>JAWWEQ010000010.1:1634949-1702189 GCA_035583055.1 Torymus tubicola
AAATGTGAAAAAAAATTTATCATCTCTGATAAATGATATTGAATCAAAAGCCATACAACCTTTGGATGAAGATGATTGGAATGATGAATTTATTGTTTCTGATTTTCGAGCACAAAGTACACAAATTTGTTCTGAAACTTTTTCAGAAATAAATCATAGAATGTCACTTAATAATCTCAAGTTACCACAAAATGAAAAAGTAAATCAACCTCGAGATTCTGGTATCGAAGAAGATTCTAGGGAAGATAATTTAAACAATGATAATCTTGTTACTAATAAAAAAATGAACAGTAAAAATAAGAAAAACCTTGAAGACAAAATAAGTGATGATAAGAAAAATACAAATGAAGAATGTGATAAAAATGAAACTTCTATTAATAAGAAACTACCATTAAAAATTAGAGAAGAAAAAATAACAAAGAAGTATACAATAATTAGTAAAGACAATATAAAACTGAAGTCAGTCGAAGAAGAAACTAATGTTTCAAAAGTTGATGTTGAAGGACAAGAAAATAATGAAAGTGAAGATGAGTGTGTAGATGCTCAAATTTCAAAAAATGATAAGGATAGTAAAACAGAAGAAAAAGAAGAAAAAGATAATGATTATTATGGTGATAAAGCAACAAAAAATAATGAAAATGAGAATGAATGCATAGATGCCCAAATTTCAGAAATAAATATGAACAGTGAAAAACAAAAGGAAGAAGAAGAAGATAGTGACCATGATTATTATTGTAATTTACGAGATTATGGAAGTGAAGAGGATTCCGGTGCTGAGAAAAATAATTCTGAGTCTGAAAACAATATATCTATAAACATGGCTGCACCATTGAACCAAAGTGCATTAAAAAAGAAAAAACAACGTAAAAGTGAATTGAAAAAAGAATTGCAACGCTGTAAATCTCCATTTATGAAACAAAAATATAAAGAATTAAATGAAATGGGCCTATTGAGTGATATAGAAATAGATTCAGATGAAGAATCAATTACTGTAAATAAAGAAAACAAAGAAACTGAGGAAAATATTGAAAAAACATATTTTTCATTGACACCTATTGATATGGAGTCAATTACAAATGATACAACCTTTGGAGAAAATAATAAAAATAATTTAAGGGAATTGAAAAATAATGAAGCATCAGATGAAGAACAAATAACAATATCAAATAAATTTTCTGAGAATGATATTCAAGTATCTTGTAGTGAACCAAATAAAAAATATGAAAATGAAGATGATGATGAACAAGATTTGTCACAATATAGTAAAAGACACCTTCAACAACTCAAAAAACTTGATCTTTTCAATAATAGTGAAAGTTCTGATGATAGTGAAGCTGAGAATATTAATAAAACTTTAAAAGAAAAATCTGAAGAAAATTTAATGTTGCAAAATAGTAAAGAATATTATCAACAGATGAAAAGAATGGGTCTTGATAGTAGCAATGAAGATTCAAATGACAGTAGCAACAGCAAAAATGAAAATAACAAATCACAGAATAAAAAACTAATCCAAACAAATGCTAAAAAAGGTAAAGATAAAAATAAAAAAGATATTAATAAAAGTGAAAATAGTGATAAATATAATAACACAAAAAAAATTAAAAAATCTAGACAAAATTCTGGTAGTTTTAATATAAAGTCAAAGAAATGTAAGCAAGAAGATGATATAGTATCTAATACTACTAGTCCTCAATCACCACAAAGTATAACAAATAGTTCTAAATTCAAAGATATTGATGAACAGAAGAATAAGATACAGAATATATCAAACAGTCGTGAACATTCATATGAAATAGATAAACAAGAAGAACTAACAAAGTTTGTTGAAAATTATAAGCAGTCTATGCAATCAAAAGATAAAAATGATGCAAGTGATTCAGAGAAAGAAAGTTCATCGAACACTAAAAAGCATCAAAAAATAAAAAACTTAAATCATAGTAATAATGAATTAGAAAGTAGAAATGAAGAAAATCAAATGGTTGATGATAAAAAAAAATTATTAATAAGGAAAAAAACTAATGAGATTAAGTATAGTGAAAAAGAAGATAATAGTTTAAAAAATAATAAATTAAATACCACTTCAGAAGAAAAAGAAGATAATATTATTTCATCAAATTTACAAAAACTAGAAAAATTGAGAAAGCAATATGATGAATTAAGTAGCAGTGAAAATTCCAATCAGAGTGAAAAATTAAATATTATTGATTCAGCAGATAGTATTAGTAATATGTATATTGAAGAACATAAAATTCTTAATAAAAATAAAATACCAGAGGCTATTAAAAGTATTCATCAAGATAATTTAAGTAGTACCGTAGTAGTAGACAAAGAATCATCAAGTAGTACATCTCAACATATAGATGTAGAACACTGTAGTAGTGAAGCTGAAACAATCAATAAACGAAAAAGAAAAAAAAGTTTTAGTTCAGAATCAAGTGAAAAGGATAAAGAAATAGATGTTGAGACTTTGTCCCCAAAAGTATTGAACCATTTGAAAAAGTTTAAACGATTTGATTTCTCTAAAGAAAGTGAAGAAGATTCAGATAATGAAAAAATAGCTACAAATTTAAATGAAAGCAAACATAAAAATAATAACGCAAGCTCGCCAACTTTAAAAGCGATGAATAATGCATCAGATGATGAGAGTGATAATGATGAAAGTGACAGAGAAATGTCACCATCAACAACACAAAGGCTAAAACAATTTAAAAAAATGAATCTTCTATGTAACAGCAGTTCAAGTGAAGATGAAGATATTACAGTAAAAAATAAAATTTCAATTGAAAGTTTAGTTCAGAAGAAGGATTCTCAAAAACTAACAAATTTAATTTATTCTGATTCTGAATCATTAAAATCTGAAAAATCTACTTTATCTCAAAAACGAACAAATCTTTTTCATTATGATTCTGATTCTGAATCATTAAAATCTGAAAAATCTACTTTATCTAAAAAACCAACAAATTTAGTTGATTCTGATTCTGAATCACTGAAACCTGAAAAATCTATTTTATCTCAAAAACCAACAAATCTAGTTGATTCTGATTCTGAATCATTAAAGTCTGAAAAATCTACTTTATCTCAAAAGGATAATAAATCTGATCCTCATGACTTATTAAAAAAGAAATCTCCAAATAAATTCAATTCTGCAAAAAATCATACACATTCACAAGAAGTTGATACAAAAATCAATGAAAAGGCAAATAATAGCAGTAAAAACATTATTATAGGTGAAACACAAGATAGTGAAGATACACCAAAGAAATTAGAATCTCAAGAATTGTTCTCATCATTGGAAGATTTAACAAAAGGAGTGAAACAAAATATCTTAAAGTTAGCTGAAGAGTCAGGATTAGATAGTAATGCAGAAATTGCTAATCAGATTCCTCCAACTCAACAGCCTAAAAAGATATATACAAAAAGGATAAAGAAGGTAATTCATTCTCATGCAATAAAAATAGTTTTAAATTCTATTCATTGATTAATAATGTACGAATTGCATTCTTTTAGATACCAGAACTTGTTGAAAAAGAAAATTTATTAAAAGGGTCTTATGAATCAACTATGACTTTTAAGGATATTTCTTCTGATGAAGAAATATTCATACTTGAAGTTCCAAAGAGTGTAAGTATTTTTATGGGAAATATTTAGTTCCTGGAAATTTCGTTTGAACTAATTAACCGTTATCTTATCGTTTTTATAGGTCTTCAGTGATGGAGATTTGATTGGTAAAAAAATGACATTTTCAAAGGAAACGTTAATGTTTGGGGATACCAATATGTATGAAGCTTTCGAAAGAATTATTCCGCCCGTATATTCGTGTGTTTTTAAATTGGACGATAATACGAAAAATTCATTCAAAACACGTAAGTAAATTTTTCTCTTTAGACGTATGACACAATATATCGTAAGTAATACAAATTTTAATTTTAGTAAATATAAGACCAACGACTGAAATTGTTGCACGGAGAAAAAAACATTTGGATGATTCAAATAGACAAGATGATTTAAAAAGTGATGAAGAGTATAAAAACTCTGAAATTTCACCAAGAGTTACTAAAAAAAATCATACACCTGTAAAAAATAAAGTGGAATCTTCGAAAAAATTACATAAGAGAAAAAGAAATGTTGAAGACGAAAAAGACATAAAATCAGAAAATAAAGAAAGAAAAGAAAAGAAAGTTTTAAAAAAGAATAAAACTAAGAGGGGATTATTTCATTTGGATAACTTTATTGATACCAAAAGAAGAGATATGTCAATAGAAGAAAGTACAATATTGGAAGAGGAATTTGTTTCAAAGAAAAACCTATCTTTAAGTTCAGATAACGACTCGATAAAGGATGAAAAAGATGAAAAGGATAATGAAGTTTTTACTAATATTTCTAATAGTATTGTATCTCCTAAGTCGAAAAAATCAAAGACCCCTGTAAAAAATGTGGATGGTAGTAAAGTTGATAGTGAAAAAAAGCAAGTTACAAAAAGAGCTTCTTCAGTAAAAAAAGTTAAAGATTTAGAAAATTCTAGCCCTAAAAAAATTACAAATAAAAAAAGTGCAACAAATGTGAAAAAAAATTTATCATCTCTGATAAATGATATTGAATCAAAAGCCATACAACCTTTGGATGAAGATGATTCTAATAGTATTGTATCTCCTAAGTCGAAAAAATCAAAGACTCCTGTAAAAAATGTAGCTAATGTCGATTTGAATAAGGAAAAACAAGAAAAGAAGGTGAAAGCTGAGTCAAAATCAGTTGTTGCTAAAGTCAAAACGGAAAAGAAAAAATCTAGCGATACAAATGCTTCAAACGATAATAAAGAACCAGCTGAAAAGTCCAAACTCTCAACTCATAAAGAGAAAAAATCTAAAAAGAAAGATACAAACGCAATTAAACCCGAAGTAAAAAAAGAATCCAAACCGAAAAAACTAAAAATTGCTGTCACGGAAGATAAGCCAGAATTTAGCGAAGAACCAATCGCTGGACCATCTTCGAACATTCCTAAGAATCCCAAATCACCAAAAACGACAGCTACCGATAAAAAGAAATCCACCAAGAGAAAAGCTGAAACAAAAAATGGCGACGACGTTGCAGAGAAACCGAAGAAACGTAAGATCGCTGCTGAGAAGAAACCGAAAGCCTCCGCTGCTACTGACAAAACCACCACCGCGTCAAAAGCCAGCAAGAAAACCACGTTGAAGAAGAAAAAGCAACCGATGGCTGACGTTGCGGCCAAAGAGATTCTAAACATTATTCAGAAAACAATGAAGTTCAACACGGAAAAGCACAACAGCTCGAATTCAAGCCTCGATAATTCCAAGTACGAAGCTCTCGACATCGAGCGTGTTCCTGTCAAGAATAAGCGCTACGCCTCCACGACTAGCAGCAGTGACGAGGAAAAATTAAATCGACATTCATTTAAAGTAAGGAGCAAACCTATGCTACAAGAGAGTAGCAGTAGCAGCAGCAGCGAGGATGACAAAGATAAAGTAGAGGCAAAAGACGATGAAAAGAAAAAAAAGAAAAAGAGTTTCTTTTTCGACGTATGAAAGCTTTGTATAAATCGTTAAAGCAATGAATTAATTTATAATTTCTTTACAATGTTAAGCAAACATATACATATTTTTTTGTAAATATACGAGAGTTGATGAAAAAGTCTCGAAAGATTCAGCTGTCGGCAACGATAGCGTTCCAGATGCATTCGGACGTCTCGCAGCGGTGCACATCGCGGTAGTTGTGCGCCGAGACGCCGCACTCGAAGCCCAGGAGGCTACGATGCCAGATGAGGCTTTCTGCTGCCAAGCATTGGCCCGTCATCACGTGCTGCATCACCATCCTAGTATACCGATGCAGTTAGTTTGTTAGTTTTCATAAGATTTAATTGGCTTTGTATCGGGAATATTTATAAGTCAATATATGTACTGCATGTTGATTGTTTTGCCATTTTCTGTATTATAAGTTTTTTTTTCTATTGAAATTTTTAAGTATATTAGGACTTGTTAATAACGAGATGTAGCTTTGAATTTTTATTGTTATTCTAGTTTATCTAGTAACAGATGATGCACTCCATTCAGTGGGCATTGTATTTTTGACACTTACAACTGCGACTGAGAAACCGCGGAAGTAGTGATTTTTAAATATATTTGAACATTATTTTTGTACTTCGTAATATACAGATAAGATAATTTTTCTAATGAAATGATTAGCGAAACAAGAATAATGTATTTAATTTTATGTACGACATATGCGAAATCAAATCAAATAAAAACTGTTTAGCTATAATTTTATAACTTCGTATTTCTTCTCTAACTTTCAATCAGACTTTAATTTAGTTTCATTATATGGTTGTTAAATAATTTATTCTCGTCATAACTAAACTTTTTAAGCATTTTCTTTCACCTCAAATTACAAAAATCATACACAATATACCCATCTTTTTAAGAAAATTTACCATTACCCTAGCTCACATATACACAAAGCACTCAATTATATACATTTCTACAAAACATTCTCACAATAACCCAACCTAGCGCAAGGTTTGATCGGTGCTCCTTCGGTCTCAAAGCGACGATGTCGGTCCCAATGTACCGGTCGCCATTTAGCATAACAATCCCGAGTTACGCTCAGCCGTACAGGATTGTGATCGCGAGGTCCGAACTGTCCATCCAGGAGCGGCGTCTCCGAGCGTAGATACAGAGTATCCTTGCCCTGTAAAAGCTGTAGATTCGTATTATATGTTGAATATCATGGTATATAACTTGTTTTCCAGTATATTATAGTGTAAAACGGTACATATATTAACATTTTTAAGTGTATATACATTAAAAGAAAATCGTTGCATTATTACATAAATAAATCATCGTAGATATATAATATATATAACCGCGTGCGGTCACGACGACTTCACATATATTACATAATAAAATAGCGACCGAGAAATTTTAAACATTTAAAAGAACAAAAAAAAAGTTAATTACCATATCAATGCGTGGTTCGTGCGTTATTCAACGTAGCTCGCGTTTATATTTTTAGATCAACGTTTTTATAATTGCCTCTAAAGCATATCGCGCGCTATATGTGATATATATACAATCCGTTTCGCTCTCTTTATCACATATACTATTATAACCGCGCCTTATATATACATCGCATCTCTATATACATACACTTATTCTTTTATCCACCACAAATTACATATATACACAATATTCACCTCTATATACACATCTTCCCCATACCCAACCGATACGCCATTTCTCTCGCGTTCCTTTACTTCGCAGCCATCCGCACTTCTGAAGACAAACACCGACCTTGCCTCAGGTTTTTCCTTCCTGGTCGCACAAGCAAGTGGACAACCATCTTCGATGTCTGTTACTTTGGTATACGCGTCGTCGAAGGAAACAGTAGCAGCTAGTACAAGACCATAGCGCATAGGTTTAGGTGGTTCTTTAAGATCTTCAGGACATCGAAGGCTACGTTCGATGCTATCGCTGAGGTCGAGGATTTCAGGACAATGTAACTGGATTGGTTGACCGTAGAGGATGTAGTTGGAAGTAGAACGATGAGTTGGTGAACGAGGGGGTGAAGGGTGACAGGTGAAGGTGTTAATGAGACGCTGAAGACGTTGTTCTGGGAGCTCGCCGTTGGCGCGTTTTCGTTCGTATTCTTCGCGCTTTTCCTGTGGGGATAACGGTGGGAAGGGTTGGTGATGTGTAGGTGATTAATTATTAAATCATTATTTGTACAGGGGATTGAATTTTAATTCATTGGTAATTTTAACTTTTAACATTCACTAGATTTTTTTTATTGATTTGTATATTTAGAGGATTTATATCGCAAAGCAAAAGAGGATAATATTCTTTTATATAATTTTTTATACACGTTGCAACGGTTTAGTTTTCAACTTCCAATCCCTGTATACAAGTTGCGTCTTTGTCCTGTCACACAAAGCGAACCATATATATTCAAACTCGTTTAACCAAAATGCGCCTTACTATTCAAGGATTTCTGCCTTATCGATACCCCACACCTCCTCTCCAAACCCATTATCGAACTGCAAACCTAAACCATCCATATATCATACACGCATATGTACATCAAATTTTCGCATCCTACAACGACAACTTGCACAATATAATCAGCCCCCATCTATATATTCGACCAGTTCAAAACCGGAATCACCGCAACAGTATTATACGCATCTCCCCCTGTATTTCGCTAAGTTTCGCCATATATACCGCGAATGTATCTATACGCGCGTATATAGTCTATTATTTTTTCATTTAACACGTATAAGAGCTGCAATCAGTGCGAGAGAATCAGACACAATGCGCATTAAATCTCTTTCTCTCTCAGTAGTGTGAATATATACGTATCGCGATATAATCGATCGAGCGCGGGGCGCGCTAACTGCGTAGTTGAACATTATAAAGGGCGCATATACAACACATCAACGCTACTATATATATAGAGTTCCGGTGGTATACACAACGACCCTTTGTGACGACGACGACGACGACGACGGCGCTCGATCAGTCGACCCTTATAATACTTGTTGTTCGTCCCCCTACTACCCCACAGAACGAGTGCGTTGTTCTTTCGCGTAACAAAGAACAAAATTTCGGGTTTTCTATATATATAGCCGACTGAATTAGGATTATTTACGCGTATAGGTTGTATAGCTATATATACATGTTGCTTTAGTACCACGCGTGTGAATGCTATATACACATATATATATATATACCTATACCTACTTTGTCCTGGCATTATATATAGATGCGTGGAACTTTTCGTTAAAATGATGTTACACGAAAAAAACGTCGAAAACACAAAAGTTTTATCCTTCATTTTGTATATACAATACGATTACGTAATCATCCTTTTGGTATATAGATATATATATATATATATAGGTATACCCATTCTGTTTCCGCCGTTATATAGCTCGCGAACGGGCGTATAATAACCGCGCTTTTACAGCTATATATATATATAGTGCATAGGCTCCCTTTCGCCTTTCACCCGCGCTCCTGCCTATATACACGCTTGCTAGAACGATTCGCGAGAGACGTCAAAAAAAAAAATTGCCCGCAAGATGTGTAAATAGACGCGCACACTATATAATAACCCTGCGCCGTGCTGCTGTTCTAAATGCGATTGAACACTTTTGTTTCGTCATTGTCTCGTATATAGGTACTTAATAGATGTTCGGAGGCGCGCGTTGTAACAGGAAAGCTCGTGCGACGCTATATATATTCTAGAACGTTCGATCGTATATACAGAGTCCAGCTATCGGGTCGCATTCTAGAATTGCCTTAAGCACGCGCGCGGTGGGTTTCTTTAACAATGTTGAATTATATATTTGGTTATAATATGTGTAGACGGCACTTGGTGTTATCATGTATAGTAATTGCTTTCGTTGACGTTTTCTATACCTATTATAGCGTTGATTAGGCGAATGGAAAAGTACGCGGTGATCGAAGGAACGCACGTAATTCCGTCAATAAAGCTGTAAACGTATGTTATACGTATATATGTATAGGTACAAGCTCGTCTCCGCGCTTTACACATTTATGCGTATATATGTATAAACGATCAACAATTCCCTCTGAAAATATAACGCCTGATAGCTTCTCACTTTCCATAATTGACAAAACCAATAAATCCTCTTCTCACGTATATACAAATGAAAACTTCAACTGCCCTCCTGTTAGTCAACGTTACACAGCCCATATCATCATCAACGTCGTGTCCGCAACTGGGTCACCTATACACAGACTCTCTCTCGTTCTCGCGCGTTGCGTCCTCCGATTAACAGTTACATCCCATCTCTCTCTCGCTTACATATAGATGTAAAAGGGGTAGCGTGAGCATGAAGCGAGTGAGCAAGTAGTAGTAACGGCGCGCCAAGTAGTAACAACCGCCCACGCGTATATATACGTGGCACTGTTCTGCTGTATATATACCTATATACCTTTTCCTCTCTCTCTCATATATACCTATCCTTATACCTCTAGCAATGATATATTCGCGTGTGATTATATATATGCGTATAGGTATACTTAATAGATACGGAAGATTTCGGAATTAGGTACTACACATATATAGTAATGTGATTTGGGTTTAGGGTTCGAACCGCGACGATGAACAACAATTCCGCGACGATTGGACAATATGGCAGCGTGAGAGAGCTGCGAAGGCGTCGCTCGCGCGTTGTTGATTAAACGTATTTCGTTAGAGAGAGAGAGGCGCGGTGCAGGTTGGAACGCATGAATATTTCGCTGGGTTTTGGGAAATTTTCGTGATATTTACGAAATTATGTAGGTATAAAGGTGAGATGAATTGTATATGTATATGGATGGTCGCGCATAGCAATAATAACAATAATGGTAGTAAGTAGTAGTAGCGGAGGAAGTGACCTATATATCGAACGTCAATTTCGACAGATTCACCGAAATACATTCTCTTAATACCGCGCCCGTGAGAAACTCACGTAGGCGGCCGCTACTATATACGCAATTACAATCGCTATATTATAATACGGTTCTTCTTCTTTTTTTCTCTCTCTATATTTTCATGCGTCTACCTAAATGCTATATATACGCTAATTGTCGTCATTGCCAAGAGAGTGAGAGAGAATTTTTATCTGTGTATTATTAGGATACGCAGCTGTTTTTTATGATATTCTATATCGCTTGGTTTCTTGTACGCGACATATATCATTGTATATGTGTGTATATGTGCGATTGCTTACTTATTCAATCGTCATATCGCGGCGCAGTCGTCATTAATGTATGTATATGCTCTTATAGGCGGTAAGATTTTGCATAACGTCGTCTGCGTGCGCGCTGCATCAATCGCGCGCAAGGTTATACGCGCGAGCGAGCGACAGAAGAGTTTGTCGCTTTTTGGTTATATATAAACGCGATGTACAATTATATACCAGAGAGGTCTTTTTTTATTATTTCAATCTGAATGGCGGTGATGTAGGTGTACATACGCATAAATAAGACAAGTACTTACCAGATCGAGCTGGAGTTTGTCGAACCAGAAACCGACGAAGACGCGGCCGCTGTACATTTCTTTTTTTTTTTGTTTTATTTTTAATTTTTTTTTAGAGATTTTACATTTTAAGTATAATGAATTATATAAGAAAAAAAATCGTATAATTTAATTAAGAAAATTAGGTTACGAGAGAACCAACAAAAAAAAAACCAATATTAGCACGCAGATTTATTTACTTCGAAAACAATTGAATTTGTTCAAAATATTCCATGTATTGATTAATCGTATCAAAATGAATTTTCTTTTATAAAATAATGCAAAAATTATTTTGTTAAGTCAATTGAAAATATTCGTTAAATTTAAAACAAACTGTAAATATCAGAGTAAAATAAATATTTGTTAACGAGGGTAGGGGGGGGGGCGAATAAATAACAATATTTCAGGCATTTATGTAGAGTACAAAAAACTGGTATTTTTTTTATTATATATATATATAAAGAAACATTTTTTATCCTTATAATAATAATAATAATATTAATCATAATTAATAATAATAATAATCATATATACAACGCAACTCTTGTACATCTCTCTCATACAATAAATGTAGATCTATATAATATATATATTCTTTCTATATAAACTCAAGCATACAATCGAAGAAAAAAATATTAATAAATATACAAGACATATCATCATCAGTTCAGACGTCTCGTATACATAATAATTGTTAATCAATAAATTACAAAGGAAAAAAGGGTAAACGTTTATATTTGGCCCTGATAAGGGCCGATTCCACCAAAAATTACTCCTCTCTCTCCTCAGATCACACGGAGCGCTGCGTCTCTCTGTTTACTCTCTTCCTCCACCTCCTCCTTCCACGAAGGCATGCGCGTGCGCGCGCGTCCACGTGTCTTCTCATATGGTAGTATACATGTATATATACATGCGCGGCGCGCGATGCTCTCGCGGCGTTTTAATGCATCATGCGCGTGTATATATATGCGTTATATACCTTTTTACTTCTTCTTAGCTGCAGCCTTCTTAGCCGCTGGTTTTTTCGCTTTAGCTGCTGCTGCTGCAGGCTTCTTCTTTGGCGCTGCTGCTTTCTTAGCTGGTTTAGGTTTAGCTGCGGCCGCTGGTTTCTTTGCTGCGACGGGTTTTGGTTTCTTCGTCGTTAAAGCTTTAACGCTCTTCTTCTTCTCGACTGCTGGCTTTTTAGCTGCAGCTGTTGTTGCTGGTTTCTTAGCTGCCGCTGGTTTTTTAGCTGCAGGTTTCTTAGCTGCAGCTGGTTTCTTAGCAGCTGGCTTCTTCTTAGGTGCTGCTGCCTTCTTAGCAGCGGTTGTTGCTGGCTTCTTCTTAGGTTTACCTTCAGCTTTAGCAGCCGACAGTTTGAATGAGCCTGAAGCACCTTTACCTTTAGTTTGTAGAAGTTCCTTCGAAGCAACGGCTGATTTCAGGTACTTCTTAATGAACGGCGAGTGTTTCTCAGCATCTACCTTGTACGTGGCAGAAATGTATTTCTTGATAGCTTGAAGACTTGAGCCACCTTTTTCCTTCAACGCGGCAATAGCAGCAATCACCATCTCCGAGGTACGTGGATGGGTAGGCTTAGTTCTTGGTTTCTTAGCCTTTGCTGCTGCTGCCTTCTTTGGCGCGGGTGTTGCTGCTGCGGTTTCAGCTCCTGCTGCTGTTTTGTCTGCCATGTTTAATCTGGTGGGTGGGGGGCTTGTTGTTTACCACACGAGGTCGTGAACAAGAATGAATGACTGCTACAAGTTGTAGACGAGACGACTGCTGCTGACGAGAGAGAGTTTGCGCGTCTCTTGCGTGCTGTATAATAGCGGCACGGCCGCGTACGCGACTGGTAGTCATAGCGGAGCGCGGACCTCGAAGAGAGGCCACGCGGCACTTGCGCCTCGAACGCGATGCTTCCAGCTCTGTCGATGGTACGCTTTGTTTACTTTCATTAGGATTTTTTGCGATTTGGAAATGATTTTTTGGAAATTTTTATGCCTCGTCAATTGGTTCAAACTATGAGGTTATTATTAGGATGGAAATTGTAGAGGAAAGGTTATTAGACGAACGAGGCCGCTGATATTTCCGAGACGGCGCTTTTCGCGGGTCGTCGCACCCCTCGTGGAAAATTGCTTGGTTTTCCACGATAATAAATGAAAATTAATAAAACTCAAGTAGAAAAAGTAGTGCAAAGACAAAGCTATCTAATGTATTTAAAAATTTGTAAATCTATCGAGTGAAAGTTAAGATAATTGAAAGCTAAGCGAAGCGTCGAGTTTCGTTTCAGCGCTCGGGAGGCGCGAGCCCCCGCGAGACAATCACTCGTTCTCTAGGATTTCGGGATTTTCGGGTTTTCCCGAAATTCACCCTCTCCCAGCTAATTGAATCCTTATCTCTCACATTATTATGTCGTCTAATGACGTTTAACAGTGATTTTAGAGCTGCGAAGCTACGATATACGCGACGGTTATATCGTATTGGTATCGCTCGGGGGGCTGCCTTATGGGATACCACACGAGGGGATAATTTTTACCAATAACCAGGTTATTTTTACGGATACACGTGAGCTATTGTTATACTAGTAATATTTCAATAATTTTCGGCTACACTTGTCACACATTTGATTAAAAAAAAGCGAACTTTAACAGTGTCGAGGTTGCAAGACACGAATGCTGCCGGGCGAAAAGGCGCAGCCGCGTATAGCCGCGACACTGCGGCGCAGTGTTTACATGTGTGCTTGCACACGGTTTGCACCTCGTGCTTTTGGTCTTGTAAATAATTTTGTGATGTAAATATCGGAGGAGAGTCGATGTAGACCCAATGTGGTTTTTTCGGGTATATGTATATAGAAACCGCGCGCGTGTGGAAATACATATGGGTCAGGGAAATATTAGTGCGCGCGGATGGGAAGGGTCGGATGAAAAGTCTGTGGATATATTGATGGTATGTGTAATGTCAGGTTAAGGTTGTTTTAATAGTTTTTGTGAATATGTTAAAGATTTACGGTGCTTTTTGTTAAGATTTTTTCCCCAATGTATATAGTGACAGTGTGTTGCATATGGTAGCTTGCGATGTGTGCGCGGCTTGCGTGCCTTGAATCGGGTGTGTTTTTATGATCGCGGGTAAGAGACGATTAACGCAAGGTCTTTTCTTGAAATTTACTATGCTTAATGGTATTTGTATATTAATTGTGTGGATGGAGTTCAGTGGTTGGTTATTGGTATTGTTAACTTATTAAAGAATTTAAAGGCAAGAATATAGGGATTTTTGTATTGGAGTTAAGCAGTGCTTATATGTGAGCGGAAATCTTTTATTTTCCAAGTTTGGATTGGAACTTTCGGTAATTTTGTGAAAAACGCTAGTGCTTTTTAGAAATTTGTTCCATATTTAAGATTCATTTTAAAATAATAAAGAAAATTATAAACTTTTGTTAAGGATAGCTAGCAAATATATACTTTTAATACTTCAAATACAACCATTTCACGATATAATCGGCCTGCGAACCTCTAAATAACACCGATTTTTCAAATTTTCCAACCGAAATTTCCATACCTAAACATCCATCACCATTTTTTACCCTAAAATAAAAAATAACAACATCACCACTCTGTCACACCTAAAAACCCCTAATACCGACGAATTACCAGATAAAAGAGCGCACGCAGCGCTTTTCCGACGTTCTCCGTGACGATTTCACCCTTAAATCATCGTTTCAACTTCCCGCAAGCTCGAAAATCATCTAAAAATCATGCCCGACGGTTCCCTCTAAACAAATCCCTATTTTTCATAAATAGAACGTGCAGTCGAACCGACGCGAGCGGCAAATTCCACTTGCAAAGCGCAACTCCACTCTCGGTTCTCCGGTGATTTTTACCCTTCAAACAACCGCTATAACCTCAAATTTTTTCACAAATCGCAAGATACGACTATGAACCAGATATCCACATATCCTCCGTCTAATTATCCTACCTCTATCTCTAAAAAATGATAGATTTTCCGAACGATGCGCACTCGCCTTATCAACGCAGGCTCTCAGACTTTTAACGATTTCTACGCCACCACCTAACCTATAATCCATTCCACCCTAACCTCATCAACACCAAAGATTCGACTATCGTTAAAACCATTAACCCATTACCAAACCAACCGGCAACCTATATGAAACCCTTTAACATCATCGGGTAGGAAAACCGCGTGTCCCGGGGAAAGCGCAGCCGCCGTGGCTCTATTGCACTGCTCGGCATCTCTCCGACGTCCGCGCTTCGAATATTTCGCTCGCAGTGCTGCTGCGCGGCGCGCTTGCCCCTGCACACGCTCTCTCTCTCTCTCTCTTCTCTCACAGCTCGCGACAATGCTTGCAACTTCCAAGCGCGCGCACCGGGCACATATAAGCGCGACAAGGATAGCCCTATATAAGCACGCGTAGTTAACTCGATAAGTGCGAAAAGGATAGAGATATGTATGCATGCATCCCGCGCTGTGCGGTACGACGCGGGCATTTTTCCTTTATCCGGGCAGAGCGGAGAACTAGAGAGAGAGGAATTGATTATAGCGACGCAGATTCGGCGTAGGATAAATCCCTCGCGTTCTCGCACGCGCGCGCGCACAGGATCGAGGGAGAACTTTCGTGTATATAACATATATATATAGCATCATCAGCGCTTACACGTGCGCGTCTTTGTGCGTCGTATAGTATATAGTAGCTATAAGGATGTATACTATAATACGCATGATATTATAGGGTGCATATAGGGTGTGTGTGTATATACCTGTTGGATGTCATGGAAAAACACAAAGTGCGATGCGCTTTGTCGCATTATATGGCACGCGCGTCGCCCGCGCGCGAACCTGCGAGAGAGAGAGAGCGATGATATCGATCCGCTGGATTTTTTACGTGCGCACATACATATACATACATACATATATATACACGCATATCCCCCCTCCGCCAACTACTACTACTATTATTGCATAGTTGGGTTTGGCGAGGTTCCGTTTTTTTTTTATTTCGTTTCGTTATGTTGTGTCGAACTGAATTGTATATCTGTAATGTAGGGTTTAGACATTAATTGTACGCAATAAGGGGTGAGTTTTAGTTCGTCGCTATTCAATATATATAATAGGAATGGTACAAGTGGTGTTGAGGTCTGGGATTTTTTTTCGCGCTGTGCGGGTTATACGAGAGAGAGAGTAGATATTTTCGGAGGTTTTCAGCGAGGTTGAAATAATGGCGTTGTGCAAGCTACGAGTTTCGATATATAAGAGAATAGCTTTTTTTGTATAGATTAGGTTGAAGGTTAAGGTAGATTTGATGCGGATGAAGTTTTTTTTTTTAGCGGAGCGGGAATGATTGAGTAAATAAATAAAGTACGGGCAGAACGAGGGAAGGGCTGGTGGGCGTTGTTGAGATTCATTCATGAATAATAATAATAAAGGCAGAATCATAAAGTTTTATGTATATATTTGTAAACAAACTGTACGACGGTTGATTGTACGGTATCTTTTTAATTATTAACGGGTATATCTTTTGCTTTTAATCCTTGTAGAGAGCGCGTTAGTGGTTAAATATAATTACATAATAAGCCAGGTCTAAATAAACAAATGATCCGATCTGAATTATTAATGAAGGCGCTGTAGTAGAGCGCATGTCAATTGATGGTAATCGCTATTAAATCGTAGAATATGTACCTATATAAGACGTATTTAGAATTTGAGGTGTATCGAATGTCTTTTTAACAATCATTATGTATCTTTGCAAAAGTAGGATTCTAGTACAGACCGAGTAACCATTAACTCTTTGAAAAAAAAAATTTTTGAAGCAAAAATTGTTAACTAACAACAATTGGATAATTATGTATATACATCTCATTAATCAATTTCAAAATCCTTCTAGCGCCACGCGTAGTTGTATATATATATATATCTTAAAAGTTCATCACTTGCGCGGGCGCTGTATACCCGGATGATAATGCAACCACTTAATATTTTGCAATGCGCCGTCGATTCGAATGCAGATTACATCTAGCCGAGTTTTGCCGTACTGACGGAAAATTACTAGTATTTATACCATTGTTGTTTATGTCTCTTTGTTTTTCTTTTTTGTATGCCGAAAAGTATATACCGAACTTTTTGAGATGTATATAAAAGAAACAAAGGAGTAATACTGATATCGGCTGTCAATTAGGATCGTAAATATATGTATATATATACGAGGTGTAGCATACTGGAAGATGTAACCGTGTTACGAAGTCGTTTTAATCTCATTAAAATCAATGTTACCATGTTAAAAAAATTCTAAAAATTCGATTACCGCTACTGAAAAACGCTAAAATGACGATTTCGCCCTTTATGGTCTCGAAAAAATCCCAAGACACCGTGCGCGCACTTATACGCTACCAGTAATTAAAAAACCCTGTAACCTTTCAATTTTACCATTAAACCTTAAAAAAAACGATAAAAAACATAATCCTTGGTCAAACTTACCCTTAATTAACAATAACCATAATACTCAACCCACATCCTTATCGTCTCCGCAGTGTAGCCGCGTATCCCTTGGTAAAACGTATAACGCGCGTATATAACAACTAGCGGCTCGCAAGCTCGGAAAAGCCTATGGATTTATCGAGCAGTAGAACGAAAAGATTACGTGGTACTGAATTCATTAGGAATTCCGGAAACATCAGGGTACGCGATTTTTCGCGAATCCTAGAAAAACCGCGATCGAGCCGCAGGGGCTAGCGAGCCCCGAGCGCTCAAATGAAACTTGACGCTTCGCTTTGTAGTCGATTATCTTAATTTGTACTCGATGGATTTTAAAATTTTTACGTTTCGTCGATAATTTTGTCTTTGCTTTATCTTTTGCATTGAGAATTTTTCATATTCTACGTGTGGTTATGGAAAACCAAGCTGTTTTTCACGAGGGGTGCGACGACCCACGTAAAGCACTGCCTAGAAAAAAGTTACTTCGTCCTATGTCCAATAGATTTATCTACTTAATTTTTGTCTCAGTGGTAACCTCATAGTTTGAACCATGTATTAAAGGTAAAAAAAGTGATGAGATCTCTGTGAAAGTGTGGAAAAATCCCAATTAAAATGTACAATGCGTACCACGGACAGAGCTTGGGACATAGCTGCGGAGGCGCAAGTGCCGCGAGGTCGCTCTCCGAGGTCCGCGCTCTCCTATCACTACCGCGTCAAGTCGCGGAGCTCGGCTCATTGCAGCAGACTCTTTTGCCTGTGCATATACCATTTCCGCGTGCTCTCACTGTTAGCACAAGCGACCTACATCGTACTATATATATATATATATACAAACAAGGAATCAAAACAACAACAACAACAACATGGTGGCTACAACGACATCATTACCATCGGGTGCAGCATTAGCAACAGCTAAGAAAGCTGCGGCTGCTAGAGCGGCAGCATTGAAGAAACCACGAGCTAAGCCTACCCATCCACGTACATCTGATATGGTTGACGCTGCTATTGCAGCGTTGAAGGAAAAAGGTGGCTCAAGTCTTCAAGCTATCAAGAAATACATCACGGCTACTTACAAGGTAGACGCTGAGAAACTCTCGCCGTTCATTAAGAAGTACCTGAAGTCAGCTGTAGTTGGGAAAAAACTCGTGCAGACAAAAGGTAAAGGTGCTTCAGGCTCATTTAAACTATCGCTTGGCGATGCTGCTGCGAAGAAGGTGAAGAAAGCGCCTGCAGCAGCAGCTAAGAAGAAGCCTACAGCTGTTAAGAAAGCCGTAGTTGCTGCTAAGAAGCAGAAGCCAGCAGTGACAGCGACGAAGAAAGCTGCTAGCCCGAAGAAGAAGGTACTGAAGACATTGGCTGCTAAACCACCGAAACCAAAGGTGAGCAAAGCTAAGCCTGCCGCTAAGAAACCGGCTAAGCCAGCGGCGAGGAAACCGGTGAGCAAGGCTAAGAAGACAACTGCTAAGAAGGCTATCGCTAAGAAGTAAGCTGAGGATATGTAACCGTGGAAATTATAATATAAGAAGAGGACGAGGAGGAGGAAAAAAAGGCCCTTTTAAGGGCCATCGCTCTATCATTGTATTCTTTTACGACTCATTTTTCTCATAACGCGCATATATATATATATCACTATATAATCGACACGAGTTGTTATATATACATTATTGTATGTATTATCGTGTTCGATGTATAGGATAATAATATTATTATTATAATTATTATTATAATTATACTATTATGTCATGTAATTGAGAATATTTATCTCTATATGCGTTTAATACTATATATATATGCATGTAGGCATGTGCACTTCACACTCACTCACACAAGAACACGTGTTGTTATTATTACATAATATATATTATATATATATACATAGAGACTATTTCGGAGTTTATCGATTATACAGAGTATATATACACAATGCATTACTTTTTGATGTCTTTGTCCGTGTGCGTGTGTGTGTATGTCTCAAAGAAGAAGAATTAGGTGAATGCGACAAAACAAAAATAAAATAAAAACGTGATATTATGTTTCGAAGAGATTATATACGACGAAAAATTAAAATATATATATATAATGACGCCTATATGTATTGTCGCGAACGTATACGCTGTAATAATTGTGTATATGCGAGGCGACTGCATGTATACACGCACGTGTAGCTTTATAGAAGGGATGTAATAATAATAATTCATTATCATCAGTATTTATCATTTCTATGAGTACAAATTATGAATATTATATATATACATAACCGTTAGGAAGTATATATTGTGACGATATATGTATCTTTTGTTATACCAAAAAAAGGAGTATATTTATTTTTTAATAAAAAAAATTATGGATATATGTAAGAGTTATCCAGAAAACAAAAGAAAAAAATTTACTTGTATTTATTTACATACATAATACCTTTCGTAAATCATTGAGCATAAATATAGTAGATTACGAAATTTATTCCATAAAAGAGAAAGTTTTCTTTGTTTTTTCCTTGCTATATTCATTATACGCAATTATTTATAATTCAGTTGAATTTTTAATTTGTTTTTTTTCCTCTCTCTTCTTTCTGCGTTGAGAAATAGAGATAATTGCGCAAAAAAGGATAATCATCATTTTGCACGAGATAAGAACGGCCATTAATCATATGGTAATGGCAGAATCAAACTTTCTAATGGAAAATGCCCGCGGCAATAATGACTTATGATCTTATTCCCTGTTATAAACGCACTCTTCCACCCCATTTACGTACATACTACGCACGCTCGTATAAATTATCTTATGAGCTTTTTTTTCTGCGAAAAAAAACTGCGGTAACGTCGAACATTTTTTTTTTCAATAACAAATTTACTATAAAAATAGCGGAAATACGTTCAACTCCCGCGATTTTCCTCGTTGTTGATCAAACAACTCATCTGAATTACTAATCGTAAGTATCATATACATACACCCATTCGATCCCAACCATATACAGCTAATTAAATAAATAATTCATGAATCGAACACAATTATATGTATATTCCCCTCTATATTTTTACATCAACTTACTAAAAATAATAAATAATTAATCTATTCATATATATTTCATAATATAAACATATTCTTCATCCTATTCATATAAAATTACACCGACTATATATACAAAACGCCTCGACGAGCTACTCCACTGAACGACGCGTTTACCTTTACTACTTACACGCGCGCTCGTGTGAGCTCGACCGCGACGTCGCGAAAACGTATATATATAGGTACAATAATACTTTCCCTTCGAAACAAAAGCCCGCGTTGATTTTTCGCCTGAAACCTATAAGTACTTTGCACGTATATATACGCGCACGCATAGATGCAATCGCAATGGGCAGTCGCGAGCTCTATCTCTATGGGCATTCACCTCTGATCTCGCGTACTTTCTATTATGGATAACGTCGTGCGCGTCTCCGTATAGTGTTACAAACGAAATATATCAAGTTGGCTCTCTTTTTCTTTAGGATAAAATTGTATACCGTTTTCGGGGAGTTTAGGAAAAATTACCGAGTTTTTCTTTTAATTCAGAGGGAGAAAAACATACAGGACGTGGTGTTAAAAACAATAGGCGAGCTTTGTAGAAAGTGATTAATTATATATCCGACATCCAGCATGTGCCTCCATTGTGAACACCGCGATGTTCCCTGTGTACTGCGCAGTAACAGCGCTCTTATACCCGCGCGCCCGCGCTCTGTCTTTTAGCGACGCGTCTACTATATATAGCAGGTACACACCATAGTTGCAGTCGTTTACGTCGTTGTTTTTACCTTGGTATACGCCTAAAGTCTTCATTGAATTTAGCCCATATAGAAATATGTATACGAAAAATTTGTTTGGGGGAGAGAAACGCATAGATTGATTGATGGGAGTGTAATTCGATGATACGATCGTCATGGTATTTAGTAAGAGGGGAGCGTGATGTGAGAGGTTTGTAAATATATCTATATAGCTATGGATGACGCTGAATGGAGAAATATCCTGGGAAAGTTCCCGGGGAACGATTGGATTGAAATTGAAGTTGGCGCACAGTCGATGTATAGTTTACGCGAGGTTTTATGGTTTTTGGGTATAGAGTATAGTTGATAAAAACTGTTGTAAGTATGCGATAATCTGCACACATCTTGTAGAATAATGGTTTGAGAATTTTAATTGCGACATATGTTAGTGTATATCGGAAAAATTTATATCGTAAAATCTGAATGTGTATAAGTATAAAGTTATTCGAAAATCTCTAAAATGATCACTTTTCGTATAACATATAATATTGTCAATATAGTAACGATGCCAGTAAGCCAGACAAAACAACCACCATACAAAGTGCTGAAAAAGTACACGCTCTCCCCTTTATTATATCTATATCTACCCTATGTAATGTAATCCCATCTAAATTCCACACCGTGAAAACATCTCCCATCGAACTTTGCGCTTACTTATATAGCATTTCTTAGAACCCCGCGCCGCGCTATCATTCGTGTTTACACGCTTCGGTCGCGCTGTTATTGTTGTTGTTGTTTTGAAGGAGAGACGCCCACGCACGCGCAGAGACGCGAACGCTCGCGAGCGCATCATCATCCGCGTTTGGACTTTCCCAAACGAAGATGGCGTCGCGCGATCAGCTGATCGCTTGCATGCAGGTGCGAGGAGGAGGAGGAAACGTCAAGAGTCGCTTCCGCGGCTGTCTGCGAAAGCGAGGATTATTTCGGAGCAGATTTTTTAGATTTGCGTAAGAATCCCGACGATAATAGTGATTTGGATAAGGGGAATGGGAAGTGCATGGGTGTAGGTGGTTGACAAGTGGTTTTGTAAAGGGACAATCGGAAGTTAACCGTATGGGTTTTGTAGTTGCGGATGTTAATGTTTAAGTGATTTGGAGATTTGTGAATGTTTTTGCGAGATTTTTAAGGTACTTTAAAGTAATAGGAAGAATTGATGTTTACAAAGGTTTTTTAAATTTTTTTACAAAATATTAGAGAAACCACTAGTACCCGCGCACTTCCGGAGTTCCACGTAGGTTACTTTCAAATCAGGATCTGTACAAAACTTTCTCTTTCCGTCAGGTTGAAGAAGACCAGGACGACGACATGGCCTGGCTGTCAGGCCTGGCGGGTAAAGCCGAAGAAGTGCTGAACAACATCGACCGGAGCACAGCTGCAGTACTGAAGAAGGACGAGTTGCGACGTGACTTCGATGAGTCATCCGGTTTGCTGGAGGTCAGGTCGTTACCGCCCCACGGCGACGGCCTCACCGTCGAGGAGTTTTTGCGTAATGAAGCAAAGTGAGGAGAATGTTTTTTTTATGCATATACAATGGTTTTCTTTTGTATTAGTTTGAAGGGATATTTAATAATTAAAATAATAATCTAGTGTAGCTATCTTACAGTGATTAAATATTTATATCTGGAGTTGTATTTTAAGTGCTAATGAGATGTATTGCGTTTGAATGTCCGACAGATACTCAGATTCAAAGGCGCACATAGAGAGGAAGTCTCCCTTTTTAAATAAAATGGCAGTATCAGCACCGACTACGCCTGCACACGGAGACAAATCGTTGAACTTGCAGTCTGAGTCTCTCGCTTGGCTTGATAAAGCATCCCTAAGTTCTGATAGAAAGGAGAATTTATTAGACGTTCCTAATAGTAGCCAATATAGTGATATGGAATTTAATGATTCCAATACAGTTTACAAAGTGATAGATGAAAGCACAAATGCAAGTGAAGATTTAAATCCACTTGAAAATTTAAATGGTAAGAATGATAATTAATTTGGTAATATTTTAATAGAAAAGCTTTTTATAGATATCTGTTTTTCATTTTATAAATATTTTTTTAGATAACACTGAAATAATAAACTCTACATTAGCCAAAAAAGAAAGTGTGAAAACAGTGGATAAAGAGCAACAACTTAGAGCAGAATACCAAAAAGAAATTGATAGTCTTCGGGATAGAATAAGTAATTATAATTCTGAAAAATCACGTTTTATAAGAGAAATTTCTGATCTTCACTCAACATTAGAAAAAACCAGATCTGAATTAAATTCTGTGGAATCTGAATTGGAGCAACATAGAGCTAGAGCCTTGAAGACACTGCAAGAAAGAGATAAACTTATTGCAGAATTAAGGAATAATTCTGGAACAGAATTAGATGATACAAGTGTTTTGGTTGAGCTAAATCAATTGAGGTAAAACATTTTTTCAGCAGTAATAAAACTATAGTTTTTAATTTTCAATTTTTCAACTATTTAAAAAATTTTTTTTATAATAGGCAAGAACGTGAAGTTTTAAGAGAAGAAAATCGCCAAATTAGAGAAAAGCTTCGTCTTGCTCGGCAAGAATCAATAGATGCAGACCTTAATGCTGAAAAAGTTAGGCAAAGAGCCATGGAGGCTAGCATACAAGCTAGAGAAACTGTTGCCAATGAAAGAAGGAAAAGATTAGAGATAGAAGAAGAAGTTAAACTTCGAAATGAGGTATACAATTACAAAACTTATAATTGCTTTGGCAAACATTTGCAATAAAAAGAATTTCTCCAAACTATATTTATTTCCTTTTTAGGAGGTAAGATCATTACGTGAGGAATTGTCCCTTCGGCACAATACATTTTCAGCAAAACTTCAGAAACAAGAATCTGAAATTTCAAGGCTAAGGTCACAACTTTCAGCAGCAGCAACACCTAATTCAGAAGTTGAAACACGTTTGGCTAGTTTAACCAGAACTTTAGTGTTAAAACAACAAGAACTTGAAAATTTAACAACAGATAGAAATGCATTGAGATTACAACTTGAAAAGTTAGAGGTAATAAATACATTTTATAATGTAAAATTTAGAATATTACATTTTAGCAGTTGAAAATATTTTAAGTATTAATTTATTTATGCAATATTTCAGCATGAATATCAAAACTGGAGGAAAAATATGCCTTACAGTGGCAATGATACTGATGATGCCAAGGCATTACTGCCCAGTTTCCTAATGGAAAGTCCATTTGACACTAATGTAGCAAGGCGAGTGAAAAGAGCTTATTCGTCATTAGACTCTGTGGGAGTAAGAATTGGAGTATTTTTGCGGCGGTACCCTTTAGCAAGAATTTTTATACTAATTTACATAGTAAGTTAAAATTATTATATAGTTTTAATTAAGAAAACATTTATTAAATGTTATTTTTTTTGCAGGCATTACTTCAATTTTGGGTCCTAATTGTACTTTTTTCACAGTCTCCAGAAGCCCGCTAGATTTATACAAATATTAATATTATACTTGTAATTAATTCCTTAAAACTTTTTTATTTGTTGTATATAAATATTGTACATATATATAAGATAAAAAAAAGTTGATACTCTAAAGTTATTGGTTATATATTCATATAGAATAAAAAATGTTTTTTAAAAAGTCTTATGTATTATGCAAATAATTACCTTTTCCTAAAAGTCTTTTGCGTCTCATCCATTATTCAATAAGACGATGTTGCATGTTGTCGATACGAAAATTACTGACTAAATTTATGAAAAAAAAAGTTTCACCGGTAGATATGTGTAAGTGCTAACACAGCCATACACACCTATGTGTACAAATGAATACATTATTTGTTTGCGCGCGCACAGCGATGTCAAGGTTATGCCGCATTCGCAATGCTTGCAGGTTATGTTAGTCTGTTTGACGCACGAATGATTTGCCGTCTGATGATAGTTTGAACCTTTTATCTTTTGGCTTGATGAATCTTATAAGTGGGTGATAACAAAATAAAAAGCAATTAATGCTTTTATTAATAACTTTTTAAGGTTAGTAGATAATCTTTTCAACTTTTTATGTAAAATATACAAGTTTTTTTGCATGAACGCGTATAATCAATTATTGATTTTTCAGATGTTTTGCAATAATGCGAGAATTATCTATCACTGAAACAACTTTCCAGAATCATAATGGAAAATGTTAACACATAGAATTTGAAGCTATAAATTTTTCAATATTATATCATGACTATTTGAACCATGTTTACACGAGTGAAAAACTTTTTTTATAACCATAGGCGTAAATTCCTTTTTGGTGGAGTATTTTTTGGTACTCTAATTATATTAGCAAGATATGCAAGGAGTAAACTTCGGGAATGGCAGGAGAAAGAAGTGAATGAACTACTTGAAAGAAGTCGAAGAAGACAACATTTTGAAAGCACAGAAAGAACATGCGATCAGACTGCATTGATGCTCTCTGGAAATTTAAGGACTGCGGTTACAAAGTGTCTTGATTGTGAAAAGATTGTGAATGATCTCCGATATGGCACTGCAGAAAAAATTTCTTCATGGAATAAATTGAAAATTTTTGCTATTTCAAGAACAGCAACTATAGTATATTCTTATACAATGCTTGTAATTACTTTAAGAATACAATTGAATGTTCTTGGTGGCAGCATGTTGAAAGACTCAAAAATTTCTGACAGCTCTCCTCAGAGTGCAGATAAAGTAGACGACAGAATGAAAGAAAAATACTTAGCAATGTGTGGATATTTAATGACAGATGGAGTACAAAATCTTTCATTATTATTACAAAGAAAAGTTGAAGAAATCACAGCTAGTTATTCTCTTGGAGATAAGCTACATCTTCGTGATGTACAACATATTTACTGGGCAATCACATCTACAGTATCATCTGCAGAAGAACATGATCCGGTGAAAAATTTGTCTGCTTATATTATTGGTCCAGATTTCGTAAAAGGTAACCAAATAGATAAACCACTTGCAAAACTTCTTGATCAAACTCTTGATCTTTTAGAAAGTCAAGAAGTTCAAGATTTAATGCAAACAAATTTAAGAAGTGGATTTGCCCTTCTGATTGATAGAATATCAGAGTATTTCAATGAAAATAGTAAGAGTGATGGTGAAACTTCAAAGGATGATACATTCGTGAACTTGAATACAGTGACAATGCCAATGGCTAAAATAATTCCTATATTAAATGGACAGGTGCCAGAGAATCCAACGTCCGGTGATCTACCATCTGATTGGTTGCAAAGACTGTTACTGAGTGAAGAGCTTAAAGCTTTGGGAGCAAATATTTACGAAGCTTTTAGTTATTGAATTTTGTATATTTTTTTTTGTTTTGTTAATGAAATCTATATTTCTGGAAATAGTCGAAAAACTAATAATTTTTGTTACTTAATGGTAAGGGCATGGAACATTTCATACACATACGGTGTGCATGTGCATTTCGTATACTGTTAAAAGTAATTTTTAATATAAAAAGTACACAATAAAAAAAAGTTATAAGACTTTATGTAACTTTCTTTTTTTTTCTGAATTTCTACTACCATTATACACATTTCCTATGATTAATTTTATAATTTATAACATCAAACCTAAAACAAAATTCTCTGTTTAGGAATGACAACATTTCATACAAATAATTGGAATGAAAGGGGGGCTACGCTGTTTTTAGATATTTTGTTTATTTACAAAACAATGATATAAAATATACATTATTAATATTATATAAAAGTAGAGTGAGTAACTGCTTATAATTACAACCTATTCACTGATAGAAATTCATGTCTTTTTAAGCTGTGTGCAGCCGTCAGCGACAAATTAAAAAGACATAATTTCGGTTTATCTTAGCTGTTACGATATCCCCAAAAAGTCAGTCTAAACGAAAGAACTTGGACACTTGTTTTCCGCGAAATTTCCAAAAAGTCACCCCAATCTTCAGTGTCGAAATTCTCCCGTTCGTATGTGCGTATATTACTTAAGATAATTTTTACAAAAAATACTTTGTCTTCATAACAAAAGTTTATCATAGAAATTCATTCGGCCTTCTTCTCTCTGGTTTTTGTTTTTTTCTTTTTTCTTCGTTATTGCAACAAAATACGAATACTGGACACTCGCTGGAACGTCGCGTTCGAGCTCTGTTCAATTTCGACGAAAAGATCGTTGGAAGTCAAGAGCCGCGCGAATTTACAATTCCGGGCTTGGATTGCTTCGGCGAACGTAGCGGTTGAAGTAGTCGGGGCGCCAGCATTTGCAACTGCCCGGTACCAGGAACCAGTCGTAGTAAAGTCGGACCTGGAGAAAGTATACAATTAGCATAATGTCGACTCATTTAATTCCGTTTTTTTTTTCTTCTTTCAAACAGCTATTCAAATGTACATAATTTTTCATTCAATTTGGTGGGTCGTATTTTTACAATTTATAATTGTCAAGAAGTTATATACACGCACGTTTTAAAATTATATATGTATATTGCAAAAAGTATACGCACATAAAATTATTCCACAATTATTTTAATTGTAGATGTCAAATATATTTTGAGATTTTAATAAATGATTATCAAAATTAAAAATTTAAAAAGTAATAAAAAATATTCGAAACTATTTTTATAAAATATATTTTGTAATAAATATATATTACGTCACATTATATATTACATAAGTATTTTATGAAACGATAATTGAATAATATTGACAGATGATAAACGATATTCTGAAAGTGCTTCGGTCGATATATAAAAATTTAAAAATTCCGCCTCGAACTTATTACCGATTGAACAAAGTATACACAAATGATTATATAATTTCAGATTAAATTATACAGATCCCTATATACAACTGTAATTAAACAAACTTTAAAAAAAAACTCTTATAATAATGAAATTCCCATAGCACTATCATAAATTTTTATATAAGTACCACCCAATTTTTCAACTCACCTGGAAGCATCCCATATCATCTACCCCATCGCAATGATGACCCTGCGACGACCCTCCAGTTGACGATCCACCGCCAAGATTGCTACCACTGCTACCACCACTACTGCGACCTTCACTCTCACCAGCTCGTTTTTGTAGATACTGTTGATAGTTCTGGAAATCATGAACAGGTGGTGGGGAACCAGCAACAGGCTCGCGTGGTCCAGGTAAA
This sequence comes from Torymus tubicola, assembly GCA_035583055.1. Taxonomy (NCBI): domain Eukaryota; kingdom Metazoa; phylum Arthropoda; class Insecta; order Hymenoptera; family Torymidae; genus Torymus; species Torymus tubicola. The sequence goes on from JAWWEQ010000010.1 coordinate 1,663,371, forward strand.
CGGCCGTGCTGCGTCTCCTCGAGGAAAGTGTCCGGGTAGAAGATCTCGGCGACGAGTAGGCTCGTCCAGCGTGGCGATGAGAGACAGCCGCCGTCAAGGTAGTGACAACGCGATTGCCTATGTGTGTTATTTTAAAGTAAGTATATCGTATATATATATGTTCATTTCACGTACAAGATTTGTAGATAGAAGGTATAATTCCTTTTATTTTCATTTTAATGTAATTATAAGTGTGCTTTTATGTGAAAATTTTTTCAACGGAACATTTAGATAACGTTAAACTTTATAATTTATACCAGAATAGTATATTGTTGTAACACAAAAAATTCGAACAGTTATACGATCACCATTTGCATATCAATGCTTGCGCACAACAACGACAAGCACATATGTAACCCATATGTCCTCAATTTACACACAATACCCAATAAACAGTCCAAAAATACCTTGCAATTCTCTCTCTATATATATGCACATAACATACTCACATGCACCGCGTCACCTCGATGGTCTGAGTGAAGTACCCTTCGTACGGTATTTGCACGACATAACGCCAGACGCCCTGGTAGTTCTTAGCGAACACTGGTGTCGCGTATTCGACTTTAGCTGGACAGGGTGTAGGTGGACCTGTGTATTCGCTCTTTTCAGCGGTAGTAGGTGTACGCTGACGGTACTCTAGGTTCGTCGCACCTGGTGGTGGCTCGTCACGACGTTCCGCTGCGGCGGTCGTCAGGGGTTCGCCCTGGATCGCTTTGTAGAGCATGCATACGCTGTGCGAGGTTGAAAGGATTAGTGTTTTTAATTGAATTATTAGTTTTTTTTTATATTATATAGGTATTTTTAAAATAACCTTTATGACACACCGTGCGTGAAACACTTGCCAAAACGAGCGTGCTCGAAAATGGCATTTAACGCACGAAGTGTCATAAAATAATGTTCGATTGTGAGACTTGTGAGAAATCTAATTCGCTCGGGCGGCAAACTCACACTCGAGCTAATAAAATCATATTTCTCACAAGTGTATCGAAAAGTACTAAGTAAATATAGTAGATAAATATAGTATAATAATATGAATGATTAAATTAATAGAGAAAATAAAATTTATATTTAACCATTGTAAAGTAAGCAAAAACTATTGTTTTGGTTATAATATTTATTTATCTTCATGTTAGTTGGTTGAATTATACTGTATATTTATATTTATTTAGATCAATCAGTATACCCTTGTCAGTTATTTCTGCTATTATATTATACAATTCTGCCTATTATACATTGACAAATGAACTAATTTTATAGATGTATGAGAGAATCAGATCAGCTGTTATTCGAATAAAATAATTATCGATAAATTACGGTTGGTAAAACTACAAATTAAAAAGCTAATGACAAAATTAGACTTCGTATATATTATAACCAACAGTAATTAAACAAATATAATGTATAATAATTTTACTTACACACCACCTCCATTCTCACAGAACTTTCTGCCACTGCGGGACATATCACCGACATCTTCCTCGTCTTCCGTCGCCCTCTTTTTCCTCAGACTACGTTTCTGATCGGTATCAACTCTAAAAAAGAAAAAATTCATTTTCAATTACGCTCCCCAAACAATCGAATCGCATAAACCATTAGCAAAAAAAATGAACTCACGAATTTTGAGAGAACGGTTGAACCTTCGCAACCTTCGGTAATGAATCATCAGCCTTCAAAATCGGCAACGCTTTGCTCAAAAACTTAAGCGTATGGTTCCTTATCAGCTCACTATAAAAATAACCACAATTAACATTTCCAATTATACCATGCATCACACATTATATAAAACTATAAAACACACTCATCCTTACAATGGATACGACGAACCGCCAAATGTCTGTTTCATCGGGTTCCTCGGTATATATCCCTTATTCAGATCTCCACAGATGTTATGTATCGATACGAACCCCTTGCCCTGTTTTCCTGTATCTGCAAACACACATACAAACGGTTTAGCAATTATATCTCCGCTTTCTAACAGCTATTTTCTCTCTACATTATAAGCTATCACAAACAATATACTTTTCACTTACCGTGACATTCCTTGTCGCTGTCGATGTAGGGCGGCGGCCGGACCTTAGGCGGTTCCGCGTTCGGCGACTCGACAAACGCGTAGTAACCCTCGGGCGGCTCATCCGGTAACGTATTCTTGTCAGCGTTGTTGTTGTTGGCTTTGTCCTCTGCGAAACAGGACGCGCATAGCAGTATCATCTGGAATGCATATTGTAAAGGTGGGTGTTAAAATTTTTGGTATACGAGAGGCTTGAGGGAATTTGGGTTGAGAAAATGAAATTTTTTTTGGCTTTGTGGGGGAGTTTGAATTTATGGTTGGTATATATAAAGTGGGTTGGTAGGAGGATAAAAGTAATATGGTGATTTGGGGTACTTAAGAGATATGTATATATGGGGTTTATTGGTATGATTTTTTATGTGTAAATTCGGTTGTCGAAGATTATCGTAAAGAGCAATGTTATTGGTTGTTTTATCGAAGGCTCAAAATTTAATGTACTGCGTACATTACTATAATAATATTTATGTTATCTACCATTCAATATTGTTTTTTCAGTCTTGAATAAGCTCGTAAAGGTTTTTTTTTTTAATTTAGTTAATGAATGTTCCACACCTTTTAAGGGTGTTAACGACAAGAGGACAATTTTTACAGTGATAAAACCGGGTACACGTATTTATATCTGTTGGTTTTTATAGCATCTTTGTTCAATCTTTGCTAAAGAAAAATCCAGTAACCATTTTTTTAAAATTTCGGAGCAATAACAATTACAACTTGAACGTTCAAGTAGCTTTATCTTAAAATCTATAAACACCATCGTAAACATTATCACCGCCTTCACCTCAATTCACTCAGCTCAACGACAGCGCACTATAATCTTTTATGATTCATTGAAAAAAAAAAAATTAGAACAACCAGACAAATGAATCCTATAATAACTTTCATCAACACTAAATATCCCGCTACTTATACACTTATTATATCCCCATTACACCGATATTATTCCTTTAATCTTCCACTTTTTCCCCCTCATCTCATCCATTCATTCATTCACACACCAATCCCACTTCTTTCTTATTATATACTCCACGCGCTTCTTATACATCCGAACTGAAAACAGGCCGTCCTTATAAAAACCACACGTACAACATATATATATAATACCATCACAACCTCGCTCTTGCACTCTGACGGACCCAATTCCTCATTACGCGCGCGTGACGCACACACACACACAACGCGAGGATCGATTGGCGCCGTATAGTTATATATATAGCAAAGCAACACGAAGATCTCTCACTGTATATATATATGTATATATACGAGTCCCCGTTAGCGTGCGCGCATCACGCACCGGTACCGCGTTTGGCCTTAACGGTACCCGGTCCACGCGCGCGCACGCGCAGTAAGGAAGGAGAGTATATAGCTGTATGCAGTGTATAAGCTCACTCGCGTGCCGTTCGTTTTTATTATGTGTGTGTACATATATATATATTTTTATTTAATTTCGTTTTTTTTTGAGGAAATTGTATTTGGGATGAGTTTTTCTTTTTATATATAGTGGGCGGTTTATGGGAATGTAAAAAGGTTTTATTTTCGTATTATACGTCGCGGGTATGATTGTTGTGACGCGAGATGTATGTATATATACGGTTGACCTGGAATGCAGCGAGGTGTATATATTTGTTATCTTAATCGAATCTTGTTGCTGTTTATTAGACGAATTTACGGCACTGATATATATATACGTGTGGGTCAAAATTCAATGTTCACGGATAATTTCTATATGCGAATGTTCTTTCGAAGAAAAAAGAAAACACTTTCTTTCTGTGAAAAATTAATTATACATATAGCGCTATATGGGGTTTCCTACATGACACTCTGAATATTACCCGCATACATACATACGCACGCATGTCTATACAGTATACAAGCACGTATATACCCAACTGGATTTGCTGCAGAATCGGGATTTTCAAGCGCAGCGTAGACCTACTTCCACCTATAGCAGCGATTAATTCGGTTTACATAAAGTGTATGTGTATATATACATATATACACCTTGTACTACCACCTCGTTTCTATTCTTGTTTCCTGCCGCGCGTATTATATGGCAAACGAAAGTTTCCTTTATATATATATACACAGACGCACGATCTACCATAGAGAGAATCGGAAGATTCCCCGATCAGTGTGAAGAAAACCTGCGCAGTGGAGAAATTTCCTTCGATTAATTTAAAACGCGTCAGCGCTCAATAGGTGATTTCAAAAAGATTCGGTCGCTCATTTATTTTTACGTTACCGCGATTCATATATATCCCATTTACAATAAGCTATGAAGTCTTCAAAAAACAATATATATATACGCGCGTTCGCGCTTTGTATATACCTTTATATATACACACACACGAAATTCTATGTACTTCCGGATTCTCTTTGAGAGGGACAGATTAGGCGAACCCCTGTGTGTGTTCTCTCTCTCTCTTTCTCTCGCGTGCTAAGACTTTCTCTGATTTCCGTAACGTTTTACATAATAATCTCGATTGCGGTAATCGACTTCCTACATCTCTATCCCTCTCTGCGATCTCCTCTACGTCTACGTGTATATATATATTTTTTATTCATCCATTCCGCGTCGTTCCATAGCGAAATCACACAATTTAATCGTTCGTTATAAATCGCTATACACATCATGTGTATCATCCTCCGACTATACTCCATAATACATTATATATCACGAAATGGTGCAATATATATATATATATAGAGTTAAAGTTGACATGTATATATATGTGTTGTGTTATACATGGATGACACGTAATTAGGCGCGTATTATACCTTTTACGTAAGGTATATTCGATAATCTACTTTGTTGCGAGCGCGCGTCGTATATGCAGCTTGCTGGTTATTGAGAGCGTGTGCTATACGCAGCGCGGTGCGAGTACGCGCTGCTCTGTAAGAAAAAAAAAATTGCGCGCAATGATATGGGGGTTCCGCGTTGTAACGGTATATCACACGCCGCGCACACGCGTATATGTCGGGTGAAGTTGAAGGATATAGGCTATATATAGGTATATACGTGTACACCGGTTGCATGTGTATATATATATATGTAATGGATATCGAAAATGGTTTTTAATTTCAGATAAGTGATGTGTAAATGCACTTGTATAGGTGGGAATTAGGCTGGCTGTGCTTTGTATAGCATGTAATATTATAACGTTTGTATATAGACGCGGAAACGAGGGTATAACGAGGATAAGATTTTGAATTTTCACGGTTCGAGTGTGGCTTTTATTTTTATATTCTTTGTGGTTTAGCATATAACAGGGGTAATATGAGAATCATATAGTGTATAGGAGTTATGCAAGCCGAATATGCGCGCTTATGAATGAGTTGAATTTTTCTTCTATATATATAAGTGGAAAGAGAAAAGCAGTTGTTATATTGATGGTTTCTGCGTTCAGCGCTCAATATTAACTGCTCAATTAGTGTTATTTTCTATTATACATTAAAATGTATATATAACTTCTATACCTATTAGACAGGTTTGAGATAAATATACAGTGCCAAATATAGCGCTTAAATATTTTCACTTAAAATCTAATTGCAAAATTACATAGTACATCCCCTCTCATCTTGTAACACAAACAATATATATCCAACTATACTAAGAGAAGAATTTTTTTATAGTTAATAAGAAGATATATTAAAAATATACAGAAAAATTTATTTACATTTACTCTTAATTGTGAACTCTTATTAACTACCTATTAACTATTAATATGCACATCATTAATATAGTAATATTGTGGAATTTCATTCAAATGTGAATGTTTTCACATTGCAATTTCCTTATTTCCCCCAAATCAACTATTTTAGTATTAACTGTTACTAAATATATTAACTATAAATAAATCCTTCTCTCAGTGTATGTACACAAATATATACAATCCCGTAACAACTTACCACCCTAGTTCCCTATATATTTCCCAAGTCAATCATCAACCGTGTACATCACTCATAAAACCATACCGACATTCCTCACCACGTTGTATATATATACACACACATACTTACATCCGTTCACCAAGCACACGAGCGCGTGCAAGCATCCGTGCACGCGCGCGCGCGGACACAGTTTTGCGGACGCGCGGTTAACCTACTTGCGCTACCACACGGCGACGACGACGACGACGACCGTTTTGTATATATATACACTTGTATACTATATCCTCCACTTGATAATTCTAGCATTAGGAAAGCCGGGTAAAAGATCCTCGAGCGCGCGCGCGCACGCGTTACAGTTACTGGTGAGCGCGTGCGCGATCGCGAGACGATGACCCGTGAAAAACCGGTTTCCCGAAGACGAGACGCGCGCGCGTGCGTGTGTGTGTGTTAAAACAAAGTTGCTGCTGCTGGTAGTGGTGTACGTAGAGTCCCGTATACGCAGTATATATACTCAGTGGGCGAATATGTGTATGATTTTTTTTTGGGTTGCGGTTAAATTTTGCGGAAAAATTAATAAAATGTGGATCGTTTTGATGCGAGATTATATGTGTGGACCTTGATGTTATACAATGTTATGTTTTTTTTTTCTTTTTCTTTTTAGAAAGCGGTGCAGTGGTGTTACAAAATAGGCTGGTCATCTTTATACTTCAAGTTTTTGGGAAGAAAGAAAATTATATTTTTTATTTTGTTAGGTTTGATGTAATTTTTATGGTAACGTTATTTGCTTGTATATAAGTAAACGGAAAAGGGCGGAGATTTTAATAATAGTTTGCTGTGGATAAAAAAAAATTAAAAGAGAAAAATACCCAAGTGTGAACAAGAGTTTAATGAATGATTAAAGACTTTTTTTTGTAATATATATACGCGCGTGTTGTCAGCTAATTTAAGAAAGTCTTTTAGGCGTAGCCGTATATAAGTGCGATTTTTTACTGGGTAAAAATAGAAATCGTTCATCTCCACACTAAAAACCCATTAATTTGTTTTAACGTCGATATACTATAATTTACAAGTGCCATCAAATTTCACTTATATGAGCAATATTATAATTTGCGACAATTTCACTTGGTTTCACGTTAGCAAAATAATTTCACGCTAGCGTTGCTTTAAGATACTGTCATCCTTCGAATGAAATTCTGAAAGAAAGTTTTTAGAACGACCTCACAGTTGATATTGTAATTACAAGGTTTACGGGTACTTTAAGATATTTCGTAAAGTTTTTTCTTTTTTTAATATTAATAAAAATAAAATTATATATAAACAACTGAAATGAAATTTCTATTTATTCGTATACACTAAAATCGATTAACTAATTTGAAAATAAAGGGTACGTTGAATTCGTTCCTTTATGAAAAAATTCCTTGAATGCTTTTGTAAACGGAGATTAAAATTCGGGTTTCGGAGATTGTGACTTTGGTTAAAAGTTTTTTCTTTCATAAAATTTGTTTACAATGTACCGAAAAAGTATTCATATTATATAGATATACACAATGCATAAACCAAAAGTGTAAAAATAAAAAAAAAACGTGCTTCCACAACTAAAACTTCTTCAATCTTCGCCACAATAAAAAACCTTCGCATCTCCTTCTATTTCTTTTTTTTTCATTTCATCTTCCCTACAACATCGCACACCATCCCTAATTCCACTAATCCTACCATCATCAACCTATCTACATAACAATATACTCACAACAAACGTCCGAAACTCCATGACGACGGGCGCGTCTCAAAAGCCCAACAGTAGTCAAAAAATTTCCTCGGCTGCTTCCTCGTACGACGTCTCCAGCTCAGCCTCCACATGCAGTGCTAACGCGATCGCGTCAGGCGCGCGGTCGAACGAAAACTGAACCGACAACCGCGAGCTCTCGATCGTTGCTTCGTCGTGCCTCGCGCGCCCGGTCGTGCAGGCCACAGGATCCGTTCCTCCTCCTCCTTAATACCATTTCTCTCTCTTTCTTAGCGCTTGAGTATATACACCTAACGGCCCACATTCTTTCGAGGTACTCTCCGTGTACGTGTATTCGTGACCTTGACCAACTCGGGGAGTGTGGATATTATGGATGTGTATATATAGGTATATGTATGGCTGGAAGGGAAAAAAATCGGTTGGAGTTCAATACCGCGTCGCTTTGTGTGTATGGTCGGTGCGGGCGGCATTTCCATTAGTATTTCGTATAATAGAGGTGCATCGCGGAATAAAGGATTTTTTTCGTTGTAGACTGTTTACGAACGTATATATTGTATAGCTGCGCAAAAATTATTAGCTGAATTGTAAAAGAAAGATCATAAACACGCTGCTTTTTTCGGGTAGTACGATAGCGCGTTACCCTAGATACCCAAGCGACACTTATACAGCTTTTCTAGATTTCTGAGAAAAAGAAGCTATATTGCATATAGTTATATTTATACTTATAACTCTGAAACACGGTCAATCCGCGCAAGAGATCATAGAATTTAGATTGTATATACAATTTTTTCGAGTGTCCGCAGATAGCGTTGTAAAATTCGCAATCACGTATAGTTATAACTCGTTTATGTAGGCCAACTGCGGATTCACGTGCGCGCAGGATGGTTATATATATACAGCTCTTGAAATTGCTAATTCCATATATATATACGATTGAGCCGCGAGAATTTTTTAGATTCCAGATTATATAGTATCGAAAGGATGCTGCTGCTGCTGTTGGATCAATTATGAAATCTTATATCACTACACGCGACGATGGTATTTTAAATATATTCAAGATCGGTAGTAGTAGTAGTGGCTGCTTGATATATTCTGGGAATCAAGATAAGCACGCAGCGCGTTACGGAATAAATTGAGAGATGTGGTATTCGATATGGGAATATTGCTGTTGTATTCGTTATTAACACGTTTGTTATTTAGATAAAGTTAATTAAATTCTATTCATTATACTGAGATAAATGGATTTTATCCGAAATTGTGTGTTTGTAAATCTATATAACAAATTAACGTCATTCGCTAAAACCATTATTTAAATTAACCGTACACAGCTCTTTATTTCGACATATAGTTATTCGTCATATCGACATGATATTTGAATTCCATCGCCAAAACAGCAACCGACTTCGACCACCCAATACACAGTTACCTATATATATATATATATATACCAATCGCAATTTACAGTACTCCAACCTCTCCTCACATATATATATACACTTCCACCCACATGTTTCACAACCCGCTTCTCTACTACACTCACTAAGATCAAACCAACCGGAAATTTGCATCGGAATCGCATACATATACATCCTAATACACACATATACTCATATATATATATATACACACGTTCAAGCAATATATATATATACGCGCGCATCGAGGCTGTCGATGTGTTTGAAGCTGCTCCTTTCCTGGTATGTCTAACTGTACAGGCCTCTAGCATATAACAGTACATCAACACAATACCGAATACATTAAACGCGAACGCTCGCGACGCCTCCTTATAATATACGCGCGCGCGCACCAAGCTGTTGCGTCATGCCCTCGAAAGCTGAATCTTTCTTTTTTTCTTGAAAAATCCTCGATATATATATATACGAGATTTGGGAAAAGTACCGGCAGTAGTGTAAGTATAATATATAGTATATGGTAAGGGTTTGGAAAGGGATATTGTATAAAATATATATATATATATATATATACGTGAAGGTGCGGTGATTCAGTGAAGACGACGATGCGCGCATGCTGTGTGTGTGTATATATACCGTGGGTTTCGAAGATCGTTCGTTGAACTTTTACGAATGAGATCGCTGCTTTCGAATTACTATATATACACGCTGAGGATACGCACGCGGAGATAAGCGAGGAATTACGTGCGTTGTGAGCATGCGACGGTTTGCATGTATATATAGGTGTATACCGAAATATAATGATGTATGCGGGTTGTACCTTATTGTTGTTGTTAATGAAATGCCGGTTTAATTATATATGCTAAGCTGGTTGAGAATCAAAGCGAAAGATTAGCATACAGTTTAGGATCATGTATATATTCGAATGCGATATTCCATTCATAATTGCCTGCGCTTATATTGATTTTCTGCTCTTATTAGGTCTGCGGAATTCGTATGCGCGTCCTATTAACCGGATGACCGAGGTTGAAGTAGTTTTCCGTTGTTATTATTTTTATTATAGTGGTATTGTGCGTTCCATTAACAAAAAAAATAATAATTTATTTATTATGCTTAATATATTAAAAGGATAAAAATTATCGCTACGTGAAAAGCTCATTCAAAAGTTCCCATGCATATATGTTAAAGGATATAATTAAGTATAACCAGAAAAAAAGTCTTTATATTTGTATATATGCTCTTCATCGTTCATCTTTTAATGAGGTACTAACGGGGAATAGACATAAGTGTGTTTCTAGTAAACGATCATTTTTTCCGCGGCTAATTATCTCGAGAACCCCACAGGTGACCTCACCGATGGACTTTGAATTGTCATTCACGTAAGTACAAGTCACGATGTTCACTCGGATCCGCTGGTCGAACCGATCAGTAGGCCTTTTGTGTTTACAAAAAAAAAACAGGTCAAGCCTCTGCTTAATATTCCGTCTGTGGCTGCGTTACACAGCTGTGATATTCTCCGTGGCTTGTTTTTGATAATATATATGGTTGGGGTTCGGTATAATAAAAAAATTATATTTATTATTTTTTGTATTTTAAAGGCTTCATTTTTTTTATAGAACTATATGAAGACGATATAAAAATGATTGAAATTAAATCGATGAAAATATATTTATAGCTTATATTTTCTTCGATCTATATTATACAAAAGTATTAGATATTTATTATCAAACAGAGTTTTTTTTTATAAAGAAAAAGAAAGTAGGAATAGGACATTTCTTTGGGTTCGATATTGACAAAGCTGAAGTAGAAAACAAGATAACAAATCATTTATTACGATCTCAAGGCATCAACATATATCAGAAATTACAAAAAAAATTATCAGACTCTTTTCCTCATATAGAAAACAAATAATAATCTTCTCCTCGTCGCACAACATCCAAATTATAAAAAAAAATTCTTATCTATCTACTCTTTCTCTCTTTCTCTCTCTCTTTCTCTCACTCTCCATATTACTCCTCAATACATGATAAATTGATCACGCTCCTGTTTATGGTAAATCAAGACATCCTTAAAGAAGAAGTTAGGCCCATGGAAGTCAAATTCGCGAATGGGCCTGTCGAGAGGATAACCATAGGGTCTGTTGTCGAAGAGCGAGTCACCAAAGATGCGCGACTGGAAGGGAATAGGTTCGCCTTGTACTGGTGCTACGAAGATGAAGAACTGGAAGGGCATACCCTCGGGTTTACCCTTAGGCAGAAGCAGACGCTCGGGGAAGGCCCAGATACGTTTTTGATACTTGAACTCGTCACCAGCTTCGATAGACTTCAAGAGCTTCTTGTAGAAGGATTCGCTGGGCTCAGGCTCGTGGTCCACGAAGAAAAAGTCGTGGCAGTTACGTTCAATCTTGTTCTGGCCAGCGGCGACTGTAAAGAGTGATGACGATTGGTTATAGAGTATAAGTTTGTGGGATCGTGGGATAATGAGATTTTAATGGTTTGTATATATTCTATTAGCATGGTAGTAGGAAAGTTTACACTTAAGGAGGTGTCGAAGCGTGTAGGTACGCTATCGTGAACTGATTGGCGTTATCTTTGGGAAAGATCGTGAAATTCGAATAAAATATTCTATAGCTGCTTTAGGGGAAAGTGAAGGAGGAAAAAAACAAATAAAATAATTGAGTTTAAAGTAGATCTGTAGAAATGGAAAAAAGAAAATGTGATGTTTTGTTAATGACATTTTACTAGAAAGTATCCATAATTAAAAAAATTCGTTCATTAAGGATATAAGCGATCTAATATCATGAATTTTCCAATGAAGAAAAAAAAATATTCCTTCTTTACTAAATAATGATGTATACTCATGAAAATATATTAAGATACTTACGATCATAGATGAAGTTGTCAAGTTCATAGAACTCGTTGTAGTGTTCTTTGAAGTCAATTTCCTTCATGTGCACGTTGTACTTGGGTCCCAGGAAAATCCTGATGGCAGCTTTGGTTGCCTTCTCAGCGTTGATGGTGATCTGCATGTTGAAGGGTTTGTGGTTAAGACGGTAAGAGCGAGCCTGAATCAGGTAAGCTTCAGCCTCTTGTTCAGTGGACACGGCCAGTCCGTTGCTGATGGTGGCGTCGAAGTAGTCGAAGTACGTCGTTAGCTTGTCAATGTTGACGGATTCGATCTTCAAGTCTGGGAATTGGATCTCTTCGGGTTTGTAGGGCTTCATGTTGATTTTGTATCTATTGAAATAGTTATGAAAAATAGTTAATTTGATTAATTCAATCCTTCATCATAAATTTCGTTTTGTTACAAATAAAATAGATAAATGATCCCAAACTGAAATATAGTTTAGTTACATTAATGCTCTATTAACGTTAAACAACGTTTCTTTAAACTCACTTGTAGTAGAAGTGTAAGATCTTCTTGTACAGCCTCCAGAACGCGGGATCCCTCAAGCTGGTGAACAAGTTCTCGAGAGCGCTAGGTTGCAACTTGTATGGTGTGATCGGGTTGAGGTTGAAGCCAAGGATGTTGCGACCGAGCTTGTCAATGTTACCGTAGTACATTTCGTTGCAAGAGTCAGCGTTACCTTCGATCATGTTACCGAGAATGTTGAGACCATCGGGAGTGTAGATCTTCTGGGGCTTGGCCTCTTTGGTGAACACGATACCTGAGTCAACAGCCTGGCTAATTCTAGTCTCGTACTCTTCGCTTTCCTGTAGCCAAAAATAAATTAACCCGTAAGTTTACGTACTTTGAAGTATTACATATAGGAACTAATAAAAAGCTAAAAGTATAGTCAACTCACGTGAATCTGATGGTACTTGTTCTTAGGGAAGTAACTGTCCCATGGTCTGGATGGGAAGTGGAGACCGTTAGGGTAGGACAGAGATGGCCAGTAACCAGGGTAGAAAGGCCTGTCGTAATCGTAGTCTTCAATTTTTCCGAGGTCGTTGGACAAACGTTCCAGGTAGTATCTGTTGAAGAGCTGCTTGTGACCGTACAGGTATTCCTCACCACGGAAGTTCTTGGACCAGCCGAGTTCCTCGCTGTTCATGAACCAAGGGAACTGACAACGGAAGAAGAAGTAGTAGCTGTTGAGGCCGATGTCCTCGGTGAAGTAGTTCAAGCGCTGCTCGTAATCGTACTCGTCCGTCACGTAGTGGTTTGAGTAGTTGTACGGGATGATGTACGTGTCGTAACCGGCACTGTGCTTTTGTTCTGGAAACCATTACATGAACACATTTAAATATAAATTTATCTTGAATATATTTTTAGATTTTGACTATTAGCAAATGTATAATATGGGACACAACTATTACTTGAAATAGCAACATAACATATTTAATTCCATCAATGAACATTTACGTTTGTAACAGTTCAAACTCACCAAGTTTGCCGAACTCCTTGAGATGGTGGGCCTTCTCGAACAGCTCGGTGTTAAAGAAGAAGTAAGGTGCCACTTCGTACGGAGGTGGTAACCTGATGTACTTGGTGTCAGGACGGTGCATCACAGCCAGATAGAAAGCGAAGGCAAATATACCATGGTTCAGCTTGTTACGACAGTACAAAGCCGTCTTGTAGAAGGTGTCGAAGTCCTTCGCGTAGTACATAAGACGGAAGACAACCATAAGCTCCTCGGTGTTCTTCGGGTAGTAGATCGAGTAGATGGCATCGTGAGGCAGCATTCCATGCTCCAAACGGTGCAAGAACTCTTTGAATGCATCCTTCAAAGGTAAAATAAAAAAGTAGTGGGTTGGATATTGTTATATTTTGTTGAGGAATAGACGTTTTCTAAATTTCTTTGGATTTCACCAAAATAAACTGAAGAGTGTATAGTATTCACTCAAGCCAATTATACCATTATTTTAATAATAAATATTATTTGTTCACAGCATTATAATAAAATATTATAATTTACCTTGTTGGTGTAGCCGTCCAAGTTAGCTTCGAGTTTGTATTCCTGACCCTCCTTGTACAATTCAGGCTTGAGCTCGGGTTGAGTAAAATGATAGAGAATCTGGTAGACGCGCTTCTGCTTCAGTAGGAAATCCTTGTCAGCAGGCAAGTCATTCTGGTACTCGGGCTTGTACGCCTGGGCCGCGACCCAGCCGACGGCCAGCACGGACAGCAGTGCTAGCCTACCGATCATTGTCGGTTTGTCTCGGTTTTAAGTACTGTTCGGATGCAAAACACATAAAATATGATTTTAAAATAGTAGTTTTCGATATCAATGCAAAAGTATTGATTCTGTAGCACGGGTGTACCGTTTGTCTCCCGAGCGAAGTGAGACAATATTTTTCGATATTGAGGACGTAAATGGATATTTTAAAAATTTGTAGAATGTGCGTAAAGTCGCACTTTACGCACATTGTATCGAAAAACAAAATTATTAGTATTATAAATGAAATGAAAAATGAATTTTATATAGTTGAAATAATGATTTTAACTAAAACGTATCAATGAAAGTTGTTTATTGAAATTTTTCGAAAAAAAAAACTACGATAAGATAATAAAAAATTGCCTTCATTCACTAACAATCAAAAGCGTTTAGCTAATAGGCTAATATAAATATAAGGCCATTCACGAGCCATATAAATAAAATTATAAATATATAACTCTATATAATGTATATAGTAGTAACCTTATAAATATCCTTAGTTCCTCGGCTAGGAACGAAGCGACGTGGATCGATCCTACCTCGAGGACGCACTGCGGGCGCGTGACCGGCAGCCCTCGAGCTTTATATGAGCTGCGCGTTTAATCGCAAAAATGATGCGTACCGAAGACGGGGGGCTAATCGTACGTCGGTCCAACGACTATATACAGAGTCGGGTCAAATCACCGTGACCTAAGAAGCGCGCGAGCGCGGTGCGTTTTGTTTTTTTTGTTTTTTTTTTGTCGCACTGCGAGAGAAAGAGCGAATTTCACGTATAGGGTGAGGAGGGAAAGAGTGAGAGTGTCAAAGGGGTTTGATAAAGCTCGGTATATAGCGCGAGCGCGATTTATCGGCTTCTAGAATGCATTGACATGAGACGATGATTTGTGCTGGAGTAAGATTTTAGCGAACGTTTGTCTATAGGGATAGTTTGAGGCAATGAATGATGTGTTATTTGGATTTTTTGGGGTATTTAATAATAATGTTTTTATTTTATATAAGTTTTGTTTTTTTTTTGCTAATTTTTGTTAAGGGATATTAAGTTTAAAATTTTGTTTTGTCTTGAACAACTGCTGTAAGTGTAAAATGTTATTTATTTTATGCTAATTTTCTTCCTATGTCATGCAAAATATGTGTTTCTTAATAACAAATGCGTATTGCAACTTGAATTACGCAAGCGTGTATCTCAGTAAAAGTAATATTCATGTACTTAATACGGGGTGACTAATGAACAAAATTTACCTACAATTCTAAATCATAATTTAATGAAAATGGTTGAACACAATTTTGGTCAAAGAAAATTATCGATTAATAGTTATAACATAAAGTTGCTTCTTGACAGAGACGAAATATGTTAATGTATATTAAGGTTGCAATTAACAAATTTGCAATTTGTTAATTGCAAATTTAACATAATTTTTACTTCTGATTATATAATATATAGACATTCATTTTTATTAGTATGCTATTTAAAATTATTAGCTCAGAAATTTCATTCACGGCAATACTGCCCTGCAAAATAATAACTGAGAGAAGATATTTCATCGTTAAGTAAGAAGTACTTATCTCCTTCCGAGTCAATTAAGGTTTGATAGTTTTTTCTGCACATTCAATTTTATTTCTCAACTCAATGTAAATGTGATCATACTGCTAAAAATAATTTTGTCTTAAAAATAAATTTTTATATACTTTAAAATTTTCTGTTCAAAATTTATTGTAATATAAACAATCTGGATTGATTAATTATTTTAAGCAGTTTGACGTGCCAAAAGATTAATCAATTAATTTAATAAAATTTTAAAAAAAATGACGTTCGATCGTAATTTTGTATTTGTTTATTTTGGATCATAGTTTAATGATAATGAATACAGAAAATTTTATTGAGTGGTCGGTAACATACGTCATGTATATGAAAAAAAAAATCGTATTTAATTTACTTATATCACATATCCATAACAAATACACTCATCTTTTAATATATTTAAGAAGAGTATTAAAGCTTTGTTCGAGTAAGTTATTATTACGTTCTATTTGTACTACATATGTTATTCTATTTATTAGCATAACAACATGTTTTCTCGTTTTTGTTAGATCGGCGGGGCGCTTAAATTTATTAACGTCTTTGTTTTCACTTGTTTTCTTCATTATACCTCTGAATAACGTGAGAGATTAGAGGAATGGTTGCTCTGTTCGTTTTGCAAAAAGTCAGTTAAAACTGAAAACAGTGAAAAAACAGTGATACCACTAATCATCGTTTGTATACATTTGGACGAGTACAAAAATAAAATTATCATTTGCTTAAATAACAACAACTTTCGTAGTGTACGTTTTAAAAAATTAAACACTATTGTGTTTCATAAAATCAGGTACATAATTTTTTTAATATTATAGTTCGTTTTTATCCTTCTGTACTTAGTTGTGAATATGTTCGAATAAATTATTGAGATTAAAATCATTTTTTTCAATCAATACCTTTCTTATTTTTTTTTATTAAAAAAATCTTTTATGTGCAACATAAGTATTTATGCTCGGATGTTTATTTTATCACTACGAGACATTGAAAGAAAACTCTGCAAAAATTGAGTGTCATACTATAAATACAATTTAAATCAACCACCTAAAATGAACAAAGTTGTGTAAGTGATAAAAAAGTTACGTGATGAGCAGAAAAACTTTTAACAATCTATCAAATGATCTAATAGTACTAACTAGTAATATAAGTAAAATAGGAAAAGTAAATTGAAAAAATTTATTAAATTTGCTTTTCTATTTTCAACTTTTAGGTATTCTATTAATTTTTATGATTAAAATTTAAGTCATTTTATTTAATTCCAAGTTTTTATGTATAAGCTTATGTATAAGTACTTCGGTACATCAACGTGTATAGTTCTATAGAATTTACTGATGTAAATATTCCTAGTAACTAAATAACAAAATAGATTAACATTAAATTACATTAATTGTGCTTTACTTTTTATCCTAAACTAAATCATAAAAAATAGTAATTTATATTTAAAACCATATCATTTCTTTTAATTTCTGCCTTAATTTCCGATAACTATGGTATTTACTAACATTTATATAAAAAAAAATTTTTTGTTCTGAAGTAAATTACAAACGCAAATATCAAATAAATGCTTTCAACAAATGGAGTATAACATACAATTTATGCAAATTCAATAATTTTTCTGCACAAGAAAAGAAAGTTGTCTATGGTCAGTGCAAAACACATCTTTTATAGATTTAAAAATATCTATACAAATATTGCACAATTTTATAAAAGATGCCAAATAATTTTTTTTTAATGTAATGCGATAATTATTATCAAAAGCTAAAGTTAAGATACGGTAATGTAATTTCAACAGACCATGGAGAACCGTATGTAGGATAATAATCGAAGACATACGCGTGAATCATATCGATGTTTTAATTTTTATCAAAGTTTATCGTTATGTGTATGTCGCATCCCATATCAACTCATTGGTAAATGTATTGCATAAAAAAATACGAATTTTCTTAGTTTGCTATCTTTTATGCAATTAATATTATCACCGGCTAGACTATTTATTAGCTGCACTTTAATCGTTTATTTTGGTGACTTATCATATATCAGCTAACATAAATTAGAATTATCATTGACTTGAGTGGAAATGCTTAGAGCATCTGCGGTTTGTAAAGTTTATTTATCTATAAGTAAGTCTTAAAGCTACAAGTGTCCGAACAAAGGGATTCCGCAAATTATTAAATTCATTATTAATTTGATATTTTTAAAATTATTTAATTTAAATCTGATTAATAAATTTGGATAAAATGAGATGCCCTACTTTATATTTACTATTTAAATTAGAAATAAAGTTGAATAATATTGTATCATTACTATTTTTTTACTATTATTTGAATACGTTTTAATTTACACTATGAACAAAATTAATAAACAGCGACATACTATTTAATATTTAAAGTATAAGGGCTTTGAATGCATACCTACTATAATAAAACTTCTTAAAGGTCCATCACCTTTAAATATTTTTTCTCAAATAATGACCTACAAATAATAAATTCGAATTACTACTAATGTTTAGAAGTTATATTCTAGAAGTATGTTACATTTTTAATAATAGAAACAGAAAAAAAATGTTATAGACCTATATTGTTTCTCAATATAGGACTTTTCTAAATTTATAGGCATTGCCATCATCTGCAACTTCTGAAAGTTAATGAATTTTAACCGTATTAGTCTTAAATTCATGATATTTTATATGATTGAAGAGATTGTAGGTGTCAAAATTTTTTATTCAAAGAAATTTGTGGTGTTTTTTGCTTATTTTATCATAATTTTAACATACTTTGAGAAAACTCTAAATATTTGTAGTAATTTATATTTGTATTTGGCAAGTCATTAAAAAAGATATATTTAACGGTGGAGGACTCCCTTAAAACGAACAATAACAGATACGTTTCCAACACATTTATAATAAAATGGTGCTCGCATTTGAGACAATGAATTTATGCAATACATAATACGTGATGTTACTGTACTTTAATCTCTGTGGGCGAAGTATACTTCATTGATTAATTTCTTGTAAGTAGAATTTTAAATTGATTACTTATTGAGAACTGGCTATATCTATATGAATATGTGTACTTTATCCTACAAGATATAACAATTGAATAACAAGTAATAAGCAGTGTAATTTGATTGAGTTGTATTTCTTTTTGTTAGTTCATTCATCTATAAGAGTATAAATTAATGAATTGAGCTTAATTAATTTTTTTTTTTGTAAAAAAGATACGAAACATATAATTATTATCTATAATTGATTAAAACATTTATTAATAAAAATAAATTTCTATTATGCATAGAATCTATATAATTATTTATTCTACACCAAATTTTTTTATAAAGTATCATTCATTACAGCAAATTTAATGACTTTTTTTAGCAAATTATTAAAATCACTAGTTGTGATTTTATGTTGTTGTTGAGTTTCTTATTATGTTCACCGAAGAGTAGAAAGCGTATCTAATATGTCAATTTGTAATGTGTAAACTGAGGTAATTGTTTTATTTCCTGTATGAGAGTTTTAACGATGAAATTATCGCATGCTTTTTCAATACTTCGCATGATTTCCTTTCAAGACAATCAATTACATTCTGAAAAATTACCGATTTTACATTAGTTCACACTTTATTATGTAGTTCTATAATGCCTCTACTTTTATATTATTTAAATAAAATATGAATTTAAGAATGAGAAGTATATTGTATCGAAGCATTTGCTGTCTATATTAAAATATAAAATCTTAATGTTACATAAATCTTATAAATTAAAGTTTTTACGTGGTATAATAATATGTATGAAGCATCAAGTATATTTAATAATTGATTTATTGCTACTTATATAAAATAATATAAAACATTTTTTTTATATTACAAAACGATTTCGTTAAAGCGATTTTTTAAAATTAATTTATATGTGCATCATATTGAAGTCCCGCATCATGCCCATCCTGTCTCCTTCTTTGATCTTCCTATCATCGATGTTTTCTCTCATCACATCGATGTCCTTGATGTTCTTCCAGTTCCTGATGAAATCACTGTCCTTAATACGTGCCGTCCTTTCATAGTCCATGTTGAAGTTTCGGCCACTCATCATCATATCACCCTCACCCATGTTGTAGATGAAGATGTCCTTGAAGAAGAGGTTGTCGAGCTTGAAGAACCAGGGGAACATTGGTCTGTCGAGTGGGAAGCCGAGTGGCTTGCCGTACCACATGCGTTTGCCGAAAATGGGCAGTTCCAGTAGTTTGCCTTCGTTGCAGTCGCCAATGTAGACGAAGAGTTTGAATCTCATACCGTCGACGCTGCCCTTGGGGAGAAGCAAGTTCTCGGGGAAGCCCCACATACGTTCAGAGAAGGTAATGGGATCCTTACCCTGGATAGCTTGGACGATCTTCTTGTAGAATTTGTCTCCGGTCAGGTATTCCTTCTTGAAGAGGATGGAGTCGGTGCTCAGACGTTCGATGTTGTTCATTCCTTCGCGGACTGTAATATAGGAGAATTTATTAGTTATACTTTTTTGCTATTCAGAGGCCAGATTACTTTATATAAGGATATTAAGAGATTGAACTTACGGCTGACTTCGAACTCGTCTAGCATGAAGAAGTATTTGTAGTAGTTGAGGAGGTACGAGTAATCGTCGTATTTCTCGCCATCGATGGCTGGTCCCAGGAAGATGCGCAGGACACCCTTGGTGGATTTGTCGCTGTTGATGTTGATCTTGTATGTGAATGGTTTGTAGTTAAGGTTGTATTTCCAGGCCTTGATATTGAAAGAAAGTCCGTCCTTCAGTGTTGGTACGTCAACTACGTTGTTGATGAGGAAGTCTTTGTTGTCCCAGAAGGTGACGAGTTTGTCTATGTCTACATTTTCGATTCTCACTCCGGGGAAGTCTAATTCAGTCTTGGTGTAACGGGGCAGAAGAGACTTGAATCTAAAATGTTAAATAATGGTTAATCTAAAAAATGTTAGAAATAAGTAAAGATTAGAAAGTGAAGAATGAATTACCTGAGTAAGCATTGCACGATCTTGTTGTACAGTCTGTAGAATGCAGGATCCTTCAAGCTGGAACCCCAAAGTTGAAGGGAACTTGGGATGTAGTAGTTCTTGTTCTTGGTCAGGTAGTCCATTCCAAGTACGTCACGAGCAAGAGCGTCATAGGAACCGTAGTATTGAAGATTGATAGAGTCGTAGTTACCTTCGATGAGGTTACCCAAGATATTAAGACCTTCGGTAGTCAAAAGACTTACTTGTTTGCCCATTTTGTCAAGCACGTAGCCGGAATCAATTGCTTCGGACAAACGGATTTCTAATTTCTTGAGATACTATAAGTAGACAATGAATCAATTAGTTACTATTCGTTATAAATCATGAAAATAGATTTAATTTCGTAATTAATGAACTTATAGTGTAATGTAAAGAAATGCATACCTCTAAGTATTTCAACTTGTACAATGGGACCATGAACCACATGTCACGTTTGGGCATGGCAATACCGTTGGGGTATATGTAGTTACCGTAGAATCCAGGCAGGTTCAATTTGTCCCATGTTAAATCTTCAATTTCGCCAAGTCCGTTGGAAATTCTTTCGAGGGTGTATCTAGCGATGAGTTGCTGATGGATAAAGTAGTACAAGTCACCACGGAAGCTTGAGGGTACATCGTACGTCTTGGTGTCCAACCAGAAGGGGAACATCATACGGTAGTAGTAGTAGTAGGCATTAAGGCCGACATCTTCCGTGAAGTAATTGAGTTTGTTCTCGTTGAGGTACATTGGGTTCATGCACATTTCCGTGAAGTTTGAGTAAAGGTAGTAGGTCTCGATGTTATCAATCATGTCGGACTTGGGCATGAGGCGACCAAGTTGAGTCATACCTCGGGTCATTACGATGCGTTGAGCATCACGAATAGTCTAAACAAAGTATATGAGTTGAGTCTATGTTCTGTTTATCTCAAAATGTCTTAGAAAAACTTAAAATTTAAATAGAATATTTTTAAAGCTATAGTAATATACTAATAAATTAATAATTAAGTAATAAATAAATATAATAAACCATAAATCAAAATAGTTTTTCAACGTGGCACTTAGTTTACGGAAACATATTGTTTTCTGATCTAATCATCTTCTAATGTTTTTAATTGTGTAAAATATTACCTTAGAGTCGAAGAAGATATTGGGGTAGATCTCATAGATAGCCGGGAGACGGATGTACTTGGTATCGTCACGGTAGATGACGGCCGTGGTGAAGGCAGTGGTGAAGAGACCACCGTTCAGGTAAAGACGAGCCCAGCAGGCTGTCTTGTAGAACGTCGTGAAGTCCTTAGCGACGTAGAAGAGACGGTACAATAGCATCATCTCTTCGCGCATCTCCTGGTTGTAGTACGTGAATAGACCATCCTTGCTAAGCATGCCTGCCTTGAAGCGCAGGAGGAAGTCGAGTACTATTTCCTAAAAATTAAAAAAATTATTCATGAAATTTTACTGTTGCTGCTTGGAAAACTTTCTTTTATTCTTTCTTTTTGAATTATAAGCAACAGATTAATCCTTCAATTTTCTAATTTCATTACTGAGAAGAAGGATTTAATAATACAAGCTTTAATATTTATGTCGATAGTTGTACTTAGTAAAACGAAGATACTTGTTAAATTTTTCATTAATATAAAACACGTTGTTAATAAAATCTAATCCAAAGTCAAAAGAGAAAATATTCTTACTTTGTCGTTGTAGCGATCGAGGTTGCTCATGATATCATAGTTGCGTCCAATCTCGAACCACTCAGCGTCGGTAAGCACATTCTTTTCAACGTACATTAACAAATCGAAAACCTTCTTCTGCTTCACTAGGAGATCCATGTCGGCTGTTTTCGTAGTCATGGCGGACGCGAAGCCCACCGCCACGAGGGCGAACACCAAACACTTTCTCAGCATCGTCGTCTGTATCTCACTGCTGCAGCTATAATGATGCACTCGGACTGCCTAACCTGGCAGATCTCATAATTCTGTCCGATGCAGCGAACGCTTATATACTCTTTAATTCGGCGCGATAATCCGTGAATCTTCTGACTCTTGACCCGGCAAAGTGGTGACGTGAGGAGGAAGGCGTGGTGCATTAAGGCGGCGAAGATTGAAGTTTGAAAACTTTAAGAGATTTCAGTTAATTGTTTGTTGAAGCAATTGTTACGAAATTTATTTGTTCAAAAGAGATAGCGGGGTTTTTTTGCATTTATTCGTTTTGGTACTAGGGATAGCTGTGAAACTACTATTGCACTCACGATGAGATTATGTAAATTGAATATGATTGTCGCTAGGTATATCAAAGTAAGTTTTTTTTGTAATTTTCGACGGTTCAGGTAACGGTTTTAGTAATTTGTTTTTTATAATATTTAATCTGTTTTGAGTCTTCATTGAAATCATGTCAACAACATTGTTTTTCAGTACAAATCTATATCAAAGAATAATACAGTTGTTTTGACAAAAGCAATTTTTCTTTACAACAATAATCAATAATAATTTTATCTATTCAAAATATATTTGTCAGTGTAAAAAAAGAAATAAAATGTAAAGAAAATGGTGGATTAAATTTATTCTTTTTGTATTCACAGGTTTCTACATACTACTAAACTTTGAATTGATGAACTGTTTAAAAATGATTGAATAATTATTCTATAATATCTGATTTTTATTAGCAATCCTTAACGGAAAAGATGGGAGTGTATGCTATGTAACAAAAATTGGCAGGATGCAAAAATGAAAATAATTTTTAAACAAATTCATTTATTATTTATGTTAAACAGTAAATGTAGTATGCAATCAACATGAAATTTTAAATAAGTTTACAAACTTTTTTTTTAACAGACATTTCTCATCAATATAGAAAAATTCAAATATTTTATATTTGAAATATAAAATTCAAATATTTTATATTTAAATATAAAATTCAAAAATATTATATGTGAATTAAAGTAAAAATTAAAGTAAAAATAAAATATTTTATTTGGTTATTTAAAAAATTATATTCTCTGGCACATATATGTTTTATTATTAATGGTGTAAAAATATTTATTTAAAAAAACATAAATAATGTCTTAAAAATAAATTACATAAGTACAATTTTCTCGCTATAAAGCTAAATTAAAATCTGATGCAATTGTTTTCAGAATTTCTAAATATTTTTCTAATTAAATATAATCGATAAAAGCATATACTTTAATCATATTTATCTATCCATAATTTGCTAAAATATCATAATCAATCGGAATTTTACTTTTCTAATTAGTTTTTAATACTTATCATTTTCTGTACTTGAAATACGAAAGTATTGATACTTACACCTTTTATTTTTACCCGATAAAAAGGTCGAGAACAAGTGTAAGAAACAGTATATTTCCAATAAATCAATAAGTTATCTTTCTATATAGTATTGTACTATTATACGAGTTATATTATTGAAATTAATAGTTATACAAATTTACATAAACATTAACTTTATCGACAATTTATATTTTTTAAAACCTTATAACAATTAAATAGTAAATCATACAAAAAAAAAGTATCTTAATAAGATATATGATAAGCTGAATATCATAAACTAATACAAGAAACAACTTCATATTGCCGTACTTCAAGCAGTATGACTTGTGCTTTGGTCCGCAACAGTTTCAATTTCAAAGATATACAAAATGAAATTTATGTTATAAAAATTCTTTTATTTTGCAAAATATTTTTAATATTCCTTAGAACTGATAGAATGCACTTTTGTAAGGAATCCAAATTAATATAATTCTTTTTCTACGCACAATGTATTATTTGAATGTATCTTAACGTTTATTAAATCTTGATCCACAATTGTTTGAATGTTTATACAATAATAACTCGATTCTTATTTATCTATATAAAACTTATTGAATGAAAATTTTTGTTCAAAATAAGTTCTTTTTATTATATATTTTTTATTTCTTTTTCTTGAACAACGTTCTGAAATGTTGAAAAAAACTTTTTCTGACAAATGTATGTATGTGTACAATTACATGTAAATAGATAATGTATCCGAAATAAGAGGACGAATTTTTGGCACAGAGTTTTTGAATATTTATTTATTTATTTATTTATTTATTTATTTCAATTGTATGGGCATAAACCCTTTTACACATTAATAATATGAGTATGTATAACTTATAACTAACTTAAATTACAAATACACGCAACCAGTAAAATGTTATTAAGACTAAAAACTCGTAACTAATGATTTTAATGAACTTTTGAAAAGAACAATGTTAGAGATAGAGGTGATATTACGTGGAAGCAAGTTCCACGAGCGTTTTAGCCGGTTAACCGTAGAGTAAAATCCAAAGTTGGAGTTTTGGGTTTCCTCTTGGAGGACTCTGTTACTGCGTATTGATCAATTTATGAAATAAATTTTGCTTCAGAACTATGTGTCCAAAGGATCCTATTTACACATCTTCAAAGGTTATTGACAAATTTAAATTAAAGGTGATTTTTAGCAGAATATCTATGGTAAATTTAAAAAATTTAGTGTTGATTTTTTTAGATATTTTGTAAATAGCAATTTAACAGAAATAACATTTTATAATATTAAAAATTAATATATGAGAGAATATATGTAAGGGGGTCTAGCCATCACCCTAATTTTTTTTTCTAAAATAACCTGCAAAAAATAAATTAAATTTATTACAAATATGTACAAGATATATTCCGAAACTACATTAAATCAGTAGTAAAATATGCTAAAAATAATTTTTAGACCCATTTTGTCCAATTATGTGGATATTTATAAATTGGGCCATTTCCGCAACCTGCATGTTCAGAAAATTAATGGATTTGAGGCGGAAGAATTGTAGGTCAAGTTTATTTCAGTGAATAATTTTTTTATGGCAAAAAATTGCGTAAAAGTACTAATTTTAAGTTTTACTATAAAAGTGTTAAATCGTTTTTGGCTCTAAAAAAATATTTTCTCAAATAAATTTGACATGTTCAGTAGTTACCATATAATACCAACAGTTTAAGACCCATACGGTTAAAGTCTATCAATTTCCTGAATCTCCAGGTTACGACAATGTGCCAATTTAAAAATATCCACATCTTTGCATACAGTAGGTCTAAAAATTTTTTTCAGCGTATTTTGCCACAAATCTAATATATTTTGAGAATAGTACTTGTACATATTAGTAGCAATTCCGCATTTAATTTTTGCAGGTAATTTTGGGAAGAAAAATGTTAAACCCCCTTAATTAATTTAAAAACAAATAACAAGGAGCACACCACGGAAAACTATAGAATGTATTTATAACAAATAACGAGACATGGGTTTTGGAGTATTGTAAATGGACCTTTTGTTCCAAGATTCATGCTAATTTAATCTCGGAAATAAACTATTTTTGTAAAAAGTCCTTTTATCATGACTTTGTGAATGTTTAATTGTAAATTAATTGTTTCTACAATTTTAGCGAAATCCAGGATCCACATCTCTGGTGTACCTTTTGTAATGGTTATGGCACAGAAAGGGTCGTGAATGCTGTATTATACAAATTCGTAGCACGGTATTTTTTCTTATTTTAATTAGTTTAGAAATTTTGCTCAGTGATTTTAGTTATATATTATATAGAAACAATTAGAGCAAGAAATAGCAAAAATAGTTGAAATGAAATTTTAAAACAAAAAATGCATGGGAATAAGGAACACCTTCAATTAATGCTTTTTTTGTAGTTCTTTAAATAGATTAAGACATAAAATAGAATTACAAATTATAATTTAAAGAGATTATTATTATAAGTGAAATGTTCATAAAATACTAAATAACATTATAACGCTGTATCGTATTTTCGACGAGGGCATCTGACCTCCCAAAAGCGGATTTTGATAAAGTTTCGAAAACATTTGCAATACTAACTTGAGATATAAATTCATTTTAAACTTATAAAAACGAACGTTTTATATCTTTCATTGTTATACAATAATGATTATATAAATATTCTGCAATTTCTATAAAGGCAATGAATCGAATTGTTCTATTGTTCTACGTTTTAGAATGAACCAAAGGACATGGATTTATTTAAAATGTAATGCAGTTAATTTAATTGTAAATATTTTTTTTAATAAAAATATCATTAACCCTAATGTAAATAGTTATCACCTTATTCTAAAGTTATTAGTTTGTTATCTTTCATATAATCTTAAGTATATAAAATACTTTGTATTTTATCCGTAACAAATTGAGTTTCATGCATTATAATATTAAAATGTTATAATCTTTTTCATAACGTAGTTGAATTATAAACAAAGGTAATTAGTTAGAAAAAATTTGTCTATAAAACTTATAATTAAGTAAGCAATTAGCAGTTATTACAAAAATAATAACTTTATCATTCATAATTTATATAATATACTCTATTATATTTCTATTTAGTTTATAATTAAAGTTTTATGTACTATAAGAGTGATATATAAAAAAAATGTTCAACATTAGACTTTTAAAATCAAAATTGTTAAAGGTGTAGTTACCACAGGAAAAGGAGAAGTATGGAGTGTGCATAATAAATCATAAAAGTATGGTTTAGATTAAAATCATTTGTTTATTTTTAATTTATTTTATTGTTAAAGAGAATCTCTTTAAACGAAAGACTCTCGATAATCATTTATCATTAGAGTTATAAAAAAAACCTTAAGTCTTATCGATTGTTCAGTACTCTTGCTCTCTTGTAAAGTCACAGCGCTCGTCGCATATTCACATTCCAATCAACTAGTTAATCGAAATTGCAACGATTGCCGTTCCTTCAACCGTAGAGTTCTAATATTGACGGTTGTACTTAGATTCGAAATCCTTAACGTTGTAGATGTAGACATCCTTGAAGTACAGATTGTCGATCTTGAAGAACCAAGGGTACATGGGTCGGTCAAGTGGGAAACCGAAGGATTTGCCGTAGTATTTGTAGCTGCCGAAGAAGGGCATCTCGTAGACCTTGGCCTCTTCGTAGGGTCCAATGTAGAAGAACAGCTTGAATCTCATACCGTCAGGGGTACCCTTGGGCAGCATCAAGTGAGCGGGGAAGTCCCACATGCGGTTGGTGTAAGTGAAGGGTTCGTTGCCTTCGATGGCCTTCAGGACCTTCTTGTAGTATTTGTCACCAGTGATGTAGTTGCCCTTAAAGAAGTAAGACTCGATGCTCTGGCGGTCGAAGTTGTTGATTCCGGATTTCACTGTAAAACGATGAAACCATTAATAAAGTCTGTTATAATTTGATATCGTTGCTAAATTATTAATGTCGTTTAATTAGAGAGGTAACTTACGGCTGATGTCGAACTCGTCTAGCATGAAGAAGTATTTGTAGTAGTTGAGGAGGTACGAGTAGTCGTCGTATTTCTCGCCATCGATGGCTGGTCCCAGGAAGATGCGCACAACGGCCTTGGTGTCCTTGTCGCTGTTGACGTTGAATTTGTAGGTGAATGGTTTGTAGTTGAGCTGGTATTGCCAGGCCTTGATGCTGAAGGTACGGCCTTCCTTGAAGCTCTCGACGTTCACGGCGTTGTTGATGTAGTAGTCCTTGTTGTCGAAGTAGGTCACGAGTTTGTCGACATCGACGTTCTCGATTCTGACTCCAGGGAAGTCCAATTCGTTCTTGGTGTAACGGGGCAGGAGAGACTTGTATCTATTTGACAGAGAGTAAAACTTGTTAAGTGATTCTGAAAGACGTGGTCTAGAGAAAGTTGTAAAAGGATAAACTTACTTCTGGAAGAAGAAGAGGATTCTGTCGTACAGTCTGTAGAATGCTGGGTCCCTCATGCTGGTGGAGAAGAGCTGGAGAGAGCTTGGGATGTAGTAGTTCTTGTTCTTGGTGTCGTAGTTCTGGCCAAAGACGTCACGGAAGAGGACATCGTAGGAACCGTAGTACTTCATGTTGTAGGAGTCGTAGTTACCCTCGATGAGGTTACCCAAGTAGTTCAAACCTTCAGGAGTGTAAAGGCTGATCTGTTTGCCTGCCTCGTCGTAGAAGAATCCAGAGTCGATAGCTTCCAAGATTCTGGTTTCCAATTTCTTAAGGTATTCGAGGTAACGGTACTTGTAGTAGGGAACAACGTTCCACCAGTCACGTTTGGGCATAGCCACACCGTTGAAGTAGTTCAATTCGGAGTAGAAACCAGGCAGGTTCATCTTGTCGTAGCTGAAGTCTTCGATTTCACCAAGACCGTTGGAGAATCTCTCAAGGTAGTATCTGGACATGAGCTGCTTGTGGAAGAAGTAGTAGAAGTCACCACGGAAGTTCTTGGGCAGGTTGTAGTCCTTCAAGTCCATCCAGAAGGGATAGGCCATACGGAAGTAGTAGTAGAAGGCGTTGAGGTCGACATCTTCCATGAAGTAGTTCAGTTTGTATTCGTACTCGTAGGCTGGGTTTACGCAGAACTCGGTGTAGTTGGAGTAGATGTAGTAGGATTCGATGTTGTCCAGGTTCTCGCCGCGCTTCAGACCCAGGTCGTAGCCACGGTAACCGTAGCCGCGGGTCATCTTCACACGCTGAGCGTCACGGATGACCTGCAAGTAAGATGTAATAAGGTTAAATTACTTTTAAGTTAAATTTAAATTATAAAGTACTTCAAAAAGATACGCACCTTGGAGTCGAAGAACATGTTGGGGTAGATCTCGTAAATGGCTGGAAGACGGATGTACTTGGTGTCGTCACGGTAGATGACGGCGGTGGTGAAGGCAGTGGTGAAGAGACCAGGGTTGATGTAGATGCGCGCCCAGCAGGCGGTCTTGTAGAAGGTGGTAAAGTCCTTGGCGAAGTAGAAGAGACGGTACAACAGCATCATCTCTTCGCGCATCTCCTGGTTGTAGTACGTGAAGAGAGCATCCTTGTTGAGGAAGCCGTTCTTGTACAAGGTTATGAAGTCGACGACTACATCCTGGAATCGCAATGAAAAAATTGGTTATTGAATTGAGAAATAAAATTCTCTCGAACTCATGGTTTGCAGAAATTTACAAGAAAAGCAATTATTTGCTATTAAACAATATTTCGAGACAGAAAACTTATCGAAATTTTGTAATTTTAACTTTTAAATCAAACTATGAAAGTCTTTGTTTGGAAATTTTAATAAAAATTTTAATTACATTGTTTATACTTTAAAAAATAATTATTCAAACAAGCAGATATATTTTTATAAAATATTCAAGCAAACTATGAAACTTTTAATATATACACATACTTTGTTGTTGTAGTGGTCGATGTTGCTCATGATATCGTAGTTACGGCCAACCTCGAAGTATTCAGCGTCGCTGAGGACATTCTGGTCGATGTAAGAAAGGAGATCGAAGACCTTCTTCTGCTTGTGCAAGTAGTCGACATCAGCGGTCTTGCTGTAGTAGTACGAGGGCGAACCGGACGCGGCAGCCATGGCCACGCACAGAAGCCCGAAAACGATGCAGTTGCGCATCATCTTCGTTGGCTATGGATTATTAACGGATCACAAGAAAAAAAACCAAATGATCAATGTCCCTTCCGTCTTCTGCCAGACGAAGGCAGAGATCGATGATGCTGGAGGCTGAAGCGCGGGCTTTTATACTCGCGCCGAAATCAAGCTCGTCGCATTAGCACGCGACTGGCGATCTTCTGATAATGGCTATTAGAAGCGGAGGGGGTTGAGAAGTGAGGGAGAATGAGAGAGAATGAGAGAGAGAGAGAGAGCTTGCGTAATGGGATGTATGTGTAATGTGATTTTTCGAGAAGGTGCTAGGGATAGTGTTGATATGGTTTGTTATAGTTGGTTTTATAGGGGATGATGGTGTAGAAAGGCAGGTAAGTGAACGAGGATGGAAATATTACTGAAGTTGTTGTAATTTTAAAGGATCAGCGAAAATTTAGTAACTTTACCGAAGAGATTCTTTCGCGCAAATTATGTATATTCATCAAAATGGACTGTGTATAATTTATTTATATATTTTTTTTTATTTTCTAATAAAACTTTTCTAAAATCAACTCTCATTTTCTAAAAGTGAATAAGTCAAAAGTTGCTCACCGATGCAAACATATGAGAAAAATCACGAAATTATTTCGTAAATATTCACTTATTACGCGATGCAAATCTTATTCCACTATATCTTAATTATAGTGAACAATTTTTTATTAGTTCATTTTTAGGAAATTGAATCAATCATCTCTCATAATAACAAGTCTAAAACGATAGAAATTCACAAACCATATTGTAATCGTTTTTATACGTTACACGTTCTCTATTGTAAAATATAATACATGTTCACGTTACAAAATAATAATTTTAGCATTATATAGTCATAGTACGTACTTGACTACTATCATTTTTCTAAAGCTTTCTATGTTCAATATGATTTAGGAATTTCCCTTGTAAAATACTTATTCATACTTTGAAATTTAATTTTATGGTGTATCGTTTTTTTAACGCATAAATTATCAAAGAGGGTAAAAAATATGTTTGGAATAAAATGATTTTAACAAAATCTTAAGTATACTTTAATAACATGTTTTTGTTAAGGAAACGTTTAAGAAGTAATCATATAATTAAGAGTTGATATGAGACATTTTAAATACTAGAATCTTTAATACTTTATATATAATTAATAATTGTTATAATAAAACTATATCTTAATTTAAATTATTACAATTAAAATTTTCAACTATGCAATATACCTTAAAATTATTTTACTAAATATTATAAGATTGGTTCAGATCGATACTTTCACCTAGTCGATTGTAATTTTCTATAACTGTCATTATGCTACTTCTCATTTTTATTTTATTTTTAATGATTTAAAACAATATAATATATTTTAAATAATTAAGCTTGCAAATTAATTCGTATCATTAAAATGGTGAATAAATTAGGCAATTAAAAATGATAAGGAACGTTTTTTGACTGTAATCAATTTTTTATTTTTCATTTATGCATGGTAATAAGGTCGAGATATCTTAATGTGCTTCTGACATTCAATAAAATAAATAAAAATAAAATTTCTCCAAAGTTATTAAATATTACTAATAATACCCTTTCTTCGTAGATCATAGAAATAAAGTTTTAAAAACATCATTACATCTTTTTCAATAAAATATATTAAAACATAAATTATTAACAACCTTCGAAAATGTTCTTTTTATTTTCTAAATTTCTACAAAATTTAAATAAAAAATCAAATGAAAATAACAATAATAATACAATCCAGAAAAAAAAATCATTGTAAAATATTTACTATACGAATTTCTATCGCATATCTTATGAATAGCACAGGTCGCTCCTTCAGGCTTCGTCTACATAATTCGATAGATCATATAATTAGAAAATTCAATATCTAAAACATTTTTATATTTTTTTTCGAATGTTCGTTGGGCATTTAAATTGAACCCCGAATAATCATGTCTATATCAATGATCTCACAAAAATTCACCATCGTTCATAATGATTATAATTTTTTCCTAATTATATACAAAGTATTTTTTAAAATTAACTCTCATTTACAAGAAATAAATTAATTAATTTATCCCCGCATTATACATTATATCCAAAAATATACCGATAACATAATTCTCCCCTCTCTGAAATGAGCAAAGCGCAAGTCTGTCGCGCGAGCTTATCACTAATCGGCGCGCGTATGTATATATATATATCGTAAGGTGGCAGAATTTTGTACAGCCACGACGATGATCCAAAAGGCAAGGTCAACCCCTAATCTAATCCCTCGAGACAAACTATATATGTATGTATATATATGCGTCGTTACCGTTTTGGCAACAAAATCAAGTAGAAAAAAAACCAGCAGACCAATATTCGCGCTGCGGCAAAAGGGGCGGAGAAAAGCAAACGAATAAACAACAGGGCAAATAAAGAAAACAAGATAGAGGTGTGCGTGTGCGCGTCCATGTGTTCACGTATCACCTTCGTTTGATTGCCTAATTTTGCACTAATAACGTTTTTGCCGCTGTCGTTCGCACAGGCAATAACATCTTTAATTATGCCGTAATCTGCGCAACTCCGACCGCTTTGTTAATCAATTTCTTTTTTCTTTTTCTTTTCCAGCCTCATCGTCGCGTTATATGCTCGATTGTGCAAATTTTTTTTCTTTCCCTAATGAACGATAAATAGCCAATAATTATACCGTGATACACACACACACCTCCTCTTCGCGGCGATATTTTACATAGTTTATTGTTTAACAAATAAGAGCGTTAATTAAGCCGCTCTCGCAGTCGAGTAAAAAGTTCCGTAGCTTATATAGGGAGCGTGCGCGGTTCTGTTCGCTTTCGGCAGTTTTGTAAAATCATTTTGGACATGCATGTCGACTTGGTCAAACGGTTGCCTTTGCTGTGCTTATAGTATATATAGTCTGTCACGGAAAAATACAATGTTACAGGCGCTTTGGTGATGAATTATTAGTTAATTTTTAATTTATTTCTATACATTTTTGGGAATTACCGGAATTTTTTTTCATTTTCTGTATTTGTTGAGTATCGGTTAAAAATATATTAGAAATTAAAAATTTTTTAAAACAATTTTTGAATCGTTTTCTCAAAAATTATTTTATTTATCGACTTGAACTTTTAACCAGTTATTACTCTAATTGAAGGCTATATGTGGTTAAATTTCAAGAGATTTAGAAAATAAAGTATAACATTTTAAAATATTGGAAGTAAAAATTAATTAAAGGAATAATTAAATAAAGTTTGAGGAAGCTAAGTGCCAATGAATTGGCAGCGGTTTTTTTGCGGTTTCTGTAAGTTTGGGAATTACTGGAATTTTTTTTTCATTTTATGTATTTGTTGAGTATCGGTTGAAAATATTTTTTGGGGTTTCTGTAAGTTTGGTCGCGAACAAACGTGGTTTCGTTAGTTAACTTTACAAAGCTTATTAAAGATTTAGTTATTTGAGGAAAAATATATAGTTTATAATAAAAATAAGTACTTTAGAATCAGAAAAAATAGAAAACTGAAATTTTCATGATATGAAGCGTAAATTTAAGCGGTTTATACAAAATTAAATAGAAAATAAAAAAATTCTAAATGAAATTATATTCCGCTAACTATTGATTTCAGTTCTACTTTTCTATTTTTTGCTCATCGTAAAACTTGTTAATTATTGATACGTATGTTGTTATTTAAATAAAAAAATCTTAATAAAAACTATCAATAAAAATTTTTTCAAAAAGATGTATAAACAACACAGCCACCTTGAATTTTTATAGTAATTCACAGATGTAAGATAAATGGATTTTACGAGATTTTATAATTGAAAGCCTATTTATCTTATTTGTAATGTTTTTGATATGGTGATTTGCAAAATAAATGGGGGAAAAAAGATTTTCATGTTTACAAAATAGTTTATGAAAAGAAAAATCTTTTTCAAGTCTCTAAAAAGAAAAATTTTTTTTAAATCTCTGAAAAGAATGGCCGATCTTTCCTAAAACTGACATACTTCATAAATCGTGTAACTACTCTTACATTTCTTTACTATCACACCTTTTTAAAGGGCATTGTAACTTTTTTAACTCTATATAAAAAGGAATCTCTGAATTAATTAATTATAATTATTAATCGTAATTTTTTTTCAACTAGGAAATTAAAAAAATTCGTAAATGAAGCTTTCTACTTAGCTTATGAATTATATATATATAAGTGTTAACTCTGTCGATATTTTTAAACGTAAACTAAGATCTTTTATTTGTAATTTTAAGTAAACTTCAATTGTATTTTTGTTGTCGTTTAGTTTAATAGTATTGTATTTGCGTCATTCTACTATTTTTTCAATGAAATCTGAATTATGTACAAGAGCCTCTTGCCCGTCTACTTTTTAAAATAAAATAAAATATAGAGTTTATACATAAAAAAGTATATCATGTATTCAATGAAAATAAATTTTCAAGAATTCTTTCGAAAAAATAAATAATATTGACGCATTGCTCACTACAAATGTGCTGTCTATGAAAATTATAAAAATAAAAAGGATTTGGAAATGATTTCTCAAAAAATAATTTAGAAGTAGTGCACTTCTGAGCCTATATTTTAATATAAGTATGTCTCAACATTTTTCTACTATAAGTAAAATATTTTTAAAATTAGACTTATCACTGTATATTCATAAGTATAAAAATTATAAATTGGAAAAATAAAGTTAATATTAATTAAATACCCAATTTAGTCAAAAGAAAGTCAACATAAATTAAGATTTGTAAGTTTTAATTTTTTGTGTTAAAATTTTATCACTTATCGTCTTTGATTAAGTACTATTCGACTTTTTGGACATTTACTGAGACATTTAATTACGTAACATACATACATTTGAGTAAGTAAACGTATATTGATCATATTTATGAATATTATTAGTTTCATCATTTATGTTATTATTTCACGTATTTCTAAAAAAGAAATTTAGAATATCATAGCTTATATATCGTAAACTAATTAACCTTACGTTAAAGACCAAGTATGAATTTAATATTTATTTCGGACATAAATAATTTGATTATTCATCATTTTATATTAGTTTGTTGAAGAGCCGAATAGATATACAAATACTTTGAATTAGAAATAGTATAGCAGAAAAATTCTAATCTTTAACGATAAATTTAAACAACTTTGTGACGACCTCAAAAAAAATATGATTTCATAAAAATCTTAATTTACATTTATATAGGTATTTCCATTCTTGTAATATGAACTTTATCTACATGTACAAGTAATGGAATCTAAATATATATAAAATTACTAAATTTATTAAGAATGATTTTTATTGGGTTAACATATGTAATTCATTGAATCAATCATAATAAAAAAGACGTGTGAATTAAAAAATTGATTACGTTTATTTTTCAATCTTATAAATGAGTGAAAAACATTCTATACAAATAATGTATATCATATGAAACTCATGATTGTCATGTTAGTAAAGACAATTATGGTTTCGAAAATTTGTTATATATTTAAAAAAAAAAAAAGTATAACAGAATCATTTTATACATTTATTTTTATAACAAACGTGTAAATATACAAGCGGAAAATATCTAGACTTAACAATTCACTTTACTCAATTCGACTTATCAATGCTCTTTTATTGAATGCAATTCAAAACTGTCATTGATAGAATTTTTTGAATATATTTTCTTCTTTTATTTTATATATGTTGTATTAACAACTAAATAAGTCTGCATAATTTCATTTCATCAAGTAAAATGTACGTAAAAAGTAATGGTCTATCGGTTTTATGCTTAAAACGTGCTTTATAAACACAGTGAAAATACGATGAAAGTTTTAAAAAACTACAAAATAAAAACTTTGATATATTACAAAGTTTCTGTACATCGGAACATTGTGCTCTCATTGTAAAAGAAATATACAATTTACAGTTTGGTTCTTAATCGGAACTGCAAATCGAGGCATCGTCATCGTTTCCGTTTTCTACATCTTCTTGCATGGGTTCTTGATCCGACGTTTCTTCCCAGTTATCGTCGGATTCACTGTCAAGTTCAACTTTGCTCATGTCAATATCTTCTTCAGATGAATCTATAAAAGAAAAAAGAAAATAATGAAGTTAAATAAATGTTAAATTATTGTTTACAGTATAGCTACTTATAACTCATAAATCTTTACCTTGATCTTGATAAACTAATAAACATTCTTCCGTAACATCTTTTTCTTGTTTTTCACGTTGTGCTATTTGTCCTGTCACGAGTTCTACCCTTCCTTTTAACCTAGTCAATTCCGTTAAAAGCATTTGTTTGGCGTCAATTAAACTTAAAATTGGAGCCAATGCTTCTCGGATATTTGGATGCGAAATCATCAGCGCTGCATGAGTAGAAACAACTGCTTTTAACCACATAACAGCGATTTTACTCCTAAAATGTAAAACACGTTATTTTTAAATTTATAATTTTTAAATTAACTGATATATTAACAATATTTTAATTATTATGCTTACGGGTAAGTTTTTCCTTGAAGCATTGTCGTGACTTCCTTTAGTAGAGGAATGATTGCTTGTACAGGTAATTTAGCGACAGTATTTTTAATAACGCTTTCTTTTTTAACATACAAAACAGTTGCTAATAAACTTTTATCTTCACTATGTAATCCTTGAATCAATAACTGAGCCATATTTTCACCTTTGGATGTTGTCTTATCCGGTGTACTAGTTTCTGCATTTAAACTTAGATTTTCCAATCTATCTTTGAGAGGAAGTTGTGAACCTGTACCAGATTTAGTCCTCTTTAACATCGACGCTCCTGTTTCCTCAGAACCTAAATTGAAAATTATTTGTAAAGAAAATTTTTTTTGTAGATGATATATTAATTGTAAATAATTAATTTTTATAAGTATTATTTACCTGGAGCAAGATATTCCACTTTTTCCTCTGTACCTGCTGACTTTACTTTTGTAATTGCTTCTTCTTTTTTCTCTTTTGTCTTTTTCAAATCTGTCCTTACTAAGCATTGTACTTTATCAGAGAAATCTGGCACAACTTTTTCAATTGTCAAACCCACAAATGAACCATAAGCTAACATCATTTTAGCATCTTCTGTTAATTCTCCAATTATAATTGGAATTTGTTGTACTGATTCTTTTTGAGTAGTATCAGCAGCTACCAATATATTTAATACAGGTTTTACTGGCTTTGAAGATGTACCATTTGCCTGATATTTAAAAAGCTGTGCATGTCCTGATCTTGTAACTGATAAAACTTGAATTTGAGCATCTTTCATTGCTTTGACAGAGAAAGAAAGAGCTTCATCTGGCAGAGTTAAAGCTGCCACTGGTGTTTTATCTTTTTTAACCTGAAACAGATTTACTATTTAATACACAAAAATATACAAATATTTTTATAATCATAAAATTTAGTTTTTGTCAAGTTTTTACAATATAATTGAATTTTTTCATTTAAAAATCAAACACATCTTTAACAATCTTCCAAAATTTTTATAACTAGATGTTTTATAAATAAAATTTACTGAGATTTATTAATTATTTAAAGATTAAATATTATAAATATCTTACTTCATTTAAAGACCAAACACTAAGGTAATCATCTCCACTTGCACTACTGAATAAATAACTAGTATCACTTGTTATTTTTGCACAACTTAATGCATTCACTTGATTGGCATGTCCTGTAAATGTGCCAATTACTTGTTTAGTTTCTAAATCCCACCATTTTATTGTTCGTTCTCCAGATAAAATTGATTTTCCTCCAGGTAAAACTGCGAGTGCTGTTACTTTTCCTTTTCCAGATTTCCATTTGCATTTAACGGTTTTTTCTTTTAAACTCCATTCAACAAGGTGTCTGTCATCTGCTGCTGTAAACAAACCAGCTTCAGCTGACCACGTAATAGCTGTTATTGCAGAACTGTGTCCATTTTCGAAAACAGAGTGGAGGGAAGATGTGGAGATATCGTATATCGAGATTGTTCCATTTGTGGATCCCAAGGCCACAATTTCTTTTTCCCCTGTATCTTCGCTCACTGACTTCTTTCTGCGCTTTTTCCATGGTGATGTCTAAAAATATTTCAAGTTTTAATGAAAAATTTTTTAAATAATTTATACTGTTATTTTATTTTTCAAAATATTTAAAAATCATTTTAATCATAAAATCTTAATTTCTTCTTATACAATATTCATTGAAATGAGAATTTCTCAATTCATATAATAAAAAACTATGTGAAATACATAAAAATAATTCTGTGGCTTCGAGGCATAACGACATAAGTCCACTTTTTGTGTTTCTGAGAAAAATGGGTTTCAATGTTCAAACTTACTCGTAAGATCGGAATAAACGAGATTGGGCGCAATACTGTACTAATCATTTTCTTATACATTATACGTTATATATTTTCTCCTTCGTGAAAACTCAAAAAAGTATGAAGTTATGTCGTTATGCCGGGAACTTGGACTTATCTAATAGTCCTGTTCTCGTTTATTTTTTGATCATTTTCGTTAAT
>JAWWEQ010000010.1:1702289-1745891 GCA_035583055.1 Torymus tubicola
TTGAAAAATGGACTTATATTGTTACGTTTTTCGTATATCGTAGCTTTAGGGCAATATTTTAGCTACTACTGACAGTTTTCAATGAAAAAGACCCATCTAAAGATACAAAATCCAGTTTTTCCGATTTTCAAAAAATGGACTTATATTGTTATGCTTCGGAGCCACAGATTTAAACTTTTAATCTTGTGAATAAACTAGTAAAAATTATTAAAGTAATGTTTATTCTCTATTTTAGACTAACAATAAAATCATTAGCACGATAAAGACGTATTTTCTACATGTCCCTTACAAAAATCTAAGAAAATCGCTGATCAACAATTTAAAATCCTAACCTCAAAAAAGACACGTGAAGACACGGCGGCACAAACCGGAGTTGAGTGTCAACAAGTGCCGATTGTCAACCATATTAAAAAATTCGATTCCATACAAAAATTCATCATAAATCCGACAAAAAAATCATCTCTGTTTCTCGTACTTTCCAGAAAAAGGCCGAATAACTGAGCGGTCAAAACGGAGAAAGAAGCACATGGTCTTACCGAACTAGCT
This sequence comes from Torymus tubicola, assembly GCA_035583055.1. Classification (NCBI taxonomy): domain Eukaryota; kingdom Metazoa; phylum Arthropoda; class Insecta; order Hymenoptera; family Torymidae; genus Torymus; species Torymus tubicola. Next base: position 1,702,836 of record JAWWEQ010000010.1, read on the forward strand.
TGAGCGCCGACGACGATCCAACCGAGTACACTGCAGGGCGAAGCAAGATGAAGATTCGGTATGAATTCTTGCTTCAATCTACTAGTTGCCGTCTCCCAGATCTTCAATTTACCATCGATACCGCAAAGGGCGAGGAATTGCCCGTCGTGCGAGAACGCGCAGTGACTTGAGCTCGCCATTTTTGTTGTCTGTGTTGTTTTTCTTTTCTATTCTTTTTTTTCTGGCGATGTGCGAGTGGCTCTCGCCGCACGACTCGCTCAGCTCGCTTGGAGCTACTTTGCAGGCTTTGCTACTTACTACTTCACTTACTACTGAAGAAGTTGTGAACACGCGGTCTGCGTGCGTGTACGTTTAACCTATACTATACCTGTTTATTGCTTGTACCAAAAGTAAGGGTGTATCTAAACTAGACGCGTGTCTCACCAATCACAGATCGACTCGAGCGGAATAGAACCGAAAGAAAGTATACCTAGTACACTCGAGCCTATCTGTGATTGGTAGGACGCGCCCCTCGTCTTGTGTCTAGTGTAGATATACCCTATTGGTGGTAGCAGGTAGCGCTGTGAGTCATTGTGTCACGCGCGCGTTTCGACGTGTTTCAAACAGTGGTATACTATATATAAGAAGCCTTTTTTAAAAATTAACTTTTGATTAAAATATTATCTATAGATGTATAGATATGTATAAATGCTTATATATGTTATTGTACTTATAGACATTAATGAAAATGTAGGATGGATTGATGGATATGTAAAATAAAATGAGAAATAAAATAAATTTGATATAAAAGTGAAATTTATTAACTATTAAGAAGTCTTAAGGTACAAAAGTATAAAAGTATTATATTCTTTAAAATTACCATTCGCTCTTTAGTTTTAGATAAAAGTATTTCATCCACAATTACTCGCAAGAAAATTGTAATAAACAGTCATATTCAATTCAGCTAAATCACGGTCCTTAATTTATTAACATTAAATTAGTAGCTAATTTACTCATTTAACAACTACTGAAACCTTAAATTCAAGGCTTAAATCTAATTAATGTAAAACTTTTGCCAAGTGGCTTTGTAGGATCTTCAGTTGGTGTCTTGTCTCATCATCCAGATGAATATTATCTGAGAGTGATGTCTCGTTAAATGGTAATAATGATACAATATTTCCATTCCTTAATGGAACATTGATATTAGCTGTTCTGTCGTTCACTGTTGTTGACACTAGCAGTGGACTTCCCTGAGTACTGAAGACCATTTCTCCATCTTTTGGTTTCCTCAAGACATTTACGGCTGAATTCAATCTAATTTTTGGAGTTATAACAAAAGTATTTTGTGTCCTAGTGGTTGGTGTTTTCATCAACTCCTTGTTTGCTTTTTTCTGGGCTTGCGTAGTTGTTAATCTTGAATTCCTGTCACGAGAGATACTTCGTGTCCTCTCTTTGGGTTTGTCCTGGGATGTACTTCTTGAGCGACGTTTTACTCCTGTAATAACTTTAGATGCCTGACTATTTGTTGATTCACTCTGATAGCCATCGTCAGAAGCTGCTGTTACTCTCTTTGGATTTGTACTTCTCGGTGGCTTCATTGAATTCTTCTTAACAGTCCTTGGAACCCGTGGAGTTTTTGGAGGAAGATTTTCTTTCTTAGGACTCTCCTCAACTGTTACGAGTTCACGCAACGTCATATTCTGAATTTCTGTGGGATAACGCGAGAAAGCAACTTGCATGGTCGTGTCAAACTTCTCTTCCACTCCTTTGCAGTCCATTTCTATCTTGCCGATTCTTATTTGCACTAATCTATTGAAGTCGCGAATAAACTGTTCGTAACCAGTGCTGTTTCGCTTTACTCTTCTCTGTTTTGTGCGTGGCATTTTGATTATCGGTTTGTTTCCTACTTAGATGTTCCTACTCAGTAGTTTCGTAGGTTCTGCCTGCAAATAAACGTCAAATTAACGGGAGGTTAAACAAGTCGCTGAATTTATTCGTATACTGAATGTAGAACCATGAATTGACGCTTTGAGAATGATTTTGGACTGATTGTAAACACAACTCGATCATTTAAACACAAGTAAACAAAATGTTTTTACCTTGAAAAGCACATGAAACTCCGAAAGGAAAATTGGCGGTACACGGCCCAAACACAACCGACTTTTGGCTGTTCAAAAGCGTGCAACGTTGACAATGTTGCCAGTTTGCCGCGATCTTTGCTTTTTTCCCCCCCCACCTACCAGCCACTCGCACAGCTGCAAGCAGCAGGATAACTTTTAAATGCCCAGCGTTTACAATGCACTACGTCGCGTGTTTTCAGATCGTGTCGTTTTCATGCAAACGATTAGATATCTCTCGTGTCTTTTCAAAAATGTTGCAGTAATTTCACGAAAAACGAAACGCTTGTGTCGCTCAATAATGTAACAAGTATATGTGAGGTTAAAAATATTCGAGGATTCTTTTTATTTTCCACGCTTATTTATAAATATAAATGTATTTCGTAAGAAGAATACAGCAGAGATAACCTCAATAACTTTATGACACAGTATAAAATAAATGCAAAATGGTAAGTTGATAAATATATATGTAAATGTAGAATATGAATTTTGTTATTTAAGAACTTGCAAATTTTCCTACGATGGGTATCCTATGTCATTCTTCAAATTTATTTGTAAAAATTTTAATAATGTATTTTAATTATTATCGTAAATATTTAATAAATAAGAAATTTGTATGAATCTAACAAGTGAAACAATTTTATCTCTATTAGGCCATTCCGATGAATGATGTGCAATTACCAGAAAAAGTTCCAGAATTGTTACTGGAAAAACATGCCAATTACCTTGTTTCCTATGGAGCGAATAAAGATGATTATGTGAGTTGAATATTTAATGTCAAGATTATACTTATTTTGTAAGAACAGCAATTAAAATTTCCAAACCTTGATTTTTAGACATTTTGTATGACAGAACATCTTCGCCTATCTGGAATGTATTGGGGCCTAACTGCACTCGATTTAATGGGACAATTAGATCGTACTGATAAAGATGAGGTTCTAGATTTTATTAAAAAATGTCAACACGAGTGTGGTGGAATTAGTGCAAGTATTGATCACGATCCTCACATGCTTCATACATTAAGTGCAATACAAATTTTGTGCATGTATGATGCTCTTGATGTTATTGATGTTGAAAAAGTTGTAAAATACATAAAAGAAAGACAACAACCTGATGGAAGTTTCACTGGTGATATATGGGGTGAAGTGGATACTAGGTTTTCTTTTTGTGGAGTAGCTTCTTTAGCTCTACTTGTAAGTAATATGTTTTAATAATTTTACTGTTGTAATTCATAATTTTACATGTATAAAATAATATTTTAGGGACGCCTTGACGCAATAGATGTTGAAAAAGCTGTTGAATTTGTTACAAGTTGCATGAATTTTGATGGTGGTTTTGGCTCTAGACCCAATTCTGAGAGTCATGCTGGTTTAATATATTGTTGTGTTGGAACTTTGTCTGTAACTGGTAAATATTCTCATTCAGTATAGATGTATATAAATACCAATAAGCTTATATTTTATTAATATCTTTTACAATAATACTATATTTTAAAGTTTCATTAGATTTTGAAATAGTTATCAAATCACATAAAACATATGCTGAAACTCTTTTCTTGCATCATCTTTTTTAAGAATTGTTTGAAAATAAATTTAAGTTTTGACTACTAAACAATAAATTTATATTTAGTTACTATTTTTAAATATAAGTATATTCAAAAGTTGTTTAATATTATTGGAAATATTGTAAGAAATTGTTACCATGTGGTGGTATCAGATTAGTAATATGCTAAATCTATTTGGAGTTATTTAGTTTTACTTCAAAGATTTTTTAAAAAATATATATTTTCTTAATCATATAATAAAAATAAATAAATATATATATATATGAAAAATTAATAATATATTTTAAGTATAGTTTTATTTTACTAATTTCTACTTTACATACTCATTGAACTTATATTATCTTTTTGTTATCACATTGTAATAGTACTCAAAAACTGAACAGAAATAACTTTTGATTAATCATGAATGATATAAAAAAAAATTAAAATAAATATACATTTAATTATCTGTTTATTTCCATAGATTCCATAAATTGCTTTATTTTTTCTAGCTTTAAATAAAGGCAAAATTTATTTATCCTGTTCTGTAATGCTCTATTCATTTTTTTAACAGGTCATTTGCATCTAGTGGATGCAGACAGATTAGGCTGGTGGCTATGTGAAAGACAATTACCTTCTGGAGGCTTAAATGGTAGACCAGAGAAACTGCCTGATGTGTGTTATTCGTGGTGGGTTCTATCCTCATTGACAATTTTAGGTCGTCTTCATTGGATTGACAAGCAAAAATTGGTAAATTCCATATTTAATTTTATTTACATATATGTAATTTTGCATATTTATTAATTTTAAAAATTTTTGAAAATTTTTAGATGAATTTTATACTGTCTTGTCAAGATACGGAGACTGGTGGATTTAGTGATCGACCAGGTGACATGGTTGATCCTTTCCACACATTATTTGGTCTTACGGCGATTTCTATGCTGGGTGCTGACAAGTCATTAAAAGTAGTTAATCCTACATTCTGCATGCCAGAGTATGTGATACAACGATTGGGTTTAAAACCAGATCGTTTAGATAGGTGATCAAAAATCGCAACAAAAGAGATAAGATAATATATTGTAATTTTTAAAATAATAATGCGGTAACGGAAATAATTGTAATAATAAATCATTTAATATGAACTTTTGAGGGTACTTTTGTTATTACTGATTTTCGACGACGTTGAAAATGAAAGAAGACGACACTTAAGTAATTAACTAATTTATTATTTATTATTATAATAATAATGACGTATGTGCTATCAGTAATCATCGTCAATGATTGATGACTGACCGACGTTTGACAATGATCGTTACCAAATATTCAATACTAAAGTTATTAACAATTACACGTTAATCGCTGCTTTTTATGCGCTACCGTCGTTATAATATATTTTTATGCGTCTATCAGCCTCGCTCGTACATACGATTAGAAATAGAAACGCGGCGTATAGAAACCCTTTGACTTATACAATAATCGACATCATTTTTTATCTAAAGAGTTTCACTTTTTTACGGGGACACATCACTAAGTTTCTAGAAAATGCTGAATGATGTTCAACGACTCAAAAACATATGATTATTTTTAATATAGAAGACAATTAAATAATCAACATGTAAAGTAACTCTGCTTATTATTTTATTTATTGTTTTAACACACTGTCATAAATTAATATATCCTTAAAACTAAACAACACTCGCAACTTCAGCACTTTATAAGAACTTAGAGAATACGATTATATTTTTACCTAATTGTGATTAATGCCCTAATTAATTATCTTAATTAACCGTTCCATTAATCACTCTTATAAGTTTTATAAGTTAATACTCTCATGTTATCCCAGACATACATCTTTTCTCGTCAGACAATGAAAAAGCATTTTTTTCTGTTTTCATAAGTTTTTCTTTTATTATATATTATAATTTACTTTATTATATTGTATTTGTTCACGGATGTCTCGTTATCGATTACTCACATTGCTTCCTTACATCGTCGTCTTACAAAGTAATTTCAGCACTGCCTTTCACTATCGAAAAATCTTTTGACTCTTCCGTTAAAAATTTTTTTTTTTAATTGTCAGCTCGATTATAAATTTTATTTATTATCATTAACCGACATTACTTGTGTATTTAATTTTCTTACATATTATATAAGTTCCATTTGGGTCTAAATAAAATAACGTCGCGTTAAAATGGATTCTTTAGTTGGAAAAATGTACTAAATAGCTTATTATACTTGGTATCGTTTAATATTGTTATAAATAGTGTCGTAAAGTTATAGTGTTAACATCGTTTACAAATAGTTACACGAAGCAAACTTCGTAAAAAGGTTTTTGGTCAATTATTTACTTTTAAGTTTTGTGTGTGACGACATCAGTGTTCATCGCGATCATATGCGCTGAAGAAAATCTCCCGCATAACGCACAATTACAAAAATACGAAACAAATCGTGTTAAATCCAAAAATCATTTCTCAAAAGTTGTTGGCAGTTATATGTACACACGGAAATTCGTGTAATTAAAAAAGAAAAAGTATATAGTCAACAAAAAAATGCAAATCCAAAAAAGACAAACGCAAAACACAAGTGTATATTATTCATATTATTTCTCGAGCAACGGATTTCAAAAAATTTAGCTTCGCAGTCTCCATAAAAAAATAAACGCGATCAGGCCTCTATGCGTGAAAGTATTTTGTAAGACCACTTTTTTTATTTCGTATTATTTTTTTTTAACAAAGTGGCGGTACTAAACTAGTTATTGTATTTCTTTGCATACATCGCTTTTTTTTTTTTTTTTTTTAAGGGAAGACACGTGACGTCTCATGAAATTCGAAATTCTCTCTCTCGTGGCGAGTGAGCGACCGCGATTCTTTCTGAGGAATATGCAAGACACGACGGGACGTTACATATATATTACGTACATAACAAACGATATTATCGGTTTATCGAAAGAAAGGAATAAACAATTAAAAAATCTTGTGCATGAACACTTTCGTTGTTCCGACTTGTAGCGAGATTCGGCAAAATCAACCTCTTTTTACTCCCCGGCCCCCCCAACTTTTTGTTTCGACTGGTTTATTTTATTTATTTATTTTTTTTTTTTTCGTTCGTCTCTTTTCCTTATGTTGAAAACACAGCGCGCGGTCAAAGTCAAGTTATGTATAGTATATACGCTCGTCGACAAAAAGGATATACATAATCGCGTTATCGTCCTTCTGCTTTCTTCTTCTTCTCTTCCCTCTTTCTTCATCATCTTTTATCAAACTCTTTGATTTCGTCCACGAAATAACGAACTTCTTTAATACACTTTTTTTATTCATTTTATTATTATTTTTTTTTTAATTCTTAAATCGCGTTCGGCACGTTATCACTCGAACGACATATATATACTTTTATATATATATAATATTTATATATTTCGGCTATGTGTCTGCGTACGTTTAAAATTCTTTGTTTGTTTTTTTTCTTTAACTATTAAATAAAAAACGGACTGTCACCGAAAAACTCATTTTCACCTATATAGAAGCTCGGAGAAAGTATTTTACGGACTCGCCTATACATATTTCGGTACGTGTATCATATATAGTGCTTTGATTACGGTCAATAAAATACTCCTCTGGTACAATAAAAAACATTCATAGATATATATTTCTCTCAGTATACGCAATAAATAGTTATACAATAAAATTTCGTTTTTTTTTCCCAAGTACAAAACGCTAAAAAGTAATTCCTCTCAAACACTCGTTCTCTTGCTCTCGTTCTCTCTTATATATGCTTTTACACTCGCATACTCTCATCCGCTTCTATCTCTCTTTCTTTCATTCTCTTTGCACACATCTCGATAAAAACAATATCATAATATATATAGAAAAAAAGGGAAGATTTCGGTTCTCCCTGTATATATATATATATTTTTTTTTATGCACTAATGATGCATTTGCATAATATTATCTGGCAATTATATAACAAAATCGGATAAATAAGCAATCATTTATTTTTTCGTCTACGTACTTCGTGTGTGTGTGAGTATTCTTCTCCAGCGTAACGTGAGCGAAGCCTCGGTATCTTTTCCTCTCTGATCGACGCTAAATTTTTTTACAAAAAAATCACTGGTTTGCCAATTGTTGTTTTTTTTACATAATTTTTCTCTCTCGAAAAGTCCGTTTTCAGCTTGTATGTTATTATTATATATAATTAAATATATATATATATATATTGTTTGTGTATATATTCGAGTGCCAAGTATATTATATATCTGTTAAAAAGTAAACGGAGTTCTCGAGAACGCGTCCCATGTCATATACAATCCAATCATTTTAGCGTTAAACATTTAGCGTCGATCAACTCTACCTCCTTCTCTCCTCTTTACCTTTCGCAATTGATATACACGTTATTATGTATCATTTCATCTTCGTGACTTCGCTCGCGTTCGCTTTCGTCTCATTCGACATCACTCGCGGCCGCCTTTACTTATTCGCGCGCGTGTTCGATCGTCGTCGCTTTTACATTATACATATATCGTTGGAAGCCAAGCGATAATGGCTCACACGGCGCTCAGCAGCCGTATTAATGGTATTATCATCCGTCTATTGTCTCTCCCGCAAGAGAGACGTGATTGCCTTTGGCTCGCTCACTTGCCCCGGTAAATCTCAATGATGCGGTCCTGGTCGACGTATTCGAAAATGTGGGGCGCGTCCATGAGGATGCCGATTGTCCCTGCTGTCGTCACCAGGAAGAAGATGTAGAGCTGCAGCCGATCTATCACCATCGCCACGTATTTCCAATCCTCTCGTGTCTGTTGTAAAGGAGAGAGAAAGAAAGAGACGTGAGATGAAGAATTGCATGATTGGTGTTTGTTTATCGTTATATCCAGTTTAGGTATGTGGACGTGGTATTAATATTTTTATTTTTTCATTCAGAAAAGTGGAGCGAATTATGTTATTTCTAAATGATACGAAATTTGGAGTATCAAAGTTGTTGATTTATGGTTTATATATAATATACACATTGATATAAACGCTTTCGGTAATGGATCCAAATGAATGTAGGAGTTTGATTTCTAGATTATAGTTTCTATACACGCCATACAAAATGTCTTTATAGATTTGGCTTTGCCACGACAATATCTCTGTCTATACACGCTTTACTGAACGTTATTAATTAAATGCGATTTCTGATTGACTACTTTGATATCCCCTATCCCCTAAGTATTGCGTGTTTCTACCAAAAATGTGTTTATAGCTTTTTGATTAAAAAATGTCGATATCGTTTATTGATAAAATTAAAAATTACTCATTATTATTTATGTAACATTTTATCGAATAATAATAAAGCTGCGTTCCTTTATACATTATACGAAATTGATAAGTATCTTAAGTGGCAAGTAACTTTTCTTTATAGCTTTCGGTTGACCTCCCGCGGTTCAGGGGCTAAAGGTTACACTATACATATATATATGTACTATATATATATATATATATATATATATATAGAGAGAGAGAGAGAGAGAGAGAGACGGGTCACACCCACTGGAAAAACCGGAAAAATTGGGGCTCGTAATATTGGGAAAACACTGAATATTTTTTAATGCAGATTTTCACTGTCCACTAAAAGCGCGAGAAAATTAATTATTTCAAATCTCGTGAATTGTACGATGATCAGCGCGATTACTATAATTAATTTTTAATTTTTAAATAGAATTCAACGTGGTTGAATTTCGAATGATGACTCATTCTTTGTTAAAAATTCAGTGCTACGTTTTAAATGAATTTTAGTTGCGGTTTCATGTTTTATCACTATATATAGTTGATAACGTATTTTTTTAATCATTTGCGCGCAAAGACATTATAATTTTAACGAGACCGTGTTAAAAATTAATTTAGTATTTTTCCAGATATATAATGGAATTATTTTCATTATTTTAATCATAATCTCGAGATCGTATTATTGATCTTGCAAACAATTTTTTTTTACACGACTTTCTTATACTTATACTAAAATTTAAATAACCTTTTTATTATTCATCATCACGATAAATGACTTTTTAAGTATATAATACACTTACAAGTATTTGACGCATGTATACATTTATCTTCTTGAGTAAATATTATGATTTTTATCTACCCCAATTATCTTAATTTTCCGAGTAAACAAACGCGACGGATTAGAAAGACAAACATTTTTTTTTCACCACAAAAACTCCTATACCATCATCAGTTTACAAGCATCACCATTTTTAACTTTATCAACGACCGTTAATTCTAAAGCCCCGTCCAACAACCCCGTACGACCATGAGCACATTTCACCTACCTGAATATAAAGATCCTCGTTCCTTAAATGCTCGGCGATGAATTCCACAGCTTCGGTGGCTTTGGTCGCCTCCGGACTCAGCAACACTGAATCCGAGCTCTCTGAACCCCGTCTGTCCGCTAATGCTTCACTTCCTGGACCAGCAGCGCTCGACCCTCCCGTATGATGATTCTTTCGGTTGATCTTACAATTTGGATGATGAAGATCTGAGAGTTCCATCACCTCCATCTTAGGTTTGGCAAGCGACGGAGGTAGATGTTTAGGCAGCTCAGTCGGGCTACCCGAGTACGTCGAGGTGGGTAGCGTCACGTTTGGGATCTCCATCATCCAACGTAGACGCGTCTTCTTCGGCCGACGCATTAGGAGGATCGTCGGTAGGATTTTCAGGAAGATCCTGAGGAGTAGGCGCGTGAAGCAGAAATTTTAAAAGGTGAATTGATTAGTAAGAGTTTTATATTAATGTGTATGTGTGTATTGGTTGAGAAAAAATAGGAGAGATGGATTAGATGATTCGAAATAAAACGAAATAAATAAGTAGTAAAAATTACTATTTTTTGTACTAAGCTAGGGACCGATTAATATTTTTATGTAAGTTAGGATAATTTATGGTAAAAACTACTATTTATAAAACATATAAAAAATAAAATCTAAATGATATAATTGTAGTAATCTGTGTCTTATACTGTGAAAATAATCATATTTAGACTACAAAATTTTTCTTGTAGAAACGAGTGCTGCAATGCAGATCTAATTAAAACTCAATATTGATTAACAATATGGAAGAAAGTAAGAATTTGAACTGTCTTATCGTACATCCATATTTACAGCGACAAACGATGACAAATGTTTCGGTAAATTAAAATTTCATAATAAATTATTACATCGATTGGATCAAATGAAATTACTCTTAACCATACACGCATTATCATTGTAATATAATCAAAATTTAAAAGTGTCGAGGCAACGAATAAAAATCCGACCGACAAAACTGCCACGCAATAATAATACGACTTCCCGTTGTCGCGCGTCCGCGCGCGCTTGCAAACTTATCTGCGTCGAATTATCTGGGTCAACGAAAATATTTTCACGCATGCTAATAATCTTACAAGTATAAAATCGTCTACAAAAAACCACGCTGAATTTAATCAAAGTACAAAAGCTCTCAATTCATCATATATATACACGCGCATACATATATATGTTCTTCGAATGTGCCATTCGTCATGTCTCTCTGATCGTGAAAGAGCGACACAGCATCATAAGAAGTTGGGACGAAATCACTGGGGTACATTAAAAGCAAGCGCATAGTAGCTGATTAAAATTGATTCGTGGCAATCTGCGCGCGGCGACAATATAAATTCGTGCAAGTAGAGAGAGAGAGAGAAAGAGTGAGGAGATAGATCAACAGAAGAGAGGACAAAGAGAAAGAGAGAGAGAGACCTTCGGGTCATTTGGGGCATCCGGTGAGTGCGGGGCCCTCGGAAGTTCCAATTGATGATGACGACCGTCACCAAAATACTGACGGTGTTCATGATGAAGGTGAAGAGCAGATACTTGGCGATCAGCGGCAGCACGAGGGACGTTGGCGGCAATATTTTACTTACAAGCAACAGGAACACAACCAGTGACAGAAGAATACTGATTCCTGCGTGGACATGTAATGAGAAAAAAAGTGTTTTTTATCATATAACAGTATACTTTATGTAAATGTTACGTGTTAGTAGTAATTTTCATTAATTTTTAAGCATTCTGGTATGGTAACAGCTGAAAGACTTGTTCAAGTTAAAACGTTGGTCAAATAATTTCCCCAACTTACAGAACCCAGAGCTATAAATATCCAATGTAGGAATCGATTAAAACTTTTAACCAAATGTTAAACTCCCGAGTGCTCCTTAAATATTTCATTTCACTTCGTTACGAAACTTTCCCCGAAAATCTTGGCACCCCCTCCCCCTAAAAAAAAAAGAAAACAATTCCCATACACTTTTTCTTATTCGTTCCAATTACCTTTTATATAATCAATTCCCATTACAACGACGCGCAGTCCCTTTGTGATATACCCCCTATTCCCCCTTTCTCTTTCCTCGTAAACTAAATTGCTTGCCATACACCGAGTAGACAAGACGTAAATTGCTTTCCTCTCCCTTGTTTACTTTTACTCGAAAATTAATGAAACTCTACAAAATAAACATAACAATATAAATATATATATATATATATATGTAACAAAGAGCGGTAACGCACCGAGAGTGACTTTCTCGCCGGCTTCGGCCGGTAGATAGAACACGAGGACGCAGAGGAACGAAATTAGCACTGTGGGCAGGATCAAGTTGACAGTGTAGAATAGTGTCTTGCGCCTGATGATGATATAAAATGTGATGTCTGTCTCGGTTGGTATTTCCTCGTAGACGTTCAAGAACGCTGGCACGTTAATGATATCCCAGGTGCCACTCTTCCAGTAATCCGACAGATCAACGAAGTTCTTGTCGTTGTAAAGAGCTAAGGATACTTGGTCACCGTTGAACGTCCACGAGCCGAATTTCATTATACAAGTCTGCTGATCGAATGGAAAGTACGTGACGTCGATCGTGCAAGAGCTCTGGTAAATGGCTGGCGGTACCCAGAGCACCTCACCGTTCGGATAGATCAGGACGTTGGATTTGTAGCGTACCTCGTAGTTACCGTCGGCACTGGTGATGTGAAAATAATGACGGTTAAGGTTCTTCTTTTTTTATAAGTTTCACTGGATAAATGTGTCATCTTTTTTCCTTCAATGATATAAGATTAAGTTTATATATATATAGATCATGACAATATGGGAAAAATCGCGTGAAATATATAATTTTACTGTTATTGTGTTAATTAATTTTACACTATAAGATCGAATTTTATTTTATCGGTAATTTCGCGTTGTGATGTTTTATTAGTACCAATAGAGCGTAAAAGTCCTTCACCCTGCGATAATATAATATTTATAGTGTTTTGCATACTTTTCTCAAGAAAATAAAAAAAAAAGGGTTCACTTCAAAAAAACAGCTCTTATATCTCTACACATAAAAGGAATTAAAATTACAAATTTCAGCTGAAACGTAGGATTTGAAGATTCTTCAAGTGCGATTATACCCACCTCACAATAGCTACATCAAGGATCAGATTAAAACTGCTTAGCGGGTGTCAAAACAAGGTTAATCGCGTTTTCAGGTCGTTCCATTAAAATTTCAATTTACCTCGCGTCCACCCGCCCCTTCGCGTCTTTTCTACTCGTAGTTTAAATAAATCATACAAATTTTTACTCAACTCGGGTTCAGCAATTTTACCGTATTTAATCAATGTAGTAATGGGCCCTTTGTAAACTTTAAAATTGCGCACCATGAAATTTTTACAACCATCCCTTAAAATTGTCATCGATTTTCCGAATCTTCCAAAACACAAATCACCACCAAACAATATTCCTATCAATTCAATCACCTCATTACGTAAACCTCCTCCAAATCTATCCCAATAAAATCCCAATCACCCTGATCGATCCTACTCCTGTCGCTCTCTCTCTCTCTCTCTGCAACATTAATTCGTTCATCATCCATCGGTTCTTGCAACTATTAATAAAACTGTTCACAACCGCATATATATATACCTCCTCGAACATCCCGCGCTCTTTAACAACACACACACATATCATCCCATCTTACCCCCCCTTTCCTATATTATCTCCACCGATTCACTACCCCACTCTCTCACACGAGATATCACTATATATATAAGCGCGCGCGCGCCCGAGATGCGGTGTACCCACCCATATCCCCTCAACTTCGCGCGCCAACTTCCCGCGCGCGCGGCGTCCACACCCTCTATGCGCGCCTATATATATATATACATATACGTGCGATGGACCACCCGCGAGAGCATATATACATATATGTATACTTACTTATTGAAAAGTACAATATCAGGTTTCCAGACTTTATCGGGTGGCAACCGTAATACCGAGATGCCACCGTAATCCGCTTCGTCCCATTGCAGCTGATAGTCCGTCCATACGAAACGCAACCATACGTTCGACTTCATGATCTGGTTCTTTTCGTTCTGCAACACAAATCGTACATATATATATAATGCTGCTGCATAATATCGCTATATATATATACACACAAGCGCGATACGTGTCTCTGTATACATATAGTGTGTCACACCCAAAAATCGGCGACGGGCGGGCGCACCCTATACACACACATACACACGCGGGTAAATAAATAACATGGTATATATGCTGCTAGTTGCTGTGGTATGTACGTATGTGTCCTCGACGAACGCGCGCGCGCGATCACCGCGGCGCACCACCACCGCCCTCCGCGGGTAAACAAAAAAGAGGCTGGGTGGGTGGGGTGGTGGTTTAGTAGTGGTGTTTGTTTCTTTCTTTTCTATCTTGTCTTTATTCTGTTTTGGTATATGTGTGTATATATATATGCGCTAAGAAGAAAAGAAAAACAGAAAGGGGTACATATGTATCTGTTAAGGGTATATATATATATTATAATGTACTCACAACGTTGATAAGCTGAACGAAGGCGAGGCCGAACTTGACGTTGACCGTGTCGGTCATATTCTGCACAGGTCTGATGAGCTTGTTGTAGCCACGGAAGAGATCGCGTACAAGCCGCTCCTCGTCCTCCGAGCACAACCCTGTAAACCATCACATATATTTGTCGTCGTCGTCGTCGTGATTGTCGTCACCATCACGCACACACGCCCTTTTATATATATATATTCACACAACTATATTCCATTGTAAACCCAACACAACAACTCATTGGTTCTCTCATCACCACATCATCATCTCTAATATACATATAATATCCACTCTACTCACCGACGCAGAAGACGGCCGAGACGAGGATAAACCTCGCAAGCCTCGCCGCGAGCCGCATCTTGAGCGTGCTTATACAGCGCAGCCAGAGTCAGGGGCGTGTGTGACTCGTCTCTTCTACTATACGTGTATGTCTCTCGCGAACGAGAGATGACTCCTCTCTGTGTGACTCTCTCTCACTCACTCTCTCTCTATCTTCACTCGCAGCAGCAGCAGCAGTAGCAGCAGCAGCAGCAGCAGCCACCCCTAAATCAATATCCCCGCAAGAGAGCGACGACTGCACTCTCTGCAACACACGAGAGAAACCCCCTCCGAGAGAGAGAGAGAAAGAGAGAGAGAGAGAGAAGCTCTAAGCGAGAGATAGAGAGAAGGAGGGTTGCGAACACTGAGAGAGAGTGAGGGAGATAGAAAGTATATAGGGGCGGCTCTTTCCTCGCGAAATTCCTTACTTGC
Source organism: Torymus tubicola (assembly GCA_035583055.1). Taxonomy (NCBI): domain Eukaryota; kingdom Metazoa; phylum Arthropoda; class Insecta; order Hymenoptera; family Torymidae; genus Torymus; species Torymus tubicola. The sequence goes on from JAWWEQ010000010.1 coordinate 1,718,099, forward strand.
CGACGCGAATAGAGCGCCGCGGCTCGTACGCCCTTTGTATTGCGCAAGCGCGTGTGAATATGTGTGTGTATGTGTGTGAGAGAGGGTAGTATAGAGGAATTTGCATTGCTAGTGGGGTGATTGAATGAATATATAGGAGAGAGAGAGAGAGAGAGAGTGGGTTGCCGGAATTGGAATTGCTTTTCGAGGAATGAATCTCGACGATCGATCGATTGGGACAACGCGCGCGTGTATACTGTATAGATGAGAGGTTTAATTAAGAGGGAACCGTTTATACAGTAGGTTGATGATGATTGTGTGGGTAGTGGTATAGGTATATATAGGGTTCTTTTTCGTTTTTTTTTTTTAAAGGTGGAAGGTTTTTGAGTTGAAGTTTATAGAACGCAGACAAGTGGGGATGATATAGGATGGTATTGTTTTTTTTTTCTTTTTAAAGGGGGGATGGCGGATGATGATTGGTATTCGATGTTTTTCTGTCGATATATTACGTCGGCGTGGCACCGCGCGAATAGATGCGATACGAGAACGATTTATTGGTACGCGTATATATGTAAATATATATATACCTATAGTGGGTGACGCGAGAGACGGAATTAATTAAAAGTTTTCATTCTGCGGGTGCACACGCGCGCGCGCGCGAGCGCAGAGTTAATTGCGCGTCGCAAGGGACATTGTCAGGATGTAGGTAAAGCGAACTGATGATTATCGATGCGAAAAGTATATCTTAGAAACGAAGTTTTTTTTTTGTTCTTTTTTTGTTATTCTTTTCTTTTCGCGGGAGAATTGCAATGTGAAAAGTGCTTTTTGTACATATAACGTTAATGTTCTTTTTTTTAATTGTAGGTTGTAAAGTGATATGGATAATTTTGTACCATTTTTCAAATATGATTAAAATAATTTTGTTAATACTCTTGAATAAATTTAATATATATTATATTTAATTAATAAAAATGGCATGGTTTGTTTAATTGGTATATAATAGGAAGATTAGGAAAAAATCGGGGGATGCGAGAAACAACAATCAAGAAATGTTTAATTATTATGAATAATTGGTTTTATTTTATTTTTTTTTATAATATAAAAAAGACGTAATGGTAACGATATATTCTATGGCATACGTTATGTCCATAAATACAGGCTATTTAAAAAAAAAACCACAAGCGCACGCTCTTATCAAAATACACATCGCTTTACACGCATCCCTCTCGTCGCATGCACACGCACGTACATACATACACATAGAGAAACCTGAGAACACCGACACGCGCGTCAGCGTTATCATCGTCATGCGACGATTCACTTAAACTAATTATAATGTATATATAAAGTGTAATATATAAACCGCAATCCGCATTAAATTAACCTGAGTATTTATAATGCTTACATTTCTATTTTAGGAATACTAATGATAATAATAATAATAATAATAGCTAGTTTTAAACTACTAAATTTTTGTACATATAAGAACGAGCGAAAGACAAATTTACAAATGTTATAACATACCTATACATATACCTATCGACATTTTTTGTTTGCTCACGCAAGGAAAGTTACGTTTTCACATTCAGTCTTGTTTAACAACCTTACTTTGGCTACTATTCCAAAAAAAAGGAAAAATGCCTCTCTACATATATATTAGTTTGTCTGTATATAATACATACATATAATAATTTTAATCGATTCTCTTCTTGAAAAGTCTTTCGTATAAAAAAAAAGGAAATAGAAAAAAAACAACAGGAAATGCATCTGTCAACATATAATAATAAAAAATAATAGTAGAGTAACCTGATAAATTGGTTACTCTAGCTTTGGTCCCATTGTCCTCTTATTCATCTAACATCTATACTTACCTATGTACATGTCAGAGGAGTAAATCCTTAAGAGGATTCCACCATCTCGTTATACAATACATACAAGGTATGTATATATAAAACAACGAAATGGGGAATAAACAAAAAAAAATCACACCCCCCACAAAAAGTTCGCACATTAAGTAAATCACGCGCGTTAAACAGTCGTGCACTGTGGTATCCGGATCTCAATGTTGCTAAGGTTCCTGTTCACATTTTCCTTCACAGTCTCGACAATCTTATTCTGTGGTTGTCGCTCGTCCATGAACGTGACCCTCGTCTCACCAGCTGTTTTATCAGCAGCAATCTGGTTACTAACAATCGCTAGGTTCTGATTCTTGCGTTGATCGACGATAGGCTCAGACACGGAATGTGGCATTGCGTAGCGGAGTTTCTGCCAGAACCATGGGTCGCCCCATTTGACATACGTGTTCATTTGGAGATAGGCTTTTAGGTCCGGGTCAAGGTTATCAGTAGGTCCAAGGTCACCGCAAACCACAACAATAACACGCGCGCGTTTCTCGCTAAGTGCCTGTTTGTGGGCAGTCTGGAACTCCAATCTACCCCAGACACTTTCGACGAAGTTCGGCGTGAGTACAATTATGGTACGTCGGGATTCCTCGACACTACGAGCTATCTGCATAGGTATCCATTCGCCTGCCAACCAATCACGTATATGGATGCAGAGTTTGTAAGGTTTAGGTCCTTGTTCAAGATTCGCTACGAGCTCCTTCATCACGAACTCTTCGTCTTGATGAGAGTAGCTAATAAACGCGTCGTAGATCTTGTCGCGATCGAGTTCGTCTTCCGTTACTAAACACAAGCACAGGTTCTTTGAGTACAGCCAAATCTTAATTTGCTTCTGGAACCTGAAGAACAAGGCAGCTGCACAACCTAACAGTATACCGAACAAACCGATCATCGAGCACAAAACCACTACTAGTCTATTCGACGACGGGCACAATTTGTCAATGGTTAAATTCGATAGTGACACATTGGTACCGGCACAGTTGATGCGTAGCAGATCTGGTATCTCGAAAGAATTGGATTGCACGAAGAAGAGGAGATCACGTGAACTACAGTCACAGCGCCATGGATTATTGTGTAGTGCAAGCTTCGTGATGTGAGTCGAATTGGAGAGACGATCCAGTATCTTCGTGTCGATGCCCGTCAGATTGTTGCTGTCCAGCAGGAGAGTCTGTAATGCAAGCAGAGGATTAAGATTAAGCACGGCTTTGAATTAACGGAGTGTACGTGAGCAAGAGAGAGAGAGAGAGCGAGAGAGAGTGATAGATCAAAGGGAGTGAGTGAGTGATGAGGTAATTTGAGCCGTTAACGAGGTTAACGAGATCGAGCCCCGTATATATTGCTGGAAGTGATTAGAATTGGTAGTGAGAGAGAGAGAGAGGGATTTTCTTTTTCAGCTTAATTAGGAAGGGGATTCGGATTGAAAAGAACGTATATATATAAATTGATGGCGCGATTTCGGTGATAAATCCTTGTTTTAGAGTCGATAATTCAACGTTAATGTGATATATGATGAAGTGGAAAATGGTCGTTAAAGTATTCGTTCAAAAAAAAAAGTTATTTTCATTTCTACATCATTATTCATCTACTTCAATCTCAAAATTACTGTAAAATTCCTAATGATAATCGTTCTCTCACTTTATTACAAAAAAAAAAGAAATTTGTTTTGAAATCACCCAACTGTACTCTTTTCTCTATTAGACAGTAAAGTTTAAACTAAAAATCGATAACTCACCTTAAGGTTGGGCGACAGCAGCCGTTCGTCGACGAAAGCGATTCTGTTCTTCGACAGTATCAAGCTTTCCACCTTTTCGTAGCCTTTCTTGTACATGGATGGCGGTTCTTGAAGGAAATTCATCTTAAGATCGAGTTCGACCTTGTCCACACCCTTAGCGTCTATCCATTCAGGTGCACGGGTAAGGTTACGTGCCGCACAGTCGAGCAAAAGGGTACGATCTTCAGGTCGAAGCCAACAAGTGCAAGCGCCACCAGCTGGTGAGCAGGGATCGCCTGGACGTGGTTGTTCGCTTTCGACGAGGCATTTCAATGATTTAGCTTTTAGGTCGGGTACCTGTGAAACAGAAGGGAAGAGAAATTGGGTTATTGAAAGGGGCTCGGATTGTTGGTTTTTGTTGGTACGATGTGTTCGTGTGGTAAGATATAAGTGCGTCGTATAAGATATATATATATATATATATACCTGTTCTAAAATCTTCGATTGATAAATACAATGTAATTATATATCGTCAGAAATTTTATTGTTTAATGACTCATTATACGATTATGAGAGAAATATTTTTGGTTTTTACTGCAATTGTCAAGATGTTTAATTGTTTTTCGTGTTTAAGAGCTCATTTTTGGAAATATTAATTACTAAAGCACGCACTTAACGGCAATTCCTGACTTTTCTTCCGTCAGCGTTTGTGGTGTAGATAGTGAAAATTACTAATGACACGGTTTATCCGACTTAACTAAATTGTCTTTTATTGACGCAGAGAAACACGTATATATACTTATATATTGCTTCGAAATGATATTTTTTCCGTCGCAGCTGTACGAATCATTCTTCCAACGTTATATACATTATTGATTCACACATCCAGCTAGATATTAATTTTTAACCAAACTTCAGCATTCTCTAATAAAAATAAATTCTTGAAAACTCCAAAAACTTTAAAATTTCAATTCACTACTATTCTTTTAAAGCTACAATTTTCTTTTTACATTCACAACGTACTATTTATACTATTTCCACGAAAACACGAAAAGCTACTCGGTAAAATCGAAAAATCGATAAATCAATACGCTTTACCAGCAATTTTCTCTTCTAGCCTTCCGCGCGCTAAACCTTCCCACGCGCGCTGACGTTTTTATATACATCAATCTTATTGCTAACTCTGCATTTATCTGATTATACACACGCTATATATCCACGCATACCAACACACGAACAATAATAAAAAAAAAAGATAATTCTTACCTGCAATCCACGCATGTATTCCGGTCCCTCGCATTTAAGATTGTCCATCCTCAGATGCACATAGTTCTGTACATAAGGATGCATATCGCCGTTGATGTAACGTAGCAAATCGTAAACTTCGCAGTCGCAACGTACTGGATTCTCAGCGATGTCGACAAACACGTTACGCTGAGTCGTTTGGTTCGAAGCGACAAATTCGAGCCGCGCGAGGATCACTCGCGAGATGTTGTTGTAACGCAAGTCGACCTCGATATTGCTTGAGATGAATTGCAAGTCTTCGGTCTATAGATTAGAAAACAAAAACATATATGGATAATGGTTTAGTTTTAGATTGTTTTTTTTTTCTATTTGTTTAAAATATTGATAATAATTTCGTTTAATATTTTTATTTGATGCGGATTTAAGATGGTCGCAATTAGGTGGTTCTTTTGGTTACACGTTTATTATAGACATTAGGACAAATCAACCTACTCAACCATTCGAATTGCATTCTGAGAAGCACGAGGCATTGCTAATAGCGCGTGAAACGCCTTTAAAAAGCGTTGAATCATCCGTCGGCTCGTTGCAAACCGCATCACATGTGCGGGTATATATACGTATACGTACGTATACACAGTCTCTCCCACCAGCATCTTGCTTTAATGCTCTATCACGCGTCTTCTGATTTTTTTTTCCAGTTAACTTATCTTCTAATTATACTAATGACTGCGTACGTTCGTATAGCAAAATTTATTTTTTTCATCGACTTTTTTCTTTGAGAAAGTATATACTGCGCTTTACCGAAATCATAATTTTTTTAATATACACGTACTTAGTTGTTTTTTCTCAAAATATCTATGAATAGGAAAAAAGATATTTGCTCTCTTGATAAAACTAATGCGCGTTATAACCTCGTAACGCGTTGATCGTACATGTATATATAAAGCGAATTCTCACGCGGGTTCCCTGATAAAGGCGACCCTGAACTTCGTACAATAAAGTGCGCAATAGAGATCTATATACTCTAATGTAAAAGGGGTGTAGTGAGCAAGCATATTTTTATCGTACCATTCGTTATTGTTTACTGTATACGTTACTTAACGCGTTTTCTAAAAGCATTATAATTTCTACGAATTGTTTCGGTGTTGCTTAAATAATCGTGGCAAAAATTAGTTGCCTTAGTGCAGAGGATCTGAATGATATACCGAGTGGGATTATATCGAACATTCGCACGTGTAAAATACAAAAGCGAATTGCGAATCGGTATGGGAATGTTCGCTGTCGAGATTAATATTTGCGATTATCGGGATCTAGTTGAACAGCGCTTTAATACCAGGAAATCGTGGTTAAAAATTTATAAAAGCAAATAAAGTCATCGATTGGAAATTATTTTTGTCATTAGATTTCTATAGTGTATGGGATAATGTAACCTTTTACAACTTTTCTAAGAAATTTTTGCACGTAAGATAAAACAATATGATAATTCGTTTTACGTTTAAAATATTTTAAAAGCTTTTTACAGATTATCTTATAAACGAACATACTTGTTATGTAAATAAGAAATTCAAAATTTACACTTTACACTCAAAACACAGATTCTTTTAAAATTCTGATAATTCTGCTTATCAAATGCGTATAAGAAAAAAAATTTAATTTTTCTTACAACCAAGACCATCTCATATCGAAAAATAAAAAAACATTATTAAATAAACCACCAAAAAATTAAAAAAAAAAACTCACCTGAAGATAATTAAACGAATTGTACTTGAGATCGAGCACCCTGAGGTTCGTATCACTAACAACCCAGTCGCTGTGCATCTCCGTGACGTTATTATGAGCAAGATAAAGCTCCTCGAGGGACCGGCAATGATGGAACGGCGAGATGTGTCCAAAGATGTCGTACAATCCAGTACGTAGTACAAGCCGGTTGTTAGCGAACTTGGCAACACGAAGGTTACCGAGTGTTCGGAACGCATCCACGTGGATGAAGGTCAGATCGTTGTTCTCCATGTTGAGCGTACGCAGGGATTCCAAGCCTACTAGCATGCGACTGTGTAAAAAAGAAAAGAAAGGTTGAAGGGGTTTTCGTTAGTTTTTTTCTTCTTTTTTTTTTTTTTGGTAACTGGTTTTTTTGGGGAGGCGGGGCTTCTTTTGTCATGCAGATTTTTATGTTGCGATTGTGCAGATTCTATTTTGGGTTGTCATAACGGGTTCTTTTTATAGGTTCTGTATATATATATATATATAATAGGCGACGTTCGAAAAATTTTGTTTTGAATCAAAGTTAATAAGCAATTTTTGATCGTTTCAAATGAATTTTTTTGGTATTGTTCGTACTTCCAATATTACTACTTTTGCACATTAAGCAATTTCTTTTATACAGATAAGTAAAAAAGAAAAGAAATAAATAAAATCTATACTCACTCAGTGATCGAGGTCAAATGATTCTTGGATAGATCGAGAGTCGTCAGCATTGGCGTGTTCTCGAACAGTCCGTCAGGCAGATCCTGTAGATCGTTGAACGACAAGGTCAAACTGTACAGTTCTGTGGCGTTTTGGAAGAAGCGTTGCGGCACAGTCGTTAAGTAATTCCTGTCGATACTGAGGTTACGCAGATTTATCGAATCCCAGATAAGGTCTTCAGGTACTCGTTGGAAACCATTGCGAGTGATTACCAGAGACCTCAGTTCTGTAAGGTTGGCAAACAATCCAGAAGGTAAATCTGTGAGGTTCTGTTTGTTGTAGATGCACTTGACTGTGCGCAGTTTAGGATTGTGACGGAACAGGCCTTCAGGTAGAGAGCTGAAGTTGTTGTTGCTTAGGTTGATTACGGTCAGGTTAGCTAGATCCTGCGGAATAAACAGATGCGTCGTGCGAATTATAGTCATTGTTAAGAATTAACATTTTATTGAAGAAAATAAGTAAAAGAATTTCTTTTTTTTTAGATTTAAATAGAAAATATAGTAAAGTCTTTTTGTTAAATATGTACAAGATGTTAATAATATGCTAAGTAATTTATATGATTTTTTCTACGCAAGCGTTATATCTTATTTTAATAATATTTCTTAAAATCTATCAAAACAATTGTATGAATTAATTTAAAATTTCTAAAATCTTTTAAATATTAATTAATAAAAAAAAATTAAATAGATCACTCACCTTAAAGATACCAGCCGGCAGTGTCCTCAGTTGATTCTGATTAAGATCGAGAGCCAACAAACTGTTCAATCCTCTGAACAGTTCAGCCTCAAGTGTCTTAAAATCATTCTTCCACAAATTAAGCAGTTCGATACTTCTCAAACCATCGAACGTACCAACGGATATATTTTTTAGCTGATTGCTTCCCAATTCCAAAGTCCTCAGAGCTGTAGCATTGTCAAGGAAACCAGCCGGTAGCCGGATATTCGTATTGCGGAGTTCCAGTACCTCCAGCTGTGGCACATCTATATACAAAGAAAGAACCCAACCACAAAAGGGAAGGGAGAGAGACGTTTAGAAGTGTGGCGACGACTACGATATCTCTCTCGAGTGTATCGAACTGGGAAAGTACATGCTGCACGCGCCATGCTACTTCCGGCTTTGTGGCATATAGAAGGGACACGGTTGTATTGATAGCGAGCTAGCGAGCGAGCGAGCAAGCGATAAAAACGGTCTTTTTTGCGCTCTGCGCACGTCGGAAGGCGAGATTAGAGAGAAAGAGAGGAGGAGAGCGTCTCTGCACATCAGGCTGAACGCAGGGAGTTTTGTATAAGGAAGTCTTCTGGTGAATGGAAAAAAGGGGAGGCACATGGTTGATGTAATGGTGGTTAGATGAGGGAGAGGAGAGTAAGACCGTTAGGGTAATTATTGAGATGAGTGGGATGTATGAATGTCGATGACCGTAGGAATTTTTTTTTCTTTTTCTTTTTCAAGTTAAATTATAGATATTATTTGGTCGATTGGAAGGTAAAATGACTACCACGGTGATGTGGTAGTTGATAATTTTGCAAAAATTATGGTGGAATGGATGAAATGTAATGTTTTATACTGTAAGGAATTTTATAAGAGGATGTTATATATGTATAGCGTGTATATACTGATTGAATGTTTCGCGGAATTCGTTGGGTAATAAAGTAGAAGCGAAATCAGTTCGAGAAATCAATTACGTTATATATACATATATATATCGAGATTTGAGATATTAGGCAAGAAATATTAGAAAACTTTTATCAGAATATTAAATCTGCATGTCAAACAAATGACTTTCTCAAATACAAAATACAACCGCGGTCACAACAAACACAACACGTGCGTATCCTACAACCATAAGTCCCTTCTATATAACCGCAGCAACTTTCTCCTTATTCTTACAGCAAAAGAAAAAAATGTATAATCATTCTTACCTTGCAACAAATCGGCAGTAACGTTCGACAAATCATTATTCGCCAACAGTAGGTTCTTCACTTCGGGATAAACCGCCAAATCGTGTCTACTCAACGATCCGTCAAGTGCAGCGAACTTCAGCTGTTCCACTCCGGTAACACCTAACAGATCGACCACTTTCTGGCTATACTCAGCACCAGCTGGTGCACAAGTGGTGAACACTAAAGTCCTTGCGATTCCCACATCGATCGGCGAGTCGAATAGAAAATCTGACCATCCTGGTGAATTCGTACATGCCACAACAAGACGATCGTGTCTCTGTACTGTCAACTCGAACGCCGATATGTTACCAGTGATACATTCGACTTGGTACTCTCCTGGTGCTTCTTCGTAACAGTGACATTGCCGGCTTACCGGACAATTGAACGCATTTGTCAAGACGAAAATCGTCGCGATAAACAGTGGCAGGATGAGAGAGATGCGCGTTCGTTTGGCCATTGTGTGATGATCTGATGTCAGGTTTAAGATCTGTAACAGAGCAAAGGGCGGATGTTGTTTAGTATAATATATATATATACGTGAGAGATCGCGGGTAGAAAGATCGATGAGGAGGGGAGGGGATCGTACGCATGCTTTGTATAGTATAAGGATATACCGCGTTAGGGTACACCTTTTGTCAAGAGACCGAAAGGTGTGTCTGTCTGTCTCTCTGTTTGTATATATATATGTGTATATATGCTATAGCAGTCGTCGAGAGATTTTTACCTAGAACAGATCGATATGTTTCTATCCTCTCGTCTAACGAGTATCCTATTGTCATTATGCGTGTATAACTCGAATCATGCGCATATATATGTATATTTTTTATCGCAAAGGCAATCGTTAATTCTCTTCTTTTTCTCTCTTAAGAGAGCGCGTGAGTTCGTAACACGATTACACGCGTCTTGGGCATGATAATAAGAGGAAAAATCCATGCGGTTTGAGGTTGCAGAGCCACGCTTTTATAATAGAATGTTTTTAAGCCTTCTACGAGATTTTTTCCAAACGACCGAACGCGAGAGATTGAGGTTCGTCTCTTTTTTTTTGTCGTCAGAGATGGTTTTACACAGCGTAGGTATATACTTTTACATATAGTTCTATATATATACGTGACAGTTTTACTGTTTTTTAAATAACCGGATATGGGCTGGGAACCGGTTCCGTCGCATCGTGCGCGCATACAAGTGCATTGCCTTTGGGGGAGGGAGTTGACTGCTCTTATCGCGGGGGGGTCGGTAATTGTTTAATAAGAGAAATCTTTAACTCCTATATATACCAGTGATTTTTTTTATAGAGTTAATTGTTATTTCATCGTCGAGGGGACACCGGTATACCAGACCCTTAGTGTCGGTAAAATTATTACTCGTATATACATAACGTTAAAAATCCGAGGGATTATTATTAAAATAACATTGAAATAAGGAACATATACGCATTCATACAAACGACCGCGTAGTGTATAATTATTATATTATGCGTCACGTGAATAAAATATACAATCTTTCCGTCACAAATAAAGCCATCGTCGTCGTCGTTTCACGTGTTCTTTTGTTATCAAACTGCTTTTTCCTTATATACTCGATCAATGCAACAAAAGCAATAATATTCATAATACATATCAGACTTGAAAGATACACCCCACGCGTAATTAAAATCTCAACACAATGTCATTCCAAACCCTCCCATTCCATCGTCATAATAATAATCCTCCTCGTACAACCCACGTTCAACACCATTCTTCATCACTCTCACTGCTGCTACTATAAACTCTTCACGTCCCATTCACACATGCAGCAGCAGCATCAATTGAATTCCCGGTCAATTTCCACGCATTCCATCCAAACCCACCACCATCATCGTACATACAATATACTATATATATATACAACTCGCCCACTTCTCATCATCGTCTTCTCTCGCGAGACCCCATAAATCTTTAGATCCGCTTCATAACGCGCCGTTTATAACCCCAGGTGACTTTTTTTTTGTCGCTCGCGCGAACAGCGTACTTACGTCGTGGTATACGAGTGCAATGACACCGTTTCATTCTCTTTCTCTTTCACTTGCACTATACTACGCGCGTGTATATGTATATAGATATATAACAACACTGCTAAGCTAAGCTATATAGTCGGGAGGCTATATGCGCGTTGGTTGATACCAGTGAAAGTTCCGGTATATATACGCTTAGGTTATATATATATACACACCGACAAAAACAATTTACGACACGGAGAGGAGGATAGAATTGCGCGTTGAGATGTCGTGATGATATTGTGTGTGTATATATGTACATACCGATATATACAGAGAGAAAATAACGTAATAATATGGTATGTGTGTATGTGCGTAGGCGGATGATGGGTACATATAGATGCACGTGAACGCACGCGCGTATACATATAATAGAAAATTCATAAAGCACGTGCGCGTTTCCTCATCGATGTTCCATTCATGAACGAGTTATATACACACACACTGCAGTACACTACGTGTGGGCTGCGTTCGTATGGTATTATACCGAGAAGAAAAAACAACATTGTGTGGGTACGTGCATGCACGCGTTTATGTAATGATAATCGCGAGCAACGTATCCGCGTTGGTGGTAACGTGTGTATGTGTATGTATATATGGAAAGAAATCGGCACTTTGCGCAACCGAGAGGAGCTGCCGCGAGGGAAATGCTATGTATGTATAATATATAGGCAATAGTTCGACGATCTTGGTATGGGACGCGCGGCTTTTATATGTAAGGAAGTATGTCTATGTAGGTTTGGAGAAACGATCGGTAGAAATAATATGATTCCGAAAATAGAATGTAAATTGTATACGTTCTTTTTTTATAGTTGCATGATGCAGTCGAAGCGCATATGAGTGTCGTAAAAGAAATCGGTTATTCCAGGATACCGAAACCGAACAGCAGTGCGTGCAAATTCACATGTAATATAAGATGTAACAATAACCCAAGTACATAATCGACGAGATATATAACCTCGAAAAGTGAAATGCGCGGCGATCCTGTTCTCCTACCGTCAAGAAAAGTTACGTAAAACGGAGGACAAACCATTCCTTGTGCACATCGCGTATAATGATATCGTATATATATACACACCACCGATCCTTATGAACATCAACGACTTCTCGACTTCAAAAAAAAGAAACCCCTCTCCCTTGACAAACCCCTTTCAATCCTCAATACACAAAGGATTGCTCCGAAAAAAAATCTCTTCAAAGAAAAGAGGACGAACCCCATCCGTATAAATATAATCCAGCTCCGATCGGTATTATATACACGTGAACGCGCGCGCACGCGCTTAAGCACAGCTGGATGCGAAACGAAAAAAAAAACAAAAAATGTTACAAAAGCCGAATCGAAAAACTCGTTCCTTTTTTTTCCTCTCTTTCTCTTTCACATATACATACGATCTTATATACGCACATACCTATATAGGCATCTCAACCTACGTGCGTGCCATTACAATATACAAACGCGCGCGCAATCACGTGATCGTTCACAACTACTTACCAGAGTCAAGCTGTGTAGATACACATATACATAGACAGGATGATGATGATGATGACGACGATCGACTATGGGCTCGGCCTTTCGAACGCGTTGCGAGCAACACTCGCTCGCCTCGACCCAGCCGCTGTTGCTTGCTGAATGTTTATTAAGCCTCTGTTACTCTTGCACTGCATACACAATTATTCTTTCTTTCTTGCATGTATATATTTACACATACACTTAACGCGCACTATATATTTATATATATATTTTGGAGTTTAGAACGCGTGCCGGTGTACCATCGTACGTATATACGTGTGTGTATATATATATTGTAAAGAAATCGGCACCACTCTGACGTACCTCTATATGTGTATGTAAATACACATACAGACCTTCTATATATACATATAGTCTATACTAACAGAGCGAAGGTCGGCGGCGGTAGCGCGTGCGCGGTTTATACGTACTTCTGGCCGTTCGCCAGTGACGAGTATAAGACAGATATACAAGATGCGAGTATAAGTAAGTAACTGCACACAGTGTGTGTCGGTTGCCTCGGAGGTTCGCCGAGCGACTGACGACTGAATGGTCTGTTCTTCGATGCCTGAGGCATGAGGCAGTGTCGACGAGGAGTAGTAGTAGTAGTAGTAGTTGTAGTTGTTGCCGCTGCCGAGTATAAGAGAGAGAGAGAGAGGTAGTATAGTGGCGGGGGGAGACCGGCAACATATATACTGCACGTTGTCGACAGTGAGGGAGTAAGAGAGAGAGAGAGAGAGAGAGTGTGTAGCAGACGCCTTGGCGGTGTCGTTGTCGTCGTCGTCGTATCCCCACTACTATACCACCATGCGTATATGTATATATAGTGGGCATGAAGCGTAGAGAGAGAAAGAGAGAGAGAGAGACTTGTAGGAGATATGCGTAGAAAGAGAGAATACGAGTGGTTTTATGTAGGATGAAAGCAGAAACTGGATTCGGAGGATCTCGGTGTATGCCTGGGTGTATGTCTAGCGGGATATATATAGATGAGAGATGGATGCTTGATTTGGGTCGTAGGAAGGATTATAGGAGGGATTTTATATCGGAGGGATGGCCCCGTAGAGTTTTGACAGTGCAAAGGATTCATATGTATAGTTGATAGCTCGAGGCGTGGTATACTATGTTTTATGAATTTTTATATAGGTAATGAATTAAGGTATAATAAATATAATATAATGGTAAGGTAATTGTATAGGTAGGCGTGGTTATTGACAGACGTCGATTATAAGTAAGGTACCGCGTACAGTGTAAAGAACGAAAGAATGAAAAGAAGGAAAAAAGGGTAAAAAAAAAAATAATCGATAGGAAAATATTTTTACGTTCGTATAATACGGTGCATATAGTTAGAGTTTTCTAATGGGTCAGTTTAAAAAGCAATTTCATCTCGCGCCATGCTGCGTTTATATTATATATTTTTCCCTTTACGAGGAAAGCCGCGGCTATATTTGTGTGACGCGCGCACGCGTTAATTTTACTTTATTTCCAGTTAAAAAAAAACATTATTATACGTAACCGACGGCTTTAATATCACTCAAAAATAAATTTCAACATAAAGTATATATAACGATTATGAAAAACGTCAATGATCGGTTTTGTACGCGGTGCGTGCCGCTGGCGCCGAGAAAATATTTACTTACCATACGTATGTATATATATATGCCGCGCACGTGGTTCGAATCTGCGACTATACAAAGTCCCTCTGCGCATAAAATTCTCCCAAAAACCCCGTAACATTATACGTGTATACATATGTAGCTATACAAGCATCGTGTGTGTGTGTATATATATATATACAAACAAAATGTAGATAGACATCCGTACGGTTACACCGTACCACGATAACTACACTCCTTTTACATTAGAGAGGCACCGCCGCTACCGCGGCAAGTTCAGGGTCGCTTCTCTTATCGCGCGCAAATCCGCGCGCACACACTCGAGCGATCAAAGACCCTCGCGCGGTAGTTAGTTTTCTGCTCGTTTAAACCGCACGTGTGTATATAGATGTCTATATACGACGGTTATTATATATATATGGTATATACATCTTTTAATGGGTTGTGGTAAAATGCTATGTGTATATATATATTGTTGTTATCGTTGCACGAAGGAGCAGTAAAAAGAAAGGTATTATATAGAACCCTTTACAGGGCGCTGAAAATTTGAAAGTTAAATCGTTCTGAACCTCGTCATTTTGTGTCTATGTAAAGAATAGAAGGAGAAGTATATATAGACTCTTTTCTCTGTAAACAATTATATATATATATATATATATATATACGAGGATGTAATTAGCATCGACGAGACGGCGATCGCGAGCGCGAGTTGAGAATCCCGCCGTTGGTAGTATGTATAAGCGCGGAAAGTTTTCTGCACGACGCGAGTATAAGAGCGCGAAGTTTGAAAACGTATAGTGCGCTGAGAGAGGGTCAAGGTTACCGTGTAAGTATGTGTACTTGAGCGATTTATGAACTGAGCTGAGCTACGGAGGATTGGAGTATTGGAGGTCGTGCTTCGAAATTATGATTAGAATTTTTTTTTTAAGTGTTAGAGGGGTTGTGGTGGTGATAGAGTAGGGTTGTAAATTATTATAAAAA
Source organism: Torymus tubicola (assembly GCA_035583055.1). Taxonomy (NCBI): domain Eukaryota; kingdom Metazoa; phylum Arthropoda; class Insecta; order Hymenoptera; family Torymidae; genus Torymus; species Torymus tubicola. The sequence continues at coordinate 1,733,474 of JAWWEQ010000010.1, forward strand.
AATATTGGATTTTATATTATTTGTTTTGCTTACGTAGAGTAATTTTCATATAGTTGCAAATTTTAAAAGGAATGTACATAAAGTTTTTCAAACAGTTATATTTATATCCTAGAAATGACCGTTATAATGATGAATAAATAAATTCCTATATAGGTTGTATATCTCTCAACATTCAACTACAAAAATATTTGGCTTTTAATTTTTACCAATTAAAACTCTATGTTACACACATTTCTCTCATCTCAAAATAGTATATACGCATATAACTACAATCTAAAACCAGTATGCATATCGATTAATATTTCCCAACAGTCCACCTATTACCGTGTGTGCTTCTTCTTCTTCCTCCTTCTTCTTCTTTTTCTTCTCTCGCACATATCAGAACCTGATTTTCCCCGTTTTCTCGGAACCCGCAATAATCGTAACTCATCGCGTTCAGGTATATATACATACATATACCCAATGCATATATACACGTGCGTATTACCACGTAGCGATCAGTAAACATCTTGCATAAAAAATGAACGATGCGCTATACGATCAACCTTCGTACAATCCGCGCTCGATCGTTGAAAACATACATTTTTTTTCTCACAGAAAACGTAGTATATAGAGAATAACATCGGCAAACGATTTCGAATGTATCTCCGCGAACCGCAAACCTTTGTTATAGAAAAAACATATCGACGTGACATGTTATACGCATATATACATGTGTGAGTGTATCGGACAACTCGGTTTCCGCGGATGCAATGTACATAGATCCAATAAAAAAAAGCCGAAACCAATCGAGACATATCTATACGATTATATACAGTCGTGTTTATATATATAGGACACGAAAATAAAACATCTCTTAGGCGCGCCTAGATATTTAAAATTCCGGCGAGCGAGCGATTTGCATGCCTGTATATACTTATACATACCTACCTTATACCCACCGGAGCGAGAAAAGAATTAGCGGGAGTGTCACACTTGTATTATACGCTTACGAGAGAGTTAATTAATTCATCGGTATATATATTCTCCTATATAATAAGCGACCGCGCGAACGCTAGTTCGTATATACATATATAATCTTGCGTAATCCTTGAACTTTATAATGGCGCGTCTCTGTGTATAGGAATATGTATATATATATATATATACACACACGAGTGAAGCAAGCGAACGACGTATAACAACCGTGTGTTATATAGAATGAATTTACGGCCACCCACTGTGTATGCCTCTCCGCGTGTTTATGGGGACATTAATGCGTCGTGCGGTTCCTGCGCGCGCGCGGATTTTGGCACATATGGGAAATAGTGATGTATGGAAGGGGTTTGTGAAATGTATACATGTCGTGGAGTATATATAGATGGGTGGTTTATGAAGTTTTAGTAATGTTGGTCGAAGGTATACCGTTCATTTATTGAATTTATGTTTATATATATACATAACAAATAATTTCTTTGTTTTTCGATAAAAGAAAAATAAAAAAAAAAACAGTAACAGTACCTCTTTTTCTTTTCCTATATTAGCACACTCTATTCAATTATGCAATCAAATACCCTCGCGGCTACTAAATAATTATAATTTTAATTCAATTACCACGCAATCACTCGTGTAGTATATATACATAAACCCCGACGACAATTAATCAAAAATATCTATCCTCTCGCGCATATATGTATATACCACGGTCTATTGTAATCATTCGCACTCTGTGTCTATGTGTGTACCTCTTTTCAGCGCATATATCTACATAAAAGCTAAATATTCATGCGCCGCCACTTTTCGCGACCACTTGAATATGTACATATATTATACATACATAGTCCAACTGACGGTTCTCTTCAATATATCCTTGCAGCGAAAAAAAGCGATACAAAGAAAAGGAAAAAAAATCGATCCTCATTTTCCGACAATGAAAATTAACATATATATACTATATAACAGCGCTTGCTTATCCAGCCATCCTTTAATTCATCTATATATACTATATATATATACATATACCGATCGATCGACTTGTATACACTACGTTTCAAAAATTCACACACCACACGGGTACAACACTTAGCCGTGTCGATTAATAAAGCACATTTCGCATACGTGCATCGCTGCGTCGCCGCATGAATATGCATTATATATATATATACCTACCCAGAGACACATCTGCCATACCGCGCGCAGAAGTTTTCCCACGGATCGATCGGGGTTTTCCGATCTCCCCCGCGCGCGTGTGTAAAGAAAAGCCTATATGTGTGTGTATCCTATACTTGGAAAATCGTCAGGTGTGCGAGCGCTCGGTATATGGTTCTATATATACCTACCTGATTAAAGCGCGCAGACTCCGCGGTGATGGTTCATTGTCGCGTGAGAGAAGGAAACTATAATATACGCGAGTCTCTCTCGGTTTTGTATTATACATACGAGTAACTACGTCTGCGGATTAGCGGGGATGTATAACAATGAGCAGCGAGCTGCTAGCTAGCTACTCTCTTATCTGATTTGAATGCATTTCGGTGAGGAGATGAGTTGATCGTATAGTTGTATAGTTGGTGAATATATGCTATTGTTCTATAGAAGGGGTTGAGAAGAGAGTATATGTATATATATATATAAGTGTGGGGTTAGAGAGTTGTGGGAATTTTAATTGGAATTAAGTGGCTTGATGCGAGACAGAGAATAGAAACCAGTATATATATATATAGGTATGCTTTTAATGTAATTTCCGCTGGTACCGGGGGGTTCGTCTTGTGTGGATAGTGTTCGAACGCTGGTGTAGAGATGATGATGGTTAGTGGGTTTGTGTTTTACGGCGCGAAGGTGTTATAAGGGTACGGGTGGATGGGTTTACAATGTAGGAATTTTGATCGATTTCTGAGGATGTGCGAGGGAGGAAGGAAATAGATGGAGGTGGAAGTTGTGTAAGTTTATAATTAAAGCGAGAATTGAATGTTATGAATAAAGTGTATAAGCATGTTATTCGTTAATGTGCGAAATATAATAAAAGAGTGGAGGTTGAATTGTTGTTGCAAGTTTTTGTTGCATTTTCTTCAATGTACAGTTTGCTTATAAAAAATAAACCCAGAGTATTAATTAAGGAATAAATATTGCACACTTAAATTTGGAATTCACTATCAATTCTCATATTTTCTCATTAATAACGCTATTAAATGCTTTTTTTACTCTCTGTATGAAGAAATAAGTTTCGACTTATCGAATGAAAAAAATTAATTTTTTCACCGCTAGTTTAAACAATTTCAACCGTATTAACTTTCAGAGAAAATTTAACTAAAATTTAATATAACTTTAAGTCGTTTAAAATTGATTCAAACACAACGGAAGCAGTAGCGCGCGCGCGTATCCGAAACTTTTTACTACTGTGCGCATAGATCATAAATCAATCTATAATCCCCTTACGACAATAAATATCCATACACATTTCCTCGACGAACTGTAAACCATATACGAAAAAAAAGCGACAGCATTGCGACAAACGTACTCAAACAAAAATTACCAGCCTCCCTTTCCATTCTCTTCACTCCTCTTTTTTTTTTCATCAAAGTCACTGAGAAATGACAATATTGTGCATCCGCTCGCACTCCTAGAACCGCCTCCTTCATATATACAACAAAATGCACTCGACGTCCCAATCGCATTCTCCTTAACATCTTCCGAAAAAAATACTATTACGTTATTATTAAAGTGTCATTCAACAATTCTCTGTATACATACATATATACATATATATATTCCTTCTTCGCAACTCAATTCCCTCGCACAAAGAATTCCAGCAGCGACATCTCGAAAAATTCCCTCGCGCTCGCGTACACACATAAAAAAAGAAGAAGAAGAAAACTGTCCACCGGCTCTCTGCGACAAAACATTTCGACAGTGAGAGAGAATGAAGAAGAAGAAGGAAAAAAAAGAACCGTCCTCCTTCGATAAATCAAGCTCAAGGTATACATACATATATATAGTAAACCATCGAACTGCGCGATGGAAACACATCCAGCCTCGTGCTCCATTCATTCATTCATTCATTCATTCTTTCCTATAGGTCGTCTCGCAGGCTCATATCCTCTCATATCCAGCTCCTCTCCGTATTTACGTCTTTCCATTTCCATTTCCTCTTTCTCTCTCTCTACACTCGCGTATTACAATATCCCTCCATCATCATCCCTCTCTCTCTCTCTCTCTCACAGCATCTGCGTTCGTTCCGGGGCGCGACAATGGGCGCGAGCAAGCGCCGCCGCCGTCGTCCTAATCCTTATACGCGTTTAACGACGCTGGCTTCTCGCGTTTCCCATCACGCCCCGAATTGATTTACAATGCGTTTCTGCTACTGCTACTGCTTAGCGTCTTCTCTTATATACATATATATATATACACACACACATGTATACCTGTAGCCTGTACACATAAGAGGACCATATACTCTATGCCATGATACTATATATATATATACACTACCTGCTGCGGGGCGCGGCGCCTCCACGCGGTTCACTCTCCCTGTATATATATATATATATATGTGAGTGTGTGTAACGCGCGCGCGCGCGCAGCCATTATTCCCCTTAGCAGCGGGTCGATGCGCTCTTCCGGTCTCTCTCTCTCTCTCTCCTGAGGGAAGGAAGAGAAAATTCTTCAAGCGCGGGAAAATCTGGTTGACACGTGGGGGTGTATGTATATATACGGTACCCATATGTCCGATGTGTTTTTTTTTCTTTTTCTTCTTCATCTCTCGCGTGTATATATATATGCCGCCACGCGTCTTCGAGGATATATATCCCGCAAACGTGGGGTTTTCTAGGGACCAAGGAGTGTCGGGTTTCGCGCATGCTGCAGGATATACACGAGGACAGGGTGGGGCCAGGGTTGGAGAGTATAGAGCGAACGGTGCTGCTGCTGCTGCTGCTACAGCAGACGGTATTGGAGTAATTGGATTTCGGTGGCGTATGTGTATATGCGGGACTCTTTGGTGACGGATAGTATATAAGGACCACAGCTGATGCTGATTGTATATAGGGTTGGGTTGTTTCGTGAATTGTCACGGTGCTCAACTGCGTGGTTTTTAGGAGAGTAGCGGGAAGCAGTTTGTTATGTGTGGTAAGGAGACGGTTTTCATCGGTTATCATATAGGTACGGTTCTTGGGTGCGGTTTTGAGAAATGTTTCTGGTAGTGATGTATGTATATGGGTTGGACCGATGAAGTATACTGTGAATTACTGAGGTTTTAGGGGTCCCTGGAAATCTTTGTAGTTATTTTTCAAATTTTTTTTAGATGTATATGGTACATGGAATTTTGAGATATGATTTAGATTTTGCTATTAATACTTGTTAAAGGAGAAAATAGGGGTTACGAGTTGTAATAAATTAACAAAGATATAATGCAATAAAATGCCTATTTGAAGAAAGGCCAAAATAAAAAGATTAATATTCGAATTTCCGCTATGCACACGTTTGATACGTTTCGCACAAGTTTTAATGTTATCATCTGTTTAAGATATAAATACGACGTAAGAGCTGTCTTGAACATAATTATTCGGAAATTGCGAAACTTTGTAATGTGCAAAACTGCTATGTATCTCCAGTACTATTTTAACTGCATGTTAAAATATACAACTGGAAACAAATAGCTAAATGATGAAACGGTATCATACCATTATTCTGTGAAAAGCTAGTCACTTGATCTCTCCATAATTTTAGCGTATTATATCAGAGTATCCATTCTTCAAACTTAAGTTTTAATTCAACAATTAGCAGACTACGACATTCGCGAGGAATAGTCTTTCCCATTTAGCCGCTAGTTATACCATAATTGCAACTTTTAAGAGGACTTTGAGAGTGTTATCGTGACAAGTGATCACTTTTTAGTCATTGAATTATTACACTGAAAAAAAAAGTCATTAGTGATAGGTACTATAAAGCATAGTAAAATACGATTTAGTAGAAATAACTACATTTTATTAGAAAATTAACAATATTTCAATATTTTTAAATATAATTTTATAAGAAATATAACTATTAATTATAGTTAAAATAAAATGGTTAAGTTAGATATAATATATAGTAAATTTTAATAAAAACATATAATAAAGATTAAGTTTACTGAATATTTATAGTAAATTTTTGCTATATTTATCAAGTATAAGCAACTTTAAAATTAATTCGTATTTACTATAAATATTAGTAGTGACAAAATCGCACTATATTTTTTAGTAAATTTAACAAAAAATTATAGTTAACTGAATTTTTTAAATTATTATTTACACTATACAACATATTATTTGATGTATGATCATTAACATTTTGATTACCAAATATTTTTAAGGTAGAAGAAATTTTTTTCATTCTATTTTTCCATTGTTTATATATCCAGATTAGATGTTCTAAGAATTTAGATGTTTCGATTAATACCCATGAAATATATACTCATACAGGTAGCCCTAACGCGGAGAAAGCGTCGCGTAATCGAGAGGCAAAGGCGTGTGTGTATTTAATAGCAAAATGAGTGACGTTAAAAGATATTTGAGTGAATGAAATCTTTTGCAATGAACAACAATTTCAAGTTAAGTTATACATTCACACCTATCAAATTTATAGAAATACGTATGAATTAAAAATATGTTTGTAATGATGAATGCATCGATATGGATGCATTACTGCATCTCCCCGATAAGGATTTTGAGGATATAATCGAACCTAAAAGAGATCGATATAGATTTCTGAAAAATCGATAAGCATTATTGGTAAGTTTTTTTCACTTATACATAATATAAAAACTCTCTCCCTCTCTTCCTCTCCCTCCCTCTCTCTCTCTCACTCTCTCTCTCTTCCTCTCACCACTCTAAAGTCACGGGTGTCTGTTCTCGGCTCTCTCTCTCTCTATCTCTCCCACACATTTGTTACGATATTTACACCAACAAAAAGTATGCCTTTGTTTTGGTATTCCTACATTCTTTCAATGTTTACGTATTCGTAAATTCTTGTATTCAGTTGCTCATTTATTTCCTCACTCTACTGAAGTACTCTATATTCTAATGTTATAATCTAATCTTTATTAAACTTTTCAGAGGCTAAAATTTCGAAAAAAAATTCGGTGGATAATGAAAAATTAGGGGTACATGTGGATCAGTCTACTTTAACATATGTGGAGTCCGTACAGACACCGAATATAGAACTACCAATTTTTGGAAAAATTGTACTTTTATATAGGCGACAATTACGCAACTCTACATCAAGAGATTTTATTATGAAAATACAGAGTCTAAAAACAATAGGAATTGATGCGCATTTACAACTGCACGAAGTAACATATTGTAATGAAATAAAAATGTTAAAATTATGCGAAATCAAATGTCACCATATATACGATATATTTACTGATAAAAACAAAAGATAATTTGTAATATACATATAATAATATTTTTTAATAAAAAATTTTCCATAAAACTCTAAAATGTATATTATTTTCTATCCCAACTAAAGTTTATAGCTGAAACAATTTTTTTATTTTATTAGATATAGAATTATATTTTATAGTAAAGTACTTTAGCTAATATAGTAATATTAACTATATTTTTCTTAACTATATTTTCTTAACTATATAACATAGTAAATTTTTCGGTTAATTTTGTTCAAGATAATATAGTTAATGTTACTATATTTTTTAATAACAAAAACTATTTTTTTTCAGTTAAATTTACTAAAAAATTATAGTAGTGTCAAAATCGCACTATATTTTATAGTAGTTTTATAGTTAAGTTAACTATATTTTTTTCTCGGTGTACCATTTAAACTAATAAGTAAACACAGACAAAGTTACTAATTTCTTTTTCTTATTTTCTAATTTATCTTTTCTTTATTCTTATTTATTATAGTAATAACATATAAAATTCTGTAATTTTATGTCCCCAACAGTTCTTGGAAGTGGTTGCAATATTTAAAAAAGCCGAGATGAAATTAAAGTTTAAAGTGACTTTACGAATTTAATTCATTTTTAAAAATACGCGATGTCAAACGAAAAATTTTCTTTATTTTATAATTGGCCGTTATTATTTCAATCACGCGTATGAAGTAAACACGTATTTCTTCTTAATATTCTGACTATCAGAGTTTATTTTAATCACTTTCCTATACTACAATGAAAAGAAGATTCTAGTTGCAAAAAATATAAAATAAAGAATTAATTCTGCTTGATTTCCAAATATATTTTTATTTGTTGTTGTATAATTTACTAAGTTATTGTTATTTTTACACCAAAAAAAAAATATCACTGTTGCAGTCAAATAATACTTCGCGCGTTTTAGATTGAAAATATTTTTTCATTTTATTGTGTGTATTTTCTCTCTCTCTCTCTCTCTCTCTTTCTCTCTCGGACAACCGCGTTTTTCATCTTTATACAAGCGCAAATTGCGAATCGCGCTTAAACCGAGCGCAATTACACGATGTAATTATTGTGTACATCCTGAACGCCGCACTATTGTGGAAGATTGCATTCACTCGTTTATTTTTTTTTCTGTCGGGAGTATGTCGCGTTATATAATATATATAAAACCGTCCGATTCGTTTGTTCAATGCAGGATGAAAACAAAAAGAGAAGAAAACACGAAAGAGGAATTCAATTAAAAATATTGAATGTTAGAAAAATACTAAAAGTCCTACCATATAGCGCAAGGTCAATTAAGATAAGAGTTTTGCTCTATATATAGAAATTAAAATATGTTGTTACGGCGTAGTTCGCGTGACTCATGACTTTTTTAAAAAAAAAAATATTAGTTTTGTCTTATATATTATTTCACAAAATGAATCATCCTGTTAAAAAAAAGTTCATAATTTATTTTTCATGCTAATGAAATTACCTAGCGCATAGGTAAAATATATCTATTTTAACAACGTACTAATTTATGCTAATAGCAAATCCATGCATTTCGCCGTTTAAAATTATCAAACTCACAATTTCATATTCAACACCTACTTAAACTCTTATATTTTAACTTCTTTCCTCACACACGCAAAAAAAAACTATCATCAAACCCACAGTTTCCCTGATTTATATATACAACCACATCAAACATCCTCCTTATTATCCATCCCATAACCCACGTCGACAGTCTACAATTCGCCAGTTACCCAAAAAAAATGCAAATTCCTTTTTTTATTTCAATTCCACAGTCGCGTATATACATACATACTCTCAGCTTGCTAAAAGCTACGATAAAATCTCTCTACCGTCATCATCCTTATCCTCATTCTCTTCCCTCCGCGAAAACTCTTTACTAAAAAGGGGGTAGTACCCCTTTAATTAAAATAATCCCATCAGTGCGCACTTTTCGTCCTCCTCCCACACATATAAGCTCTAAGGAAATCGCTTGCAACAGCAGGAGCAGCCGGCAGCGGCGGCGGAAAAGAAAGGTTTATTAAGGCACTCGAGTTTCTTCTTTCTACTCCTCCTCTCCCACTGGTCTATAACACACGAGGACCCGACATCTGGCAGGAAACGAGATCCTGCGCGCGCGCGTCTGCTCTTTCTCCCACGCCCCATTCGCGTCGGCGATTTTCCGGCCGCGTTGTATATAGGTATGCCTATGGGCGGCCTATGTGTTTTTTTTTTCTTTTTTCGGGTATGAAGAGGAAAAAAAAAGAAAAAAAGTTCGCAGGAAAAGAGACGCAAAGCATGAAAGCAGAGGGGTTTTGTTATTATCATGAGCTTGAGAGTAGGAGAGAACATAGAGTGTTTTACACAAGTTCGCGCTAAGGGAGGAAGTTTGTTGATTGCGGCGCCCGATGGCTTGTAATTGGCAACGGGTAATGGCTTTTCCGTGCGATTCTCTTTTCGTTGCTCTCTCTCTCTCTTTCCCCCCACAGCAAACTGCTGAGTGCTGTGTTTACTATATATCTGTGGAGAAAATTAGCGGGATTGTTGGAGCGTGCGAGGCAACGATGGTGTATAGTTGTTGGATTATGTATATATAGATTGATCGAGGTTGCGGGGAGAAAGTTTTCTTTTTATATGTATATATATAGCAGTTGGCTTGATTGGTGCGTGAAAAATTGAACGTTATGTACGTGCGTGCGCTTTGAAGTATGCGATCGTTGGCAGATGTGTCGTCGTTTCCTTGTTTTTACTTATCGGGATTTTATATAGTGTGTATAGTTTGAGATAAGCAAATGGAGATGTTTAAAAATAGATCCAAAATGTGTATACATGCGTCGTATGTGTGTGTGTGTATGCTCTAGAGTTAGTTTCAATGTTTTAGAGACATTTTAGATAGCACAAATACACTTGTATACCAAAGCTGGTTAATTACAGGGTTGTTTACGAGACAAGACGACGCATGCGTTTTATCAATTCTTGCGGCTTCCAAGTTAAGAGTGCAATGGAATGGTTTGAAAATTTTTTCTTTTTTCCATTACGAAATGCAGATAGATGAAGGTAATTTTGTTTTAAAGTATACGTAATTGCAATGATCCTACATGAGCGTATAAAATTAATTTAATAATTTTTATTTTGTTTTAAAAATATTAACAATATCATTTTATTCGGATATATTTTTTCCAATAAATATTAAATATTTAAATTTAATCAAAAAAAAAAAAAAAAGAAAACAGTTGCAATACTGTTCGCCTCATTTTCCATTACACTCCAAATCCAAATGCTGCGTTATACATTGTAAAATAGATGTTACTATCCGATATTTATAAATTTATATATATTTATAAATATAAATATATCATTAAACGTCGAAATTCTCGTCCCGTGCAACAGATTAGTGAGACGAGAAATGCTCGGGGAAAACCCCAAACGCATCAACCATAAAACTAAACAATATAACCACCATGAACGAACCGTAGAGTTGGGGAAGTACCGGTAATTTTCTAAATCTCTCTTGAGATGCAGACCTACGGTGTCATAAAACAGTGACACCTATACGCAGTTATGCAGTTACTCAGGTACGTTAGGGATAATAGCGGCTCACTATAGGTCATATATCGGTCTACTATTGACCTGCAAAAGGATATTCGACTGAACTGGCACGTTTCGCTCGTGTCACAACAACATCTTTCTTGAGAAAATTTTGAACAACGAAACACTATATAAATGTAATAGAAGAGGCGAGTGGGTATACCGGGTTTCCCGCAGAGCTCTTCTCGCGGTGTAAACGGTTGCGCCACCCTTACTTCTTAAGTTATTGCTTAAGTCATGCTTAAGTAATACTTAATAAGGATGTATAGGCTATTTGCTTAATCGGTGTTACAAAATTGAATTTTTGTTTATAGATATCTATTATTATTACAAAGCTATCTGCCAAATTTCAAATCGATTCATGGGTTTTTTAAAAAGTTATATCGATTTAAAATTAACATGTATTCTTATGGCAATTAGTCTTTCAACGAAGAAAACTTCACTTCGATTGAAAAAATAATGTAGAAAAATCGGTGATACACCTTTTTGAAAAAGTAATATAAACTCGTTAGCTTTTTACGAACAAATTTCTATAAAAATAATCATAGTTCATGGGATATTAAGAAAGTTATTAGAGAAAATGTAACAAAAAATTACGTAGGTAATCAGTAAGGGAATAGAAACGTGGCAACACTGTCGTTACCATGGCAATGAAAAGAGATATATATATATAGATATATAATTGTATGAATATGAGGTTAGAGTGCTATATAACAGTAATAATAATATGAATCAGTTATAAATGAGTAGTAATATGAGTGTTGACACTACTTGGAGTATTTTTGAAATTCTCAATTCAATGATATGAATTTCAGAAATAATCCAAATAGACTCAACATATTCTTTAAAATATCAAGAATAAATAAACTACTTTAATTATGTGAAATCTTGAATGAAAACTAAAATGTAATCTAAACAGGGCATAAACTAATATTACCTCTTCGAAGGACTTATTGAAACCATTCAGAAACACAAAACTATCTACGTAACCATATAAAGTATTTTTGAAAAATTCTAATAAGCCTTTCGAACAGTTATTATGAGTGTTGACACTATTTGGAATATTTTATAGTATTTTCTACTCCAAATAGTGTCAACACTCATAATAATTGTTTGAAAGGCTTATTAGAATTTTTCAAAAATACTTTACATGGTTACGTAGATAGTTACGTTGTTTTGTGTCTCTGAATGGTTTCAATGTCTTTTGAAGAGTTAATATTAGTTTATGCCCTGTTTAGATTACATTTTAGTTTTCATTCAAGATTTCACATCATTAAAGTAGTTTATTTATTCTTGCCCGCGTGAAAATATTATATGAGATATCACATAAGACCGTAATTTAAATCTCATGTAGATCTCATGTGCAGTTTTAATTAATTAGTAAATAATTTATTTTTAATGTAAAAGTATGAATAAATAGTATATTTCAATTGATCTGGAAAAGAGCAATAAAGTTTT
>JAWWEQ010000010.1:1745991-1837128 GCA_035583055.1 Torymus tubicola
CAATTCGGCGGTGGCGGCGGCGGCGGCGGCAACGACGGCGGCGGCTCCCACCCTCGCCGGCGCCGCCGCCGCCGCCGCCGCTTGCGCACAGATCGATTCGCACCGAGCATGCGACTGAGTGAGAGAGAGAGAGAACGCGTGTGCTTTTCCTCTGCGCGCGCGCGCTCTCTCTCTCTCTCTCGCCCCGCACTCTCGAGGCCGCTAGGCGCCATCTTGGAAATCCGCCTCTTTCTCTCTCTCTCTTTCTACCGGCATGAGGGCGAGAGACTCGTGTATGTGCAAAGTGCGAGGGAGAGAGCGAAATAATTACGCTCAATGGCCGTAATATGACCTCTCTCTCTCTCTCTCCTTTGAGCGAGGAAGAGAGAGAGAGAGAGAAGTGAGCTTTTGTGCGCAGGTGTGTAGTGGGTGCGAGAGGTTCCAAGAGAGAGAAGGTTTCTGGGTATATGTATAGGGGCTAGGGTCGTGTATGTGCGACAACGGGTAATTTTTGTTGCGTGTCGCGTTCAGAGAGAACGAGTGTATAGGAGGTGGAAGGATGAAGGGGAAGAACAAGAACGATTTGTAATTAGGGGTATATATAGTAATTGAGTAAGAAAAACGATGGACAAGCGTCGAGTGAAAACGAGCGTTTGGAAAATACCACATGGGCTTATATACCAAAGAGAAGATTTCGAATCTTTCACTACATACAATGCTACTACCGAATTACGATATATAAATCATTAGTCATATTACGATTGTTTTTCGGTCTATACATGTATACATATATCTATCTATTTACACAAAAGCAGTGTATATATATATATGCTTGGGCGCGTGGTCCCGTGCGCTCTGTTTTTCTGGAAATCATCAATAACGTCGGTAGCCCTCCCCCGCGTGTGCGTTCTCTCGCGCGCCCTACATACATATATTGAACGCGCGCGACGCGTCAATACATATATATGCGTCTACTCTCTCTCTCTCTCTCTCTCCATTCTTCTCTCGCCAGCTTAATAGTCTAATTCAAGTGCGCTTTGCAATTTCGCGTACCTTTGTGTGTATGTGTGCCTACCTATATAGCGTATGAGAGACAATTTCGTCGTATGTATATATATGTATATATAACGAGGCGGGCGCACTACTCAACCGCATCTATTGTCTCGTCTGGCTATTTATATGTTTTTCTTTTTCTCTCTTTTTACAAAGAAAAAAGAAAATATATTACCCATCGATCGTTCGCTTATTTATCAAACAGACCGAAAGTGGACAGTATGATGAATAATAGGAGAAGAAGGGAGGGGAATAACAAAAAAAAATCGAGTTGTCGATGAATTTATGATGTTGAGATGGATTATTATTATTATTATGTTCTGCATTAATGTATATAGAGAGCGAGACGAGCAAAAATTAACGGTTCGATTGTTCGGTAATCCTGAATAGACCAACCACCCTATATATAGTTGATTGTCAAAGGGAACAAACGATTCGACGACGCATGCTTGCGTGTCGAGAGATAGTTGCGGATTTGGGAATTCACGCACGATGCGCGGTTTTTTTTTTATCTCGCAGCGACGTTGGTTTGAATAAAAAATCATGCTGAACATGCATCGACGACGCATAGCAACAGCAGTGATATTGATATTGGCTGTAAATATATATATATATAGTTTAAAAAGAGAAACGAAAGAATTCACTCTCTCTCTCTCTCTTTCATTTTCGGTGTTATCTCAGCAGGAGCCACGAGTATTATTAATAAGCGATAAGATTAGTGTTTCATCGCGGGAATTGATTTAAAACGGCAGGTAATCCACTCAAACTCGTCGCGCATCACCTTATCACCAAGAGCTGCCACGAATATTTCACTTCACGAATCTACAAACACGACGCGCATCGTATATAGTGTCATTAGTCACCTCTTCAATTTAGAAACATACACATATGTATATATATATGTACAGACAGACAGACAAACATGTACATATATAGAGGAAAAATCGATCCGCTTTGGCGCTCGAATTAATCGACTCGCCCTCTTCCGAGCCCATGATGATGTGTGTGTATACGTATATATACGCTACTATAGGCTACTTGCTACGTGTATATATATGTAAAACGGATTACGAGAGAAAAAAGAAGTTTAGCGCGAAATTAAAACAAATGGGTGTAGTGGGCGTGTTGCGTGTTAAACTTTTCAAAAGCTCATATATATACTTTTACACTTATCACGCGACCCTATATATACATGTATTTTATACACCATTCTCTTACAGCAATCACATATTTTACTAATCTTTTTTCGAGTACCCAAATATTATTATCAACCTATCGTGCCTTTTTCACTACTCTATATTATACTTTTATACTTAACATATACACACACACACATACACGCTAATATTACAGAGGTATTTCGCGCACTTTGTATTTCGAGCGCGCTGCGTAATTACATTAGGGCGGCTTTTAATCAACGCGCGCGCGAGCTCACGCTCTCTATGCTGATTAGAGCAGCGACGACGGCGGCGTCAGCGTCGGCAGCATATAACCGGGAGTTGACGTGATGCGATCACGTGTAAACAATGTGGAATCGGCCGTGCGTGCGAGCTCGCGGTTGTGCATATATGTATATGTATACATGTGGAGCGACGGGGAATTTTTATTGGACGTGAACAACGCCGCGGTTTAATTCTTTTCCGCGAAAAAATGCTGATTAGCCGTGGTGATGGAGAAAGAGAGCGTATGTAAGAGCGTGGGCATGGTATTAATAGGAGAAGCTTGCGTAAGCGAGGGTTGTTAAAACGTCAAAATTTTATGTGTTTTTTTGTTGTTGCCGTTTTATGTAGTAGTAAATAGGTATGGTTAAGATTGTACGCATAAATTATGGGAGTGGTAATTTTTAAAGAGGAATGTTTAATCGCCACGTATAATCTCTTAAGTTTTATATCCTATGATTTGGATAGATCGATTGCTTGACTAAAGAGTTAAAAATGTAATTAAAAAAAAACAACAAGTTTCGATCTCACACCGACAACCCCGAATATATCTCAAGACCACGAGACACGTGGCGTTAACGCCCTCGGAAATTTATTCATTAACGTGACGTCCCAAGCCACCGGAGAACACTTAAAACCACAAGGAGGAGAGGTCGTGTGGCCCCTTTGGTGAAATTTGTCAAAATTAAAAAACTTTATAATCGTTCGCCCTCGCGTCAGAGACGGCTTTAAAAGCGTTTTACACCGATGCGCCTTCCCCTCGGATAATCCTGACGTGTTTTTTCGTTCCGCACAAGTTCTCGTTCACCGCCTCGCTTTCTCGTACAACGAGACGAGGATGCCAAAAAAAAGGAGAAAAAAAAACAGACAGCTCTTCTATCCTCCGAGCGATGGCAATCTTTTGCGAATTTTCCCTTCGGTTTTTTCGTGAGCGTAGCAGCGTGTAGGTATCAAAGGACAATCAATCAGCTGAAACCGTGGTGAGAGGAATGTAACGGTGCGGTTGGTCTATATATATGTATATATACGAGTACAGACGTGCTAGAGATTTCGAGGATGTTGAAACTATACGCGTGTGCTTTCTTTTTTTTGCGATATAATACGAAGAATTGTTCTTCTTTCGTTTCGTATATAATGGACAAAATTATTGAATTTAATTCAACATTATTTATATAAATATAAACTTATACCTCGACGAGCATATTAAATAAATAAATGTGATAAAAGTAATTAGCTTAATGCTATATAGAATTTTAAACTAAACGAATAGCGCGCGCGCGCACGCGCGCTAAATACTCTTTAGCGTCAACAGTCTTATTATCCTAATTACGGAACAATAATAAGCGCGTAACTCCATTTAATCCCATCCCCCTCTCTCCTACCCCCGGAATATGCGACCCAGATAACGAAAACAAAATTAGACACACTATACTGCTTACGAATTCCAAAAACGAACAACGCGTATACGGCATATATATATATATATATCTATATGTATGCCATATAACCAAACTCACTCGTTCGCTCTCTCTCTCGCATTTTCCCTCTAATACGAAAAGGAGAAAATCCATACTCGAAGTAGAAAATAACCGAGTCCAGTCAGACGCCGGCGCGCACGCCTTTCCTTCCCTCCTCTTCACTCCACTCCCTTCCTATACTTCTCTTCTACATAAGCCTCTGCATCGACTCTCCCATATTATTGCGTGCGCGCGATATGAACACGAAATATGTATGTATGTGTGTGTGTGTGTGTAGGTTTTTGGATACGAGTATATAGGCGAATCCAATGGCAAGGCAGAGTATATATATAGGAAATGGGCGAACCCTGCTGCCGGCAATGAGTCAGCTAATTTTTTTTATCGCCCTTTTATATACACGTGCCACGGCGTTCGGTCGTTATATATGTGTGCGAGCCCTCCTATATAGTAGCAGCGTTTTGCCGGAAATATATATATAGAGCGTTGAAAAATTGCCGTTACCGCGAAATTTCGGACACCCTGGTGTGTATATAGTTATTCCTTTTTTTTTAACGTATAGGCTCTGAAAATTATCAATAACGATTCGTTCATAATAATAGTACGGTCAAAATCAAGCAACCGTTATTATGAAATGTGAAATTCACCGGTTGTCGAAGGCAGAGTGTATCATGCACGATGGAAAATGGAGATTAATTAGCGCATTACGGAGATGATCAAGTTCAAGGTGAGAGAGAGAGAGAGAGAGAGAGAGAGAACGCGTACACACTATAACCGAGCTCGCGCGCTATACTCTGTCTCTCTCGTATACACACACGGTCTTGCATAACCCGGATTTTTCTGCTTCCGATAATTCCGGTAGTCAGCGAAGCACGTCAATTTTCACGGACGCGCGCGACTCCCGCTCTCATCGACTGATTATGAATTTCGTCATCCGTGTATAGTATACACTTGCTCGCTTTATACCTTCGTCGCCTGTATCGTAAACAAACTTCAGAATTCCTCTGCATACAAATCATTATATCTATACTTTCACTCCCACAATTATATACCCCATCCTACTACTACTACTACTCTTATACATTATCCAAGGAAAAAAAAAGAAAAATTCCAGCTCCAAGTATCTCTCTCTCTCGCACCCACACGCGTGTAATGTGTATATTCTCACGCACGCGCGCACGCCTTTTGCACCGGCGACGGTACAGGCGCACCCCGAGCATATATATATACACACTACAGCGTCTGCGCATGAGCTCCTCCGCGCCCTAGGCCAAGCGATAGAGAGAGAGAGAGAGCAATCGAGCTTTGCTCGCGCGTGTAAGTACGCTTGCACGCCGTGTATGTGTGAGTGAGAGAGAGAGCGCCCCTTGGCGCGCCCACGTGCTGCGCCGCCGCCGTCATCGTCGTCTTCCTCACTCGTGCGTACCTGTGTATACGAGAACAGAATGATTTTTTATATATATGGGCTATTAGCAATTAGTTCCTTTATGATCTATGACAAATTGTCGAATTAAATCATTGATTTATATATCTCTACATGGTCTATTTTGCTCCAAAAATCTCCAACCCATATACTGTTATCTTTTTCTTCACCAATTCTACCAACCAGGTCGTCCAACACCCATGATAACGATTATATACAGCAGACCCAGACACAGATCTCTCACCCATGCCTCTCTCTCTCTTTCTCTCTATATATCGCCGCCAAAAATCCACAGCTCAAAGTCGTCGGTCGCATATGTATACGACGGCACACATAGAGTCCCTCCTCCCTTCCTCTCACACACACACACACACTCTCCTCCCGGTTGCGCACGCTCGCGCCGGGACGAGAGGAGGGAGCGAGAGAGAGAGAGAGAAAGAGCGCAGCCGTGTGCCGCCGCGGCGTCGGCGGCGGTGGCCGCTGCTACCGGGGAAGGGATCGCCGCTGCTACGTATCGCCGCTTCGACGGTTCCGTGGTAGAGGGAGGGAGAGTCGAGGCAGAGCCGTCGCAGAGAGCGCGCGCGCCTCGTACGTCGAGAGAGCTTCGAGAGAGAGAGCCCCGTCTCGTGTGTGTGTGAGTGAGTGATTGTGTGAGTCTCTCTCATCAGGCCCTCCCCCCGCGCTATAGTGAGAGAGAGAGCCGCGAGTGAGTGAGAGAAAGAGCCAAACGAGAGCTTCGAGGAGAGGAGCTCCGAGTGACTCTCATCGTATACATATATACCTAACCTCTCTCTCTCTATCTGTCTCACTCTCTACACGCACCACACGCGCGCGCGGTGTTGGTTTCTCTCTCTTTAACTCTCTCTCTCTCTCTCTCTGTCTTCTGCTATATATTCGTGCGTGCTGCAGTGTGTGGCGCGGGCGCGCGTGCCTCTGTCACAGTCTCTGTCGCTCCTCTGCGACGTGTGTTTGTGTGGGGGGCGGCATTATCTGTGTGCTCGCACCACCCTCGCGTGTGCCGTATATATATATACATATACATCGAGAGTCACGGCTTTTTTTTCTTCCTTGTGCAGAGTAAAGTGCATCGTCGGTGCGTGCGTGCGTGCGTGCGTGCGTGTATAAGAGGAACCGCGCACGTATACACTTGCCAGCAGCCAGCAACAGCAGAAGTATAGCAGAAGCGCAGTTATCATCGTCGTCGGCGGCTGTACGTGGGCTCGAGATTTTCCCTGGTATATTTGCTGCTCGCGACTACTACAGTTATACATATACACACACACATACACACACGCCTATAAATATACACTCGCGACCGACGACGTCGCAGCCACGTCAGTGTTCGCCTCTATAACCGAGCTTTCGTGCGTGCTCCGGATTACTACTGTGTGTCTGTGTGTGTGTGTGTTCCTTCGAGAGAGAGAGAAAGAGAGAGAGCGAAAAAAAAATTTTAATTTTTATAACAAGGATAGATGCAAGAGAGAATAATATACGCGCGAGGGAAAGGAAACGAGTTCGCGGGTGGAAAATCGTTAGAGAGAGAGAGAGAGAGAACGCGTGTGCCGCCGCGGCTCTTCGCGGGAAAGAAGCAGCAGCAGTGGTAGCAGCAGCAGCAGCAGCATATCTCTACACACGCGCAGAGCGAACGAGAGCTAGCAAGAGTGTGTGAGAGAGAGAGAGAGACCGAACGAGAGAGACAGAATTCGCCCGGCGACCTTGAGCCCGGGGAGTTGGTCCCGGGAAAGAGCGCGGCGGCGGGCTGCGCCGCCGTTGCCGCCGCCACCGCCGCCACACAAGATTTTCCGTCTCTCTCGTGCGCTCTCTCAGACTTCTCGCCCTCTCTCTCTCTCTCGTGCTTGCTCTCGTTCTCGTTCTATGACAGCACGGCTGGCTGGCTGGCTGGCTCAGCCTGGCTGTTTCTACTTCACATGTATGCCTCTCTCTCTCTCTCTCTTGCTCTCTTCGTCTCTCTACCTATTCGTCGCACTACTTGGCCGTACCTAGCCTCGTCCGTTACTACTGGTGTATATGCGCTTGAACGGGCGCGCCGCACCCGCGGTGTGCGATGTCTATGTGTGCTAACTTCCAGTAGTAAGAGTGCGTGCAGGGCCAGACGGTGTAAGTGGTGCTCTCGGGCCTTAGTACGACGACGACGACGACGGGAAGAGAGAGAGAGAGAGGGAAGGAGTGGGAGGGAGAGTAGAGCAGCAGAGCAGAGCGGTGCTGCTGCCGCCGCCGCCGCTGCCGCCGCTGCTGCTGCTGCTCTCATCGATCATCCGCGCGAACGATAGTCAGCTGGCTGCGCGCCTCTCTCGAGGGAACACACATACATACATACACATTTACACGCGATACCTCACGCATACATACATACATACATATACATACATATATATCTATATACATACATATTATACATATAGTACACGTAAAAATTTGCTAATCGCGAGTGACCGCGTATATAAAATAAACACCAACAAAAGTGGAGAGAAAAAAAATTGTATTGAACGCGGATGAAAAAAAGTGAGTTTTTCTGATTCGACGCAGATCCCGTAACATCGCATACAAACACACACCCCCTGAGGAGGAGGAGGAGAGAGTGAAGGACGACGAAGGCGACGGCAGTACTAGCAACAGCAACGACGGTCGTGTGTCTCCCTCTTCGATAAAGAAAAAAAAAAAAAATATCCCCATGTGCGCGAGGTGACACCCGACGATTACGACGAAGTTACCAGCAGCACTTACGACAAGCTGTGTTAACAATCGTGCGCGTGTGTATAGAACGACGGAGGTAACGTAGTGCTAGCCACAACGACGTCGACGAAAATTACTACGACGACGACGACGACGACGACGAGGACGACGAGACAACGGCTGCAACGACGCGAGAGACGAAGAAGAGGTAGAAGACGAGTATCATCGAACGAGCGCAGCAGCAGCAGCAGTAGTAGTAGTAGTGGCTCGGTGGTGCGCGCTCGCGGCACAACCAAGAGCACGAAGGCGCTTTATTTTTAGCGGCCGAAGCGGGCTTCCACCAGGGGCTCCGCCGGAGAGCTCCGCTGTTACCGCCGACAGTCGCTCTCTCTCACCCGTCTTCTGTCTTTCTTTCGTGCGTGCGTGTCCCGCGCGCTCTGCTGCACGCAATTGCTGCGTTTCTATAATATAATATAACGTCGGAGCGCAAAAGAAAGTGTGAAGAAGGAGGAAGAGGAGGAGGAGGAGGAGGTCGTCGCGTTTGACCACCGCGAGCATCGATAAATCCATCGTCTCGAGAGTGAGTGAGTGAATTTCCGCGAGTATAATAATAAAAATAAGAAGAGGAGAGTCGGAGAAGTGAGAAGAAGAAGAATAATAATAAGAAGAAGAAGAATCGGAGAAGTGACCGCGACAAGTAGTAGTAGCAGCAGCAGCAGCAGCAGCAGCCGCAGCATCGTCAGCGGCGACAGTTTGGCGCGGTGAGGAGGAAGGAGGGCCATGGAGCCGCCGCTCCTCGCCGACGCGACAACGACTTCGGTGTGCGCGCGCGACTGCGGCCGCATGTGACGACGACCGCGGGATAGTGAGAGACGCCTCGCGGACGCCGAGTCGTCGGCTCGCTGAGTAAGTACATCATCATCGTCGTTGTCAACGTCTTCCCCGTCGCCTGTGTGTCTGTGTGTGTGTGTGTGTGTGAATGTGTCCTCGGGAAAGTCTCGTCGCGTGGTGGCGCCCGCCGCGATTGATTCTCTCTCTCACTCGCTCGCGCGTGCGTGACGCGAACGCGAGAGAGGCACATTTCCTATATATATATGAGGAACGGATGGACGAACTAACTGTGTGTAGTATAGTGCTGCACTAGTGACCACTTTCTTCTTCTTCCACTTCGATCTGTGCGAGATCGTCGAAGATGATTCCCTAACCTCGGTTCGAGTATGAGAAAGAGATAGGATAAATGTAGCCGATGGTGCTCCCCCTTTTTCGTGTGTGCGTGTGTGTGTGCGGGCAACGGTTATAAGGCCGACTAACATCGCTAAACGGCCTGTTATAGGTTTATCTCTCCCGTTTCCCTTCCCTACCCCATCGTGATTCTCTATTTAAGTGCGGGATATGCGTATATACGCGTGCGTGTCACTTTTCAGTTAGGCTAAAAGCTTTTTCTTCCTCTAGCTTTCTCGTCCGCTTCTTCTTCTTCTTCTTCTTCTCCCCTCCAACTTTCGGTCGTCCCTCGCTTGGGAAATCGCCCGCGCGCTCGATGTGTTCCAAAGCGGCGACGACGACGACGAAGGTCGTTATGCTCGTGCAGCACAGCACTACTAGTGGCCGAGGAAATAGCACGCGTACAAGGGCGGGTAATACGCCGCACGATGGGTTACTCGATTCGACGACGACGACGACGACTACTACTACTACTACTACTGTACGACGATCGAATTAGTGGTTGGTTAACTCGTTTACCGTACTACGATACATATAGACAGGCGCGATCGTCTATACGTACATTCCACTTGACCACTTATGCTCCTCTGTGACCTGTAAAATCGTCTAGTATAAGTCCAACGCGTAATTCTTCACCCTCTCTCTCTCTCTTTCTCTCTCTCTCATTCTCGTTGTACACAGACTCGTCGTATATGACGACGCGATAACGAGCAAAGTTTCGCCGCCACGACTTCGATGGCGGAAACGTTCTCGGCAGCCGCAAGGCTGCTCCGCGCGTTCTTGAATAATTCTCGACGTTCTAAAGTTGACAAAGAGAGAGAGAGAGAGAGAGAGAGAGAGAGAGCTACGTCGTCGCTGCGCTCTCCGTCGGAATTGTTCCCTCCTCATCGTCGTCTTTGTCGTTGTCGAATTAAAATTCTCGAAATGATTTTCACTCTGCGGCGAGAACGCGGTTTGCTATACGTCTCAACAGCGACGACGATAAAAACTATTTCGGTCGTTGGTTTGAAGAATGGAAATTCGTTCGACCGCGCGCGCGCGGGGAAACCTTATACCCGTGCGCGCGCTCGCTCGCTCGCGCCCACGACGAGCTGTGTGCGCGCATTGTATAATGCTGTCGTTCGAGTTATTTTGAATTACGAGACGCGAGCTTATCGCAAGCTCGCTCGTATATATATATACGCGTGCGCTAAGAGAACGAAGAAAGAGAGAGAATCTCGCACGAATGGTTATATGCATATATATACACGGTATAGGGCGGCAAAAGTTTATCGATCCTCTTGTGACTTTCGTCTTTACCGATCACTCGCCGTCGTCTCTGCCTTCCTCTATGTGTTTATATATATATTTTTTTTCGTCAAGTATAAAGAACCTCAACGTATATATAATAATAACCTCAACCGTCAAAATTCATCAACCTGAATAAAACATGACACGGGAATTATATATCTGTACCTATACCTATACCTACTACAACACATCGTTTCGAAAGAGCGAACAAAAAACTTTCCTCTCGTAGCATCCCTCCCTCTCTGAAAAAAACTGAAGTACCGCCCATCAAAAAAGCTCTCTTTCTCCCTCTCTCTCTCACGCTATCACGGAAAAAACTTCTCTCATCTCTTCTGCTTTACACGCGCGCTCGCTCTCTCGCGTCAACAAACCCCCCCTCGACATTTCGCAAAGTAATATCTATTTCCGTGTGCGATGCCGTGCTACTACTACACTATATACTGCGGTGGGCAAGCGAGCAAGCAAGCAAGCAAGCAAGCAAGCAAGCAGGCGCGCGCTCACGAAATGTTAATAGACCCTCCCATTCAGCCTAACCCACACACACACACACACACACACACACACACACACAGACGTATATATATACACATACATGTATCACCGAACCGCACTTGACAACTTTCGTAGCGCTCAATGTGTGTAGTATGCATGCAGTTATATACGCGAGAGATAGAGCGCCGGCAGCAAAGGAATAACTAGAATCGAACCCTCGACCTCTCTCTCTTTTGCTCTTCTCCGTTACATAACTCGAAACAGAGAGAGAGAGAGAAAAGCGCTTACGGGCCTTCCCCTCGCTTCGTACGCTCCTGAGACAAGATCCATCTCGGGGCAGTTACCGTCTCTCTCTCTCTCTTTCTCGCGCGCGTGTGTGCGGCCTCCACCGGATATTATTTCGGGAACGCCAGCTATAATAATGCGTAATCGCGAGTGAGAGAGAGAGAGCGAGAGGGGCTACTCCCTCGTGGCCGCCGTTACTGCTACTACTGGCGCGCTCGCGTTCCTATATACTGCTACTCTGCTGTCTCTTTCGTATATATACGCCTCGGGAGAATTTCATTATAGATATATATATATATACCATCGTGTACGTCTGCTTGTCTGACTGTCTAAATGTCTACGCCTCTCTATATGTAGATGTATATATGCGAGTGCCGCGACTACAGGTTTAAGTGACTGTACTATATACAGCACGCGGAAAATTTTTTTTTTTCCTCGAACGAGGTTTGGGAAAGTACGAGTTTTCGAGAGAGAGAGAGAGAGTTGTAGAGTATGCATCATGAGTATGAGTAGGCGGCGGAAATGAAAGTAGAATGTTCACCGCGAGGTATATGGAAGCGTGTCGCGTGTGCGCCGAACGTCCGTGCGCACACACGCATTGGAAATTGACTTTCGTGTGTCTGTGCGAGATCGTGGAATTCGAAAAATAGGCGACAGTATATAGCAGTGTCCAATGTTGATTTGACGTTTGAAAAGTGCAGGGCTCGGCCTTTTTGTTGCTCGTTGTTATGGGAATTGATGTAGCTCTCGAATTAAGGTTAATTGACCGACTAATTTTGACATTTGGATAATTTGTCGGACTGAGAAATGAAGTTCGTAATTTTACAAAAACTGGAACGTAGCTTTTATAATCTAAATCCAATAATCCAACTGTATATCTGTTCGAAATATCACGTGATTTTACATTCATCAACCAAATACTATACACCTCAAACGTATATAGTCAAGTTACCTTCGATCCATCATAAACAATTTTCAACAATTCGATTTACCACCAGTAAAAAAATACGTGTATATAAATCATCCGAAAAAAAATTTCAATTCCAAACCCTCTGCCTGAAACCCCCATCCAATAAAAAAAGCCGTCCGTATACCCTCTCACCATCCCTCCGGGTTGTTCCGGCCGACAAATTTCTCGCGCCCTTCGTTCTCCTCGCGCATATAAAACTGCTACACGGAAAATTAACTTTTCGCTCGTGCGCCCGCGTGTGCACGTATATACATACATACATATATACATACAAGCACATGACGATAATAATCCTCCTCGGAGCGAGCTGCAGCAGCAGCAGCAGTAGGAAGGGAGTAGAAGGAGGGGGCAATATAAATTTCGCGAACAAGCACGCGCGCGAGTGCGCGCTCTAATTTTACAAGACCGAAAACACTGTATCAAAGTGCCAACTGTCCTCTCTCTCTCTCTCTCTCTCACTCGTTCTCTCCGCGTCTTCCCTTATATTCCGCGTTATTTGCCTCCAAGTAAATAAACTCCCTCCCCTCTCTTGACGTGTACTTGGTGCGGCGAACCAGAACATTTGGGGGCCGCTGTTACTACTACTACTACCGCTGCAGCACTATACGTTGTAAACGAAATGTATATAGCACTATATATATATATACGGCGTGGCCCCCGGGAAGTTTTACTAAATCGCGTCGATGTAATTTCGTGCCGCCAAGGGGAGAAAGAGAAGGAGAAACCGTTTAAGGTGATTCTTGTCGTGACCGGAGGGGAGAGGGGGACGAGAGAAACCGTTCGTATATATATATAAAAGTGACATCCTTGTGTATAATAGCTTCATTTGCTCGGGACAACGATAATTGAATAGATAAGGTGGTAATAATCGTAGGCGTACTGAGCGAGTAGGGCTGGTTGCTATATATATAAATACTTAATTGTCTCTTGGAACAACCTGCACGTGGATATATGTATATATAGAAATTTACCGCTGTTAAATCTTGGTACCCTTGCATTTTTTTCTATATATATATATGTGTGCGTGTGCAGATTACGCTTTTAGAGATGATATAATGACCGTTGCTCGACGACTTGATGGGGAGGGGGAGGGGAGGGCGAGCAAGCCGCTCACGTATTCTTAGAACTTTTCCGAGAATGCGAAATTGCCGGCTACGAGAAATTAATTAGAGTTCAAGATGACACGTCGTCGCGTATAAGGTGAGAGAAAAAGAAGTAGAATAAAAAAAGAGGAAAGAATGGCGAAGAATGTCTCTCGAGAAGTCGTTCCACCTATAACCTTTCCCTCTCTCTCTGTTTCTATGAAACTTCTCTCGTTCTCAACCGTGCGGTATTAAAACTCGCTCTGGTACAGTTGTTGGCCGGCTGCGGCAAGACTGTATATATATATATATATATACTACCGTTGCAGCTAAATATTTTGACTGAACGCTTTTCAGTATAGCTGCGAGCTGCCAAATTGTTGTTAGCCGCGTCTCTTTTTTCCCCTACCAACGTTTTATCTAAAATATCCCCTCCTTACCCTTCCTTCTATCATCACTTTTACCACCACCTTCCAAATTACAATCTTTTCTCTCCTACACCCACAACCTCTTCCACGTGCATATATATATATACCCATCAATCGGATCTTGTATATACTCGCACGCGAGGCCGACCATGCCGCCGCTGCTACTACCTACCGCACATCGCGGGGCTTCTTCTTCTTCTTCTACTACTACTACACAAGTTCTCTCTCTCTTTTTCTCTCACACGTCTAAACGAACGAAGCGAGAGGGCGAATCCGTGACCGAATTTTCTCGCACCGCGCGCATGCACACACACACACACACACACACTGTCGTTTCGCTGGCGTGGCCTTCCTGCGGCTCGCTTCCTCGATCAAGGTTCTACCGCCGCCGTCGCCGCCGTCGTTGTCGTCGTCGTCGTCTGTGTGTATTTTCGCCGCGTGCGTCTATATGTTACTAGTCGTCTGGCTCAGGTGCGTTTGTGTACGTGTGTGTATGCGTGTGAACATTTGGTCGCATGCTTTATTATTCTTCTGTTTCGGTATAGGGATGTTTAGTTGTTTGTTGTTATATATGGTGCACAAAGCGCAAAGGGTTAATAATAATCATAGATTTTATACCGGCATTCATGATGATAACTATGGTGTGGTATATATACCTCGATTATACTACTCGCAGGTTGATTACTATCATTATACACAGAGTTACAACCACCATGTTGTTGTTGACGATAATGATGATGATCCATCGTCGCGTTAGTCGTTAACACAGCGCTTAATTACGTTTTGTTTGCCTTATAGCATAACTCCCGCAAGAGAGTGTATAAAACCATATATATTCCGCGTGTATATATGTGTGTGTGTGTGTTCTAAAAACAGCGGTTTCTTAACAAATCGAGCGCCGCCGTTATAGGTTACGTAACGTCTCGGCAACTCGTGTATAAATATATATATATACACATATTTAACGCGTCTACCGCGAGACTTGGAAAAAAATCCGTACAATATATAACTTACTACAGTCTCGTAAAATTAACACTGATTCGTCATCGTCGCATTTAAAGCGGTTAAATCATTTAAAAATTAATCAACGAATCTCCTACTACTACTGCTACTACTACTCCTCTGTTTCCCTCCCTCCCTCTTGTGGCGCGGCGCGCGTAATAGTGAGAAACCTTGAGTTAAATATAAACTCGCGCCTCGACGACTACCTACTACTACTACTACTACTACTACTACAAGCGCGGTCGTGAGCGCACACCGGCTATCCCCGCGCAAGTTCAAACTAAATCTTCGCGCCCGCTCGCGCGCGCGCTTGATTGTTTTAATTATAAGAAAATTCACAATCTTATATGGTTCCACGGTCTCTCTTAAACTACGCGTATAATCCATTTTGTATAAAAAGAAAAATAGTTTACTCATCGCGTGTGTATATATACGTATACTCGTATATAGTCTGGTACGAGCGATTTAAGTTTTCCGAGGTTATTCCCGCGGTATCGCGCGCCGAAAAAAAAAGATTAACGCTGCTTGCGATTCGCGTTCACGTATATATACGTACATATATATACATGCACATGCACTTGCGGTGCACCGAGCATGCACGCGAGAATGAGAGAGAGAGAGTTTGAAAATCGCGCTAGAGCTCGCAGACACGCTTGCGCGCCGCGGGAAAATCAATATGCGGACGATGATAAAAAAAGCGGCTAACGGCGGCTGCTCTCTTTCTCTCTCTACCCCGTCGTGAACGTGCTCGTCTATGTATGTGTGTGTGTGCATGATGCAAAGCGCGGCAGCTCATAATTATACCAAGCGCGCGCGCACGCGGAGCAGGCAGCAACAACGCGAAAGTGCGAACTTCCATGTGTAATTATTCGCGTGTCACAAGCTGCGTGTGTGTATGCATATACACATTTCCGCGAATAAATAGAACCACGGCGAATAAATTTTCAGTCGCGCGACGAGAAAGGGCAAAACGCGCGAGCGTGTTATGATTTTTCATGTAATGTACGTGACATCGCAAGCGCGGTACACGCGATAGAGAGTTTCTAGATCAGTTGTGTACTTACGCACGCGTGTGTTATTCTGTGAGGTTTGAGGTTTTAGTTTGGTAGGGACTTTTTTTTTACATATTTTTATAGTAAATAAAAATGTAGAGAGAAAATTGTTCACACCAACCACGTAACACATTTGTGAGCATTCGACTGATATTAATTATTTTCGATATACCATGATGTACTCTAAAAAATTATAATTATATATCACACATAGACGCAAGAGTATATAGCGGTTTTTATCGCGACAAAGTGGATCATTTGTTATATAGAACGTTTATACTCTATCGTACACCGTTACACTATCCCATAATTTTACAAGACTATAATATACACGAACGCGAGCACTGCAGGGATTAAAGCGTTAGCGACCGCTTTAATAAAACAACGCACGCGCGATGCAAGTTGTAAAACGAAAATCAAACTTTACGATCGCTATATACAGAACACGCAGACGCACGAATTACAAACACAGACACAAACACACTATATATATATATATATATCTCGTATCCCACAAATTACCTTCCGAAAAGGTCAACACATCACAGTTTCATCATTTTCACCCATTTCGTCCCAATTCTAAACCGCTCTCGGAAATTCTCTCTATATACACATTGTACATCGTTGTATATACATGCACATATAAGTACCGTGAGCGCGAACAAAAAAGAAGAGCACAGAAAGAGAGAGAGAGAGAGAGAGTAGCACACAGGAACCCACCTTTGTACACCGACAACCGACACATACACATATACACACTTGGCAAAAAGGAAAAACAGTATAATGTAAAACGTGTGCGACCTTACACGGATGGTTCGGCCCGCGTAGCGGAAAAAAATATCGGAAAAACTCGACAGAGAGAGAGAGAGAGAACTGTTGCTACTATCTACTACTGCACTACCTTTGCACTATATGTTTTTACCGACCACGCGGTGAGAGAAATCCACCAAGTGAGAAAGAGGAAAATATTTTGCAAAAACCCTTTGGTCGTTCTCTATTTTATTTTTTTAAGGACGAGTTGCCTTGAGTTATATATATATATATATGTATGTTGAATTTTCCATTCTACACTATACAAGTTAAGGACGCGCGTGAGAGAGAGAGTTATCCCGGCGCGACTTTTGAAATTGTTATAGATGTACGTATGTGTGTGTGTAGATATATGTGTGTCACCTTCGCGTCGCCAGAAATTGGATTGGTTATTTTGAGAGCAGAGACGCGCCGTTTTGACGAAAATCGTCAAAAATAGGTCGTTGGCCGGCTAAAAATTGCATTCGGGAGGCAGGCAAATTCAAATCTGATATATATAGGAGAATAATAGGCGACGATGCTTACTTTAAAGGATTTTATATATCGCGTATCCTGATTCGCGTCTTTTCAATTATAAATTCGTCAAAATTAAACATTATATATGTATACCTTAAACCAACCACTATACTCTATATAAATACTATTTAACACGTACTTTTACATTAAAAATCATTTCCCAAAAAACTATATAGAAAAATAAACCCACTAAAAAAAAATTTGAAAACTCGCAACACACATACATATACACACCTGCAAGTGTATACATACTAGACGCGCGCACGGCTTCAAGGCTACAACTCGCTTCCACATCACGTGACTCGACATTAAAAAATTAGAAAGGAAAAAAAATACACTCCCTCCTTAGCCGTATATATAACCCGACTATCCCCTTTAACCTCTCCCTCCATACCAGGTTACGTAACCGTACGTCCCAGTATATATCGCCTAACTCTCTCACACACATACACACACCGCATATATATATATATATATATATATATATGAGTCAATGTACAAAACTATACACGCGCGCGCCACGCAGAGCGGAGTTATACATACCCGTATTACAGATTTTCCTTACTTATTTATAGACCTCGCGCGCTCCGTCGTCGTCGCCGTCGGTACCACACACATATATATATATATATATATACGCACGGAGTGTAAAGAGCTGTGCGCACGCGTAAACAATATTTCCGTACGCGCGCGCGGACGACGTCGCTTCGTTAGCACGAGCGTGAGAGAGAGAGAGAGAGCCGCACACGATTATCTAAATATAATGACGACTACTCGCGAGCTCTCGGCCTCCCTTTACATAATCAATCGCACTCAGAGAGAGAATTCCGGCACACGTGACTTATAGAGCCGCGCGCGCGCGCGCGTTTGTCTCTATTATATATCTATATTTATGTACGTGTATATGTATATATAGATGTACGTGTATGGATTCCGCGTGCGAAAAAAAAAGAAGTTTTAACCTCTAGCTGCAACACTGACAGAGAACCGTATGGTAATGTGTATGTGTATGTATATAGGTATATATAGGGGAGAAAAGAAATGTGTGTGTGTGAGAGAGAGAGAGAAGGTCTGTCTCACAGCTGACTGGATATTCGGGGTATAGACGATTGCGCTAATTCCGGTCTCGAAAAAGAACCCCTGACATACACACTCATATATACGCTTACGTATATATATATATATATATATATATATATACATACCTACACGTAGGCCCTGAACCTGAAACTCGGGTGACCCTCTTTCTCGAGTGCGCGAAATATCTGCATACTTCTTTTTTTTTTTTTGTTTCGTGTCTGTGTGTATGTGTATATGTGTGCTGCGCATTCAGAATCGACGTGGGAAACAACTATAACAATCGTGCTTTTTCACGAATATATAATATAAGACACACATACATGGGTATTTTTCAACCTTCATGTATACGATGAGCGTATGATTTCGAGAGAGAGAGAAGCGAAAATGAAAGTTGAGAGGACGAATCGATACTTCAATTCGCTCATATATATATATACTTGCTTGTTCTCGTCGCGGTCGCTCTCTATTAATTGGATTCGCGCGCTCGTATAAGAGCGTTCCGCGCGGCAGCGGCGACGTTGCATAACTTCGTATAACCGATGCCCGAGATATCAACTATACTATACCACTATTACTACGGCGAGCTACTATTACTATATATACGTATACGACGACTCGGCCGCGAACAATTGCGAGGTTTTTTTTCCTCTATCTCACACATTATATGCACATATATATATATCGTCAATGTATCTATTCGCCGGCAAGAAATTTTCGTGAATTCCTTCGGGCTATTCATAGCCACACTCGTTCGCTCTCTCTCTCTCTCTCTCTCTCTCTCTCTCTCTCTCATCCATCGCTTCTTTCCTCGAAATTCTATAAATACAACGGCTGAACTAGGTTTTACCTTGAAAACTAGGTCCCATTCAGTAAAACGACCGACCGACTGCGAGAGAGAGAGAGAGAGAGAGATACGTCTGCTTCGCATACTATAACACGACGATGTATATACATAACCGCGCTATAAAGTTATTTCATTGTGCGACCGATCGAGCGCAGTATATATATATATATATATATTTATATATATATATATATATATATATACAGCTTTATAACGCGATAATCGAGGATCTATATTTATTTGCAAAACTATACTTTAGTATATATAACCGCAGCAGTAGTATAGTAAAGCGAACGAAAAAAAAAAGAACAGTATAACGAAGAGCGCAGAACGATGTTGTCGCATATATAGAAGCGAGGTCGTGATTTTGTTATGACTGCGAACTGCGGGTGTATATAGAACTCGCGAGAGATTATATAGAAATATATTTATATTTTTTTTTCCTACGCTGACAATCAATTAGCTTCGATATGTGTTGCGGCGCGACGGTCAAAATGTATATATATATGTATATATATACACACTACACTCGCGTTCGCTGAAATTGATAAGTCGCGAACTATAACTGCCGGCGACATATATACTCGCACAGCACATACACGAGCGTATAGCGTGCTATAACCTCATTCCTCGTCGATACTAATAAAATGTTTACTGCGCGAGCGCGCGTTCCGCGGCCGCATGCGCTCGCCTCTTGCGCTCGCGGCAGCGGCTAAGTATTTTTGTGTGTATATATATATTCTCTCTCGCAACACGTCTCTCTATGTATATTAGTCTGGTCTCTATGTACACACACACACATACAATATCCGCATTTTACTAATCTCATTCATAGACGAGAGAGAGTGTATATAGAAATATAAAAAGAGATCTATAGAATAATTCACGGTTCGCGAGCTTATAATATATACGATTATAAAAACCTTATTGCACCGAACGATTACACAATTGCGGGCGTGTGTGGGTATTGTGCGAGCACGTAATTATACCGCGGAGCATACGCGTATGATGTGTATTCATTAATCGTATAGAGCAGCAGTAGCAGCAGCCCATAACGCTCAATCGCGTGTATTTTTTTTCTGTCCCGTTGGTATAGCAAATTGGCTTCGAAATCGCATTATTTCGCGGATTCTCGTCGTTTATACACACACACACACACACACACACACGTTTGTTCGTTATTCTTTCTCCCCCATCATCTCTGACGCGCGCGCGCACGTAACTCGTTCCATTTTTCATCGCGCAATTCGATTGCGCCGCCGCGGCGAATCATCAATTTCCATCTCGTAAAATAGAAAACCCAATCTACATACATTATACACTCGCGGTAACTGTTAACACCTTCTTGTTCCATTTTTTTTAAAAAAAAAAAAGATTAATACTGATATTATTACTACTACAACCCCATCGTTTATACCGTTGTCTCGTTGCGCTTCATACCCCTATATTATACCAGTCATTATTTCTTCATTCATAAAGTTTACGAGTATAGCACATATATATATACATACACACGCGACTATGCGACCATACGTTGTACCATGCGTAAGTTCAACACACTGCGAACTTTCTTCCTCTACACACAACGTGCACAAAGTACAGCGGTGCAACAACATAGTTCGAAACTTCCAAGGAAGCCGGTGGTACCGGCACGTAGTAGTAGTAGTAGTAGTGCAGAAACAAAAAAAAAACGAACAAGTGAAACGAGAGCGCGGTAGAAAGGAAGAAGGAAGAAAGAGCGAGCAAAAGAGAAAAAAAGAAAAAAATAAACCTCGGTGCGCGTGCTAAATTTACATTGCGCGCATGCCGGTCGCCTTTATACAAAGGAAGCTCTCTCTCTCTGCGTACACTCGCTCGCGCGCGACACGGCTGCACTTAAATAAACAATAGCCCAACGCAGCGACGCTCACCGAGTTAATTACATACCCATTACACTGTTCATACCGTTACACGTTGACATAATTCTATACCATTGCCACATATCGCGCTACTGTGTGTATATATATATATATAGGTATATATACCAGAAATATATGTATGTATCGTTCGTTCTCCATCCGAAAAATTCCCCCCAATTTACAAAAAGAAAAAAATAAATAAAAAAAGGAAGAAACCCATCATCACCATTATATACACACATTCGACCTTCGCCCCCCTCTACTATACACAAACACACACACACACATACAGATCTCTTGCCTATATATCGACACTATATATACGCGGGCGCGCGCACGCGACGCGAGCGACGGCGTCTCGCTTGCGCATGAATGACTCATTATACACGAGACACACGTGCGACATACATATCTATGTGTCTGCGTCTGTCTGTCTGACTCTGTCCACACATATATATACATATATACACACATACACACGCGTACGAGGTATAACCAACCGCACGACGAGAAGAACATACATATACACATATATACTCTCCTTTCACTTCCACTTTCGCGCTATATACCACACCATCATACTAGTCTAACCGAGAGAGTAGACATGCATCTATATACATATACCGCTACACTAGCTTCGGCTGTTTACGTTTTATGTAAATGCTCCATCACTATATATATATGTACACCGCGAACGACGAGAGTGTTGGCTCGTTTCGGCTTTTGAATGTACTTAAGACTCGCGCGGAGATTTTCGAGGGCACGTGTGTATAATACAAGCAAGTAAGGTCCTTAGATCGTTGGTTATAGGGGTCTGTGGTGGTTCAACAGGACACACAAATATATATATATAGAAAAGTCATAGAATTACGGTATAAAAAGTTATTACTACGAGTAGACAGAGTACGAGAGACCCATGCTAATAATATATACATAGCGGTGGTATATCGCGTACAAGATTGTTTAGACGGCGATGAAATCATCGTCCCGGTGAATGAATAATTTATGAATTTAGATCATCGCGCTTTATATACACAAGGGGATCACCGACGACGATGAGTTGTGTGTGTAATGCACGGTGATCGTCATCGACGCGCATTGATAATATATATCTCGTGACGCACTGTGTGGTAATGACGAATATATATACGCGGATTGGGTGTCTCTTGACAAGTGCGAGATCATATACTAGGTGTTTAAATATAACCACGATATAGGTATATACTTGTGGTTCTCAATTGACGAGACGTCGTATATCCTACACCTACGGTTGTATACCCGAGAATAATCCGTTACATATTTAAGCTACATCATCGTCCAAATAAAGCGATAGAAGAAATCTGTCACCGCGCACAATTCTCGTCTCTACACTCGTTCCACCGGATATACAGTACAGTGGGCGGTGTGCATCTTATAAAAATTCAAACCTCATATCCTTCGTACATACTTTCATTAACCTTCTCGCAACCCATCGCGCATACATGTATCGTTACCATTATTATACATATATACACCCTCTTCTTCCTTCTTCATCTCGTTCGGAAAGAAACGAGAGACGGCGCTGTTGGGCACTACGGGTCCCTCCTCCTCCTCCTCGGTCGTCCTCTTCCTTACGCGCGAGGCGCCGGCAAAATATTGATTTTCCGAAAATCGCCCCCGGGGCGTGGCGCGCGAGCGGCGCTGCTGGAGAGCAGCAACTGCCTATGTATGTATAATGCGCGAGGATCTGTGTATAGGTATGTTGCATACCTGTGCGAAGGGAGAATCTATATATTATACGCACCACGTGGGAAAAGGGTTGAACTGTGTATTATGCGTATGACTGCAGCAGTTCGTTGAATATATAAATCTCGGGTATATTTAATTATTAGAGGCTTCATATGGGTGCGTGAACTATGAGCGTCATTTGCGTATATATAAGTTTTTTAATGTGGTGGTTTATGAGAGTTGGTTTTACGAGTAGGACGAATTTTCGCTCTCTCTCTATATATAATAAAGCGAATATTTAAGTTTGCTTTAATGTGTCTCGCTCTCGGCTTTATTATTTCTCTGTTATTGCTTTGGCGCGTAGACCTGTAACCCCCCGTTTTTTTTGTTAAACTAGGATAAGTATAATAGAAAAGTGAAAGTTTTGTATAACGAGATCTCGTTAAAGAGGCGGAGAACCATCTCTTTATACAAAAGCGGTGCGCATATATAATATGGTTCATTATATAGAATTGGCTTTAATACTAAGGTAAAAAGCAAAAACTTTTCAAAATCCGATTACGCTTATGGTGTCCAACTATCTAAAAAAAAAGATTTTTTGCTTTTAAACATATAAGCCTCGTTATAATATAATGAAATTTACACAAAAGAAAAAAGCAACTCGATATTTCTCCTATACACCTTAATCAACTCCGCGCTTTTTCTTGTCTCTTAAAAAATTTATAGACTCCCCGTCTGTAGGCACGAAATAAAAAACCAAAACCACATCAATCCATCACTCTCTACCGCAGGCACTATAACCAATCCCCAAACCTAAACATACAACTCACAGAACAAAAAAAAAACTACCCAAACCCCTGTCACACACATACTACTGCAGTCGCGCGCCTCGAGAGACTACCGTGTGCCTGTCTCTCTCCTTCGGTCGAGTAACTGCTGGCGCCTCACCTCGTCCCACTTTACTTCTTCGCTCGCGCGCGAGCTAAGACTTGAAGAGTCTCTGCACGTCTCTCTTTCTCTCTCTTTCTCTTTTTCTCGCACCTTCGAATTTTTCGGATTTTTCCATCGCTCTGCAGCAGCGATTAGCTCTCTCTCTCTCTCCAGGGTGTCGATTGAACGAGGCGTCACTACGTGTAATTGCCTCTCGTAACTTGAAGAAATTGCACGTTCTTTCAGCTCTATATATACATACATACCTATAGAGTGTAATTAGAGTTTATACGCTATATAAACGTATAGATGTTTTTGTATACGTATATATAGGAAAGTTTCCACCACACGTTTCAGTGAAAATTTAGGTATTTCTCATATATATATATATATACTATATAACGCTTATGTTATCTCTCGCTCTATCTATCGTTATCTAAAGAAGATGCAGCAGCATCGCAGGGCTTTGGAAAAACCACGCCGGGTTATTTACGACGGGGCGTCAAAAGTGTTACGGGATTGACGTCAGCCGTTGTCGTTGTCGCTATATAGCGAACTCCGCGCGAGACTTAATTAAATCCCCCGTATGTATACACGAGCGCGCGCGCGCGCTTCGTCTTTTTCTTTTTTTTCTTTTTTTTTGCGCGCACGAGCGCAAAATTACCGACGGCACTGATTACACTGTAGATTACGATGCAAATGGTTTCAATGTTTTATAAATAACTAAATACATACATACATACATAGACGTTGCTTGCTATACTACTACTTCTTCTTCTAAACTATCGATCTTTCAGTTCTCTGAAATTTCCCTAACGCCAGCGCGTATATACGTATGGGTCTAACTCGTTGCTGCTCGCTTTATTAACGATTTAAACACGCATCGTATACCCGTCACGCAATTTCGCCGAACGCCTACATGTATGCATATATATATATAACGACGCTTATCCTTCTGTTGTCGCAACGCGAATAATTACAGACCACGTCATTTTCGCCAATTCTTCTCGGCGACGTGGCCTTACGATATCACACTTATACTCTCTCTTTCTCTCTCTGTCTCTTATACTTTTATCTCAATCAATTAAAATCGATGTCAATCGTTACGGTCATTTATCAGACGCGCGCGAGGCGCATCTCGAGTACTTATCATAGGTATATATATAAGATGCGCTAAAGATTTGTCGTCGTATATATATATACTTAATCGCTGTTCGGGTAAACAATAACCGAGAGAGAGAGAGAGAGAATGTGTGTGTGTGGCACGAGCTCGTGGAATTTAACTCGGTTGTTAACCGATGACAGCGAAACAGAGAGAGATACGTTTTTATTTTTAGATATAGATATATACAACGCTCGCGAGCTTTATGGTATTACATATATATATGTATATACGAGATCGTAAAACAATTAACGCCAAGCGCATCGACAGTCTAGATACACGCGCTCGCGCGGATAACGCGATTCTTATTCAAATATTATGACAGAGTAGACTCGACGTGCGAGTGAAGCGTATATACTTTATCAGTGGGTTTGAAAAGAAAAATAGAGAGAACATAAAAAAAACCGGATTTTTGTACCATATATATATATATTTTTTTGCTTTACGCAATAACCGAGCGATCGGCCGCACGTTGAAAAGTGGAGCACGTGTTATACGAAATGTACATCGCTGCGGTTGTTCAAAATTAAGTCTTATATACACGTATATATATATATGTAGGGTTACGCAACATGCACATATACACTGCACGGGTCCTCCTCATTATCATAACAAAATATTTTCGTCCAGCTCCCTATATACACACACGTAGATTGCATTCATATATATCGATCATTCTCCACTACTCTATTTTTTTTTTCATCTTCTCCTCGTCTTTTCTCTGACGTAAACCCTCCAAAAATTTCACCCACTTCTCGATATTTTTTGCCTCTCTCGTAGACAACGAAAAAAAAGAGACAACCGAACATAGATATATATATATATATACACACGCGTGGAAGTTTCTGCGAAGATAAATGGCCAACATCAGCAGAACGACGATTCGGCGAGTCACTTTGCGTTTGCCGTGCGCGCAGTACTATCGAGAGAGAGAGAGAGTGAGTGACTCACTCGTCCCAGCCCAATCAGTCGACGTCGGAGAGGAAGCGTTGTATATATGTATACGTCTGACGCAGACGAACGATCATCCCGGAAAAACTAGTTTTTCACCAGGGTTGATCTCTCGCTATGTATGTGTGTATATATATGTGACTCCTCCCACTTATGTAACAGGAACGAAGGTGGCGGTAAGATAGAAGGGATATATATTTTTTTGTTGCTTTCGGAAATTCATGCGTCATTGCCGGTAGGTTGGTTGTTATAAGAATTATTGGTATATATATGGATGTGTGTGTATAGGGTTGACCTGGATCTATGGTGTGATAATTAGAGCAAGCAATGATTTTCGCGTTAAATTATATTTGCGGGTAGGTAGGTGTCTATTTCTGCGTGATGTTGTTGTATACATTTTAGTACTCTGTGTATATATGAAATTCAATTACAGATAGAACGCGTTGAAATCGTAGCCAATAAGTGCGTAAATTGTAAACTATATGCATCCACGTCTATATAGGACCAAAAATGTTGTAGTTCTACTCTCAAACTACTCGGCCATTGGATATTCCATTAGAGTGCGTGAATTTTTGCACGATTACATCAAAGAAACGGCACAAACAATATGTATATATATGCCTATAATACAGTCGTGTGTCGTTGCTCCGTGAAAGCGACGTACACTTGCGCGATCCAACATATTGTTCCTCGGAATTTCGGTGCCATAGACCTTTATACTCAAACGACGCTCGTGGAATACGAAAGAACCCGCATATATATACACTCACTCGCTCGTTCTCGTATTTCGAGTTTTGCCGAATTAAACCCCACGGGCGTTGTTACAATAGCGAATAATTTCGCGCTGAATTTCTCTCTCTCTCTCTCTCTCTCTGTGTCTCGTCGCGCACGTACTTTACTACTATACTGTAGCTTCCAGGAATTTAAAAGGAAAGAATAAAAATGAGACTAGATATATAAGTGTACCGGTTTAATAGCTCGAGCGATTGATGTCAGGCGCAATATTTCATCGGTTCTTTACATGGCTACCCCTAATATGCAGCAGAGGTTAATAGTAAATCGATGGTTTGGATGAGAGAAGATAGATAAAAAAAATAAAACCACGTAACGTGTTAAACGATATCTTCTCATTCTCTCTTTCGCGCGTTCTTCATTTAAAGCGGGCGTTTTACAACTTCAACGAGTAAGCGCGTTTCAATTATAAGGAAGTACATTGTGTGTATTTATTTTACTACTGAAAGTAAAACACACGCGCGCGTTTATCTTATCGACGATATATATATATTATATTAGTTTCAAGTGCGATAAAAAATTGATTCCTCTAATTGGACTCTCGTTCGCGCTTGACGCAGCGATATCTGCTCCAGATTCGACTGGATATACGCTCGATGATGCACCTGTATTACTCAACAGAATCTTGCATCTCCCCCGGTATAGTTGCATACTTTTCGAACAAAAAGTATATATAAAAGTTCTAACGGTCACGGGTATTAATTCGTGTAATAATATAATTACAGGGTTCCGGGAAATCACGCAGCACGTAGTTGAAATAAGTAACCAAAAGATTCGTGGTATTATGTCAAAAGCGTCGTTTGTAAAAGTACGCGCACACTTTCGTGACGTACCGCGAAATCTCTTCCCCCTTGTATATTATATATTCTAGACTTGTGTCATCATGTCACCGCACCTACGCACGCGTATACATCGTCAACTTTGTATACTTACGCGTTATACCTGCAATAAACCAATCTCTCTCATCATCATGTGTATGTATATATATATAATATATGTACATATATACGTTTTCCGAAAACTGCGTCTATACATTAGTCTTTGCTTAACCGCACGAAATGCGCAAAAAGTGGCATTGAAACGAATCTCACCTTATCAGAGAACAAATTAAACAATACATATATTTTTCACGCGCATACTGTCATTTACCCGCACGTATATTGTATATATATATACAACTTAATGTCATGACAGAACCGCGCGGCGCGGT
The DNA here is from genome assembly GCA_035583055.1 of Torymus tubicola. NCBI lineage: Eukaryota > Metazoa > Arthropoda > Insecta > Hymenoptera > Torymidae > Torymus > Torymus tubicola. The sequence goes on from JAWWEQ010000010.1 coordinate 1,773,777, forward strand.
TTCGCTTGCTGTAATCGCAGCCGACGGCTATATATATTGTCACCGACGATAAGCTCGTCCACGCGCGCGCGCGCGCGCGAGGCGACGGGCGTGCCCCTGATGCTTCCACCGCCTCTTCGTCTTTTTTTTTTAATCGTTAAAGTGCTCCTCTTTATTGTCCAAACAGTATATATATATATTTATACACACACATGCTTTTATTATCGATTTTAATGCATTTTTTATCGGACCCGTGAAAATATTTATATATACATCGCGTGAACGATCATCGAGAGTTGACAGGTGTATACATACATATATATGTATATAGAAATTTTGGGTATTTTTCGAAATCACCTGTGTTTTTATGTAACCGCTAGTTTTTCGTATCGTAAATCGTATCGTAAAAAAATTCTCGTTTCCTTGTGCACATATATACATCATGTATACACGAGAAAAATTAGATCAATGACTATACGCGGCGTTTTCACCGCGCTTATTACATATATATATATACACGCTCGTAGCCGTTCCGCATCAATTTTTCGTACTCGCGTATTATATACACACATGCGCCATCAAGGACGCCCGATGTCGAGTGACCATATATGTGTCTGTCTGTAGAGAGCGTGGAGAGAAAATAATATCGGTAAAAAATAATATTAAAGTTTTTACTCCGCCATATATGTTTTATTTTATTATATATACACACTAACGAGATGATTGACGTGTGATCTTGAATGTTATTGTGGTTGTAATGTTGAAAAAAGTATATAGTATTGTCAGTTCGGACTCGTTATGCCAGTTCGGCTTTTTCCAAAATATTCATATATAGACTCCATACTGATGACGGGTATAATATACCAAGCGCGCGTTTCGAAACGATTCGAAAGTATCCGTATGTGTGTATATATGTGTGTATATATAAACGTGTGTGTGTGTGTGTGTGTGGTGTAACAGCTGAATGCACGAGGTGAATGATAAACGCTATATATATATACTCTTGTCGTATCGCATCGATGCCAAGCATACCATGACTATATACCGCGCAAGATAAAATCTTTAATAATATTTTTCTACCTATATCTGCTAGTATATTATACATATATATATAAAAACTGGAAGAATAAAACAACAACAACACTGTAAATCAAAATTTCTTCTATATACATATAATATATAAAACATATATCTATATATACTCAAGGTCACCACTACCACCGCGACCCTTTTTTTTTACCTTTTCACTCCCAAACTCGCAAACCTTTAAGTATATACATACCACTATACCACCAACATCGCACCATTCGCAAACCTCTATACACACGCAACTCATCAGACCGAAACAACGTACATTTCACATCCATATAGACGCAGGATAATACTCATACGCGGAACATTGTCTTGTCTTATCACTGCCGGAGTGCGAGAGAGAGAGAGAGGGAGAGACACAGACAACACGCGCGTCTCGTCTAATCACTTCGCGGCGGCGGCGGCAGCAGCAACGTTGCGGCTTGACTCTGACGTCAATGCACTCGTAAACTCATAAATGTGACACACAGAGAGAGGCGTAAGTAGAAACTCGCAGCCGCGTGCGCGCGCGAGGAGAGCGCAGACACAAATAGTTTCGGGATTCGCCTCTCCGCAAACATTCGGGTGCTCGCTTGCTAGCTCGCGATTTTCGGCCGGGAAAAACGAGGTTTCCGGGTCGAACTCGCGTTCTCTCTCTCTCTCTCTCTCTCTCTGCGAACTCTCGAGACTTACACTCTCGCGCGGTCTCGCGCCGAGTATTACGTTATACATATATATGTATATATCTGTATACAGGTATAATGTGTATGTATATGTATATATATATATAAATTGAACAATACTGTATATATACACACATGCGCACGCTCGGCAGCGTGTATAGCTTTTCTTTCGTCCAATTAAAATACACGCTGACGCGCGCGCGCTTTGATTAAATTGATTTTAACGCCGAGATGAGTGCGCGCGTGAGATACAAAGCGATAAGCTTGTATTTTTAGATTATTCTTCATTCTCGTTTTTTTTCGGTAGCTATAGTTGTATGTATATGTGTGGGAACGAACCACGCGACGGCACACATATATATATATGTAATTTTCGCACGATTTAACAGCGTGTAATGACGTCATAGGAGCAGCGATTTTCTTTTTTTTTCTTTTTGTCATTATTCCTTTTAGTTCTCGGAACGAGTTTTTTATGATGTCACTCGCGCGAGCGACTGTCGAGTTCTCGCGGGTCTCTATATAACTGTTTTATACGTGATAAAGGTGAGAATGTAGATATGCGCGTGTGTGAGTGCGCGCTGCAATTGACGTTTTTTATTCACAGTGTATAGAGCAGTGTGTGTGTGTGTATGATGTATTTTTCATTTATGCGGAAAGCTTATCTTAATTTTACGACGACGAGCGATGTGCGTGTGCAAAAAGTGCGTGGAATGTTTTTTTTTTCGCGCGTATGTATACTCGTAAGTGTATATTATTAGAGAACGCAGGGATAGTCAGGTTTTTTTTTGTACCGTGTAATTATTCGAAAACGATATAATAAATGCCTTCATTTTTTTACTACGGCCTATATAGAATTCCTGAAACATATAGCGTTTGTTCTTTTTTTTATATTCATTGAGTTTTCAAACGTGTTGGTGTTGTCAGCTGTTAAGTCAGCTTTGATAATAAGGTTCATTGTGTAGTGTGTGTATATATGTACGTACGCGTGTGCTGCAATACCTCATTAACCGCGTATAGGTTCAATACACCTGCAAAACTTTATTGAAAAGCATAAAATAGCTGGAAAAAGAATAATTACAGCACCGAGGTATAAAATTTTGTCAAACACGTATACCTAAACATTACACATACACACATCGACCGTCCGTTCACGCCTCCAAACTCGCGAAATTTCACATATATATACGGTAGTGTACATGTATACACACATATACAATCTCGAATCCTTATCCACAGATTTGAATAAAAATCTCGTAAAACTATAATTAAACAGCACGCGGGTGCGCGCGTATATATCTTTCATTTTTCAGTGGAAAAAAAAGCCATTCGCTCGCGGTAAATTGCAACCTACCGCATGGCACTTCCAATTTATCGATTCTTTTGAAAATGAAAATAGTCATGCACACGATGTACGTACTTACGCCTGTATACGCGTTGAGTAAATCGATGCACCATATATATCGTATATACATATACATTTACATCCGACAAGCTGTAGAATTTTCCTGGACCTTGAGGAAAGTATATATGTAGTGAGAAAATGAGTCGCATGATATGTGCTATCACCATATGATATATTTAAATGAATCATTATAATATGCGCCCGACAAAATACTCTTTAGCAACAACCACTCGTAAATTTCGATAGTAGCTATATACATGTGCAGTCGATCGCCTTGTAGTATGTAATCTTCAATTACCTCGGCTCTAAAAAGAAAAAAAAAACGTTAATGATGACTCATCATCGCGTTGAGTTCATCAAAGGAACAACACACAAGCCACCGTTTTTTTTCTCCTCTCGCATTATATTATATCCGAGGAAAAAATCAATATCAACGGTTTAGTCGTCGTCGTCGTCGTCGCCCCTTTTCACACGACAAAAGAATATAGCCGACGATGCGAACGACAAAAGGGACATTTTGTACCTTTTCAATCAGCCTTTCAACAACAGAGATGCGGTACACCTATAGGCGTATATTAACTCCCTCGATAACGACGAAAGCTCTCAATTATTGTCTCTCTCTCTCTCTCTCGCGCGTGCAGCATTGAGCATCACGTAAAACGGAAGAAAAAAGAAACCTTAATTCGCCAAATTAAAGCGACGGTTGAATAATTGATCGAACGCGCGCGCGTGGTGTTGTGTTATATAGCGCGCAAATTGTACCGCGCGTCGCGCATGTATATATATATGCTCGTGGAATTTCATATTTTATGAATGACCGACAGCGCAACAATTTCGCATTGACGATATATATATATTCATATGTATATGAATGTATGTATAATAATGATGCGCTCGCGCAAGCGACCGTTATTATTACCGCGCGGCTTTTAAAAATTCACGCGTAACTAAAAGCATGCGCTGAAATACACGCGATTAGTCATATTATTGCTCCCGCGTGAAAATTATTATTAATTTGGCGTATAATATATCAATATGACGACGTGGGTGGCTGGTCATTCTACTCAACGGTTATATATTGAAGTTTCTTTTTTTCTCGCAGCGTATATAGTGAATAAGTTACATATATATATGTGGAAGCGTATAGGTCAGGTGGCATGCATGCAGGCTTTTATTTCGCTGAAGTAAGTAGGTTCTGGTTACGTCAACGTGTGTGTATGTGTATAAGAGCGGTGTTTTTACGATACGGATAGTGTTGTATACCGAGACATTACTTATCAGTGTTGTTATATTATATATATATATATGCGAGGCACTCGTACTATAGCTCTATATAGACGTAAAATGCAAGAATATAGTCATTGCTGCTGAATTCTTTGAAATCCGTTGGTAGAATATTAAAAAAAAAATCATCGAAAAAATATGAACGTTGTGATAATATGAATCATTGGAATTTGAATACATAGGATTTACATATATATCTTTCAGAACCACAATTTACAGTATAATACTACATATTTCGCGAATTTGATCATTTCCGTGTATATGAGCTGACGATTAACTCTTATATACATACATTCAGTTACCATTATCATAAAGAAAAAGTATATATACCGTCGGCTGAGGGAAATAAGATGCTATCTCGCCGAAGCGTTGGAAAAGGTGCTATGTCGCCGAGATTTCGAATTATATAGTATTATACGGTATATAGTACTGACATGCTTACACGCCAGAGGCGAAAAATGTTTTCAATCTCCACCTATATGTATAGTATCTATACGAAATTTATCGAAATTTTTATATAAGTTTCTGCAATGGTGTCCCAACTTAAATGTTCACAAAAAAAAATAAAATACTTATGAGATAGCACCGTTTTGAAATCTCGGCGACATATAGCACCTTTTCCAACGCTTCGACGAGATATAGCACCTTATTCCCCTCAGCCGACGATATACGACCAATCCCTGCACCTTAACGAAAAATCCGATACATTTCTAACCCAGTTGTATACCGCTCTTCCGCGGCTTGCACCCTTGATTATACTGTGGCACTATATATACAGTATATACACGTTCTCTTCCCTAATACTCTCACGTGCGAGCCCCAGCGCGATTAGTCCCGCGTTCCGCTTTTGACGGCTTTTACGAGCGCGCGCATTACATGCAGCAGTCGTGGCGCTTCACTTAACGAACCGTGCGAATCGAACGAAAATGCACCGATACTGATGTGTGTTGCTCTCTTGTTGTTGCTATATAGAGGCTCGTCACGTGTTTATGTATAAGTATGTGAGTGTATTGTGTGTAAGAATTTAGAGGGAATTTGATTGGTCTTAAATAGTAGATACTTTAATATGGGGTTTATCAATCGAGTATGGTTCCTGCGTCACAGTATATATTATATAAGAAATCTATAAACTTTAAAATCAGTTCGTCCATCATTTTCCACTATTATAGCTCTCATTATAATCTGTTCCCAAAATTCAACCATATATATTTCCACCTCGCAATCACATAAAATAAGGTTCCCCCCTTCTACCCCAAAACAGTCCTGATATATACGTTAACTTCTCCCTATCCCACCTGACCATCTATAAAAATTCCAGCTAATACATACACACCAACCAGTATTTTCTCTCCTTTCGCATTTCTTCAACATAAAATATACGCGCGCACGCATAATTATGTCACACGCGATATACAAAACACCTACATATATATATATGTCCGATTAGAATCGAACAGCGCGTTAAACGGAGCACCCCTTGAATATTATGCATCTACATCATCTTCTCTTCATTCGCGTGCGCTACACACCCTGCGAGAGTTTTTCATCCCCCCCTTCTCTGATGAAATTTTCGATAATCCTACCGATAATCGCATGGGCAACGATTTACGACGTGAAATTTGCATGAGGAAAATAGGCTACGATTCTGTATATAAATGTGAACGACGGAAGGAAGGAAAGAGTCGAGTATAGCTGTATGTATATATACTTTTTCGCGTACCGGATGAGGAAAAGCGCGTGTGTAATGCTCGACGACGACGACGACGACTATATACATACGCTTGTCCGCGTTTATGGGTTAAAGTGTATGGGTTTACTACGGTTGTAGTGGGCATATTTTTTGAGGGAACCTCACGTCGTGTTTTATTGAGGTTGTAAACATTGTTTTTATATTTTTTTCATATACGCAACCTTTACAACCCGAATTTCCTTTTCCTTTTTTGTTTTTCCAAAAAAAAAAGCTGGAAAATGAAAACCGTCGACACGAGGGTTCACGTATGGTTTTAATGTATAGATAGATCGACGTTTTATGACAACTGCGAATTTGATCGTTCGTGTGTGTATATATATATATCGACATAGATGCAAACTCACGTAGTTTTGATTGCCCGTATATATATATATACGCTGAACAACGTGGCTTATTAATTCGGAACGATTAGTCGAAAGTGAAAACGTGCACTCTCGAACTTTATACATATATATGTATATTTATATAGAATTGAGCATATTGCACTTCTCCAGTTCTTGCCCGCTGAACAAACAATCGATAATAAAACTCGCTCTCGTCGATCTGTACAAATACGGCATACTTTATATATACATATATACATATATACATATACAATTATTATTATTATTAAAATGAAATTGGGTTACGCACAGTCTTCGAGATCCACGCACACACGCACGCATGCACGCACGCATCATTCTATATTAACGAGGTTATCGCGATCTAGAAAGAAAAAAAAAACATCACGAATCGATGATTTTATATATACACACACACACACACACCTATCTTTTTTTCCTTGTATACGAGCAAAAAAGAAAAGACGACAATCGCGTAGATTTCGAGCGTTACGTAAGAAAGGGAAAAATTGGGTCAGCCGATCGTATATATATATACAGTAGCACTGCACACCACGAATCCGCGTTTATTTTTTCACGCGACTCCTCGCGTGGGCGAGGTATATAGAAAGAAAACTACTTAAACTTCACCCACGAAGTTTTTATAATAATACGACGGAGTGTAATAATCGAACAAGACTTACTATATGTGCACTATATAGCAATCGATATTCCTATTTTTAAAAGTGAAAGCATCCGAACCTCGCCGCGTGCGATTATGAAACTACTGTCGTCGTCGTCGTCGATGAGCGCAGACATACATTCACACACACGCGTGTGTATTGTTCTATTTCTATAAAATGCACCAAATTCTTCAATCTATACATAACAGTATCTTGGAACGAACTCAGGGTTTTTTTTTTCATTCATCGATATTTTCGCATATTCTACTATTGTTATACGATAAAGTACTTTATACATAGTATATATGTATGTATATATGTGTGTGAGTATCTAGATATATATATAGGACCGCGTGCAGTATGCATCAACATCAACACGCAATCTTTCATAACTGGATTTACGCGCCTATGCGCTCGCACACGGGATATTCCCTAATCGGATTTGCACAGCGAAAAAGAAACAACCTCGAAAGGTGTATGTGTATGTGTAGGTATATAGGAAAGCACATGCGCATATATATAACAACACCGCGTGTTGGGCTTTACGCGAGGAGGGAACCAGAGACCCCTCACACATACACAAACAACCACTGTACACTGTCTTACGGGTTATTCCGGGAGTATAGGTAAGAGTATCACGTGAATCATATATTATACGCGACGAGTAAAAGGAAAATCCCGCAAAATTGACAATAACGTCAAGACGTCTACACTTTATAATTCGTTCTCTCGCATATAATGAGATCTGATTGTTATGTATACCCAAAACCATTTGACAACTTATAACCTTTGACAATTCTGCGTAATATATGTTAATAGACGTATATATGATTTAAACCTTTCTTTTTCTTGCTACCGATAACCGGTATACATATACACGACCGCATCACGGTCCATTCGTTATTACAATATATGTATAATATGTATGCCATCGCGATAAATCACTCAACTTATATATATATATATATATATATATATATATGAGGGGAGCTCCCGGTGTACCAAGATAAGATTAAGAGTCTATAGGTAAGCCCCGGCAATATACTCGTCCGAAACCCACGTCATGCGTATAGGCATATATACATGTATACAGGCTATGTATAATGTAATTGTTGTACATATATATATATATATATATATATATGGGATATCGGCCGTGACAGCCGTACGCACGCGCGCGCGTGGTTGTTGATAAAGATTAAATAATGCGCGCGTGAGTATAAGCGCAACTGATGGATGTATATATTAGTACATATTATATATACGTACGATGGGTAGCATCGGGGGGGGGGGGGGGGCTTTTTCGGTTCGCACGTGTCCTTGACCTTCGCTATACGTATATATTTATTTTTGGATCGCTATATAATACAACGCGTGTTCTTGTGCATGTATATGTAAGTAGGTAGGTATATGGAAGTGCGTGCGAGGTGAATGGTAAAACGGCGGTGTGATGTATATATATAATTGTTATTATTAACATTCCTCTCGTATACCGCGTCGTTTGTTTAATAAAACATTTACAAGATGTTGTAAAAACAGTGGTTACGGCGGTTCCCGTTCGTTAAAAACTTCTCGTTGAATTAATAATAATATATAGGAAGTGAAAGGTCATCCCTCCTTTTTTAATATACTCCGATTTTAAAAAAAAAAGTAGTAAACCCACCCTCTGGTAAATCACTGATTATAAAACTTTCCCTATATATATAACATATATATCCACATAACTTATGTATAGATAAGAACAAAACCCATCGCTATAATATATAAAAAAAAACGAAAGACCAAAAAAAAAACGATACTAATCTTCACCCCTTTCTCTTTCTTGATCTGTTACAGCTGTGGGACCTCCAGTTCGGGAGGTAGGAACAGTAGGGCGCGGGCGGCGGAGGAAGACGAGGAGGAGGCGGCGGCGGCGTCGGCGGTGGTGGTGGTAGGCGTCGGCGGCGGCGGCGGGGGAGGAGGAGGAGGAGGAGGCGGCGGAGGCGTCGGCGGAGGAGGAGGAGGAGGAGGAGGAGGAGGAGGCTGCGGCGAAGGAGGCTACGGCTACGGCTGCTACGGCGCCGGGGGAGGAGGAGAGCAGCGCGGGCGAGCCGCGGCGGCAGCGACGTCGTCGTCGTCGTCGGCGAAGCGCGAAGACTCGCGGCAGCAGCAGCAGCAGCTACGGCATAACCTCATCCGTAGCAGCAGCTAACGGGACAACATCACTGCACATCACCAGGCGACAGACTGCTGGTGGTGGTGGTAGTAGTTGGTAGTTATATAGAGAGAGAGAGAGCGCGAGGAGGCAGCAGCAGCAGCAGCAGCTAGCTAGCGCGGCCATTCCTTGTTGTGTGCGTGAGTGGCGCGCGCGAGCGCGCGCTGGTCAGCTCTCTCGCGCGGCAGAGCAGCAGCAGCAGCAGCAGCAGCTTAGTCGGCGCGTAGCATCAGCAGCAGCAGCAGTAAGCAGCGGCAGTCTGATCGCGGCGGCGACGCGGTAAGCGAAGAACCGACCGACCCGACCGACGACACGCAGTCATGGCGACCATCGACGGCCGACCGGCCCAGTATGGGCTGACCCTTAAGCAGCTCCGAGAGCTCATGGAGCTTAGGGGCCGCGAGGGTGTCACCAAGGTCAACAGTTATGGAGGCGTACAAGAGATCTGCAAGAAGCTGTACACCTCGCCCAGCGAAGGTGAGTTGGCGATCGTGCCGGTTATCCACACTATGTGTCGCGCTCTATACGTGCAGTGGCTCGCGGCTCTTTGAGGTTAGAACGACGACGGGAGAGAGATAGTGGAGCTCTGTGCTGCAGTGTGTGATATATGTGTATCTATATCTATATATAGAAAGATAGCTCGGTTTATGTGTATATATATGTGTGTGTATAACAGTGGAGTGTGGTAGCTGCGGGTGCTGAATGAAATTTAAGATGAGGGTGAAGGGTTGGATAAGTTTTTGGAAAGAAAGTGCAATGGGTCGTAGGTGCCGTGGTTGCGCCGAGGGCTCGACGAAGGGCGGGACGAAAGGGGAATGGATAACCTCGGAGGCGCGCGCGGGCCGACCGGATCAATGCACTGTCGTGACATAAACAAAATGTCGTTCATTGAACTTTTGAAAGGTGCTTTTTTTTTTCCCGACTGATTTAGAGGAGACGGACGGAGATCTGCACAATGGGTTGCGCGAGGTGCAATTACTCTCGCATGTGTTCGTGTTGTTTTTTTTTTGTTTTTTTTTTCGCGCTGTGGTCGAGCGATACTGATATTGGAGCAGCCTATTAATCTAAATATAAGAGAAAGTTGATTTTGTTTTAATTGGAATTGGGTCAGAAAGTTTTTTGAAAGTGCTCAGAGCAATGTAATGTTTTTGTTTCTGTTTTACAACAGTGCCCGGGCGTTTTGTTTTAAAATGTATTTATTTAAGTTTGACAAGTCATAATAATGTAACTGTAAAGTCTTAATTTGAGGGGTAATTTTTTTTTTTGCTCCGTTTTGTTAAAGTTTGTTAAATATCAGAATTAAGTGAGTAGGTTGATAAAAAAATAATGATGAGACATTGGAATAGGTCAGTTGAATGTGGTGACTGAAGTGATAAAAATAAGTTTGAAACAAGCACTAATACTGATTAAATTCCTATAGGTCTCAGCGGATCAGCGGCTGACATCCAGCATAGGAGAGACACCTTTGGTTCCAATATGATCCCCCCTAAACCACCAAAGACCTTTCTAACACTAGTTTGGGAAGCGCTGCAAGATGTAACGTTAATTATTCTGGAGATTGCCGCACTGGTATCTCTTGGTCTTAGCTTTTATCATCCTGCAGATGAAGATGCGGGTAAGCTCCTACTTTTAACAAGTTTTCTTAGAAAAAAATGTTCAATCTGATTCATACATGTACTCATGAGTAATATGTTTGTGTTTTAAGAACCTGGATTTGAAGATGATGAAGCAAAATACGGCTGGATTGAAGGTCTGGCTATCCTGATCTCGGTTATTGTTGTTGTATTGGTAACTGCCTTCAATGATTATTCGAAAGAAAGGCAATTCCGAGGCCTGCAGAACAGGATAGAAGGAGAACACAAATTCTCGGTCATTCGGCAGGGAGAGGTCAAACAGGTCTCAGTTTCTGACATTGTTGTTGGTGACATATGTCAAGTATGTATTCTGCTTCTTTAAAATTAATTTTGTGTAAAGAAAAGTGAGTGCAGTGTTAAAATTATAAATTTCTGCAGATAAAATATGGTGACCTGCTGCCAGCCGATGGTATCCTCATTCAAAGCAATGATCTCAAAATAGACGAGTCCAGTTTAACTGGAGAGTCGGATCATGTAAAGAAGGGTGAAGGTTTCGATCCTATGGTACTTTCAGGTATGCATACAAACTTTTAATATTACTTAATAATTAAATTTCATTTAATAATTTAAAAAACAACTAAATTATGTTCAATGCTTGTTTTAAAATAGTAGTAGTTAAAAACTTGAATGACAGCAATAGATTTTATTCCATATTCGAATAGAACATTCATAGAATTCGAATATATGCCTCTAGTATAGATTATTAGAGTGCAAGAATTAAGCCATCGTAAACAGTAATAACACAGAATTTTCTCTTTTTTTCTTAAGGGACTCACGTTATGGAAGGTTCGGGCAAGATGCTGGTCACTGCCGTCGGCGTGAACTCTCAGGCTGGTATCATCTTCACTCTCTTGGGTGCGGCTGTCGATCAGCAGGAGCAAGAGATCAAGAAGATGAAGAAAGGTACGCGCTCACTCCTCGCTGCTTATGGTTCACTCCAAAAAGCTAGCGAAACGACGAGTGAGCGAACATTTTTTGCTCGGGCTCTCTGTCTCTCTATCTATATCTGTCAGGTTTGCCAGTCGTCGCTCCCCGCTAAAATTGCTGGCCTAGCAGCAACCTCGCACTTCTCGTAGAGAAAGAAAACAAATGATAAAGTGAACTTAGCAGTTTTACATAGTTTTGTTATTTGCAAGAAGCGAGAGGCATGTGACATGATGACTGACTCTTGCTCTCTTTCTCTATCTATATACATACGTCTACGAGGTAGCGGAGAACTAATGAAATTTGAAGAAAGCTGAACAGCTGTGGACGCATGGTTTTATTCTTGACTTGAATTTTGCTGTTTTATTACCAGAACTTTACCGATTGAACGATTAACGTTTGTGATTCCCCTGTACTTCCATTTACTCTACTAGTTAACTCCCCCTTTATTCTTTTTCCCCCCTTTAAAATCCCCTTTTTGGCATGACTTCGCATCTCGAGTGATCTCGTGTTTTACCCCCGTTTTTCTACTACTACTACTAATTAGCCCTAGTGCACTTGAAAAGATTAACTTTAAACCTTTGTTAAACCTTCTGTTCTAAAAGGCCCTTTACATTAACTTTATAGGACATAAAAAAAACGTTCAAGCTATGAAATTGCAAATAATTAAAAAATTTTCAGTGTCTTTTACATAGTTTTACGTGTGTGTCTTGTTCAGTTATCTTTCGCATCATTCAACCTTGCGTCCTTGTGTTTGTCACTTTATTCATTTGTCGCTGTTTAATCATAATGTACTTTTAAAAAACAATGCAATTTATTTACGTAAAAAATGTACTACATTTGTTTAAACAACGGTAAATGACAAACGAACAAAATTGCTCACCCACACTTACAATCTAATCATTAAAAACAAACTTAGAATTCAGTAAATAACAACTTCACAAATATACAGTTTATGTGTGCTTCGAAATAATTGTTTTCACGGCTTACGGTGATTGCATTTAAAACAGATGTCAACGCCTTATTGCTGAATTCTAAGATCATTTGTCTTTTGTGAATCCCTAAAAGAGTCAACGAGCAAAACGATAATAATCAATCATAATGCAGCAGATTGCTAATGAATTTTTGTTTTGCATGCGTTTTCTTGTCTAGAGGCTAAAAAGCAGCGGAAGAAGAAGTCGCTATCAGGTGATTAAATTTCAATACCAATGTACTTATTATTTTTCTTTTCTTTTTTTTTTTTACTTTTTAACGAACAGCTGAAGGAACTACTGGTATTAATAATTTTTCAACTTGGTAATTTAAAAGTTTACAGGATACAAATTAACTTTTTCTACTTTCAAATTTAATAAAAATATAAAAAGAAAGCAGCTTTAATTATGAGTAAAGGTTTTGAATGAACTTTTAAACAACTACCTTTTAAAGCATTTTCACATAAAAACTTTATTCACTCTTCAATACCTTGTATCAACTAAAATTTTTACACATTTTTATATATATATATATTTGTGCTTGATAAACCGTCAGATATTTTTCTCCATTATACTTCTATCTGTTTCTCATTTTTTTTTTTCATGACTTCCCCTCTCTCCGCCTTGAGCTAAGTGGTGGTTTGTTTGCATTCGATCCGTTAGTGTTTTCTCTTGCATTTTTGAACATAATCTTTTTTTTTTTATTGATTGATTTGATGAGACTAACTCCCCTTTTTCTCTTGACCAAGTAATTCAGCATTAAAATCTTTTTAAAAAACATTTATTTACCTATTTTATAAGCATACTTGTTATTATTATTATATATATATTATACATGCAATGCATCTTTCGTTACTTCTAAATCGACGCATTTGTACAATACCACAATTTTCTAACACTATTTTTGCATAACCAACAATGTAAATAAAAAAAAAACATATATATTGATTTTATATGTATAACAAACGCAAGACGAATAGCCGCGCCCCATGAGTGCAACACCGCACCGAGAAAAAAAATAAAAAAAATATTTCACGTTCTTGACGAATCGCCTTGAATTCATCAATCCACACATACTACACGCATTATATATACACGTATATACATATATTTCAGTGTTCGAGTAAATCGTACTACTACTACTACTATATAACGTCCTTTTCAGCAACTTCGTCTACGATGACTGCCGTAAAGCATATTTTCCAATCGTTTCTCACAGTTTTCATCGTGTAGCCATATTACATATACACATACATACATAAAAATATATGTAATGCATACACATTAATATATTATACAGTAAAAGTATATATGTGTGTTTCGTCAAATGACATGTTCACGAGACTTTCACGCTCGTTGCGGTGTTGTCTAACTCGTCTTGGATGGTTTAAATGCTTCGTTGGCGGCGCGGCCGACAGCGTCGAAGAAAAGTGACGCAAAAGCCTTCCATTTGGAGTGTAACGAAAGAGACTATAATTAATGCCCTTTCTACAGCGACGACGACGACGACGCTCTAAGCGATCGACGTCCGTACGTCTACCTCTCGTCAATTATTAACGAGCTTTTTATTTTCGGCATGTACGCGCGCACGCGCCTGTAAGAACATCGATGTATATTATCATCATTATCATTATTATACGCAAAAATGAAATTTCTTTTACTTATATCCTCGGTATATATAAATATGAACAACGCGAAATATTCCTTAATCAAAAGAAAACCGTATAGTCACTGTAGAAAGGCGCACACGTGTCTATAATATACACGAGAGTGCTGTTGCCACTCCTCCGTATATCCCAATTTACCCGCCGAATACTAAACTCGACTTTTTTTTTCTTTCTCTCTCTCTCTCACTCTTTCTCTCTAATTCCACTTGACTCCTATTCCACCTCCTCCTCCTCGTCCTTTGTTATCCACACTATGCAACGGCGAACTTAATCGTACCCGAGAAGATGAGGGTGAGGTGACGAGCAACAGCCACAAGCAGCACTCGGTCGACGGTGAGAATCATCACGGCGGTGGCAAGGCTTCCGGCGGTGGTGGCGAAGAAAGCGGCAAGAAAGAAAAGAGTGTGCTACAGGCGAAATTGACGAAACTGGCGATACAGATCGGTTATGCCGGCTCGACGATTGCCGTATTGACGGTCATCATTCTGGTAATACAGTTCTGCGTGTCGACGTTCTACATCGCCCAGAAACCCTGGAAGAACACGTACGCGGGTGACCTGGTGCGCCATCTGATCATTGGTGTGACGGTGCTTGTAGTCGCGGTGCCTGAGGGGTTACCATTGGCCGTTACCTTATCACTTGCCTATTCCGTCAAGGTATAGTTGAAAGATACTATTACATTTTTTACGAGGGGGATAATACATAGTAGTTGTTGTCGAGTGGAGAGACAAGAATTCGTTCGTTGATTAGAATGAGTGCGTTATTATCCTATACTTATATATGTATACATATATACGCGGTTGATGAATAATTGATGTCGGCACGGGAATGATTGATGGTCTCTTGGCTCAATTCGCTAAGTGTAACGCGCGACGTTTTTACGAGGCACTCGCAAGTCTATTTAAGTGTCTTTTCAATTCAATTATTAGAATGATTTTAACTTTATGATAGAGAGCGTAATGATTCAATTTGTGCTGAAGCAGTGGAGGCGACGCGCGCGCGCGGGGGGTGTATCTTAGAAACTAGGTCAATTTGCGACGGGAAGATAAAAAACTCCGAGGATTCTTTTCTCTCTGCAATTTTAAAGCGTATATATAAATATAATATATGTATGTAGATAATAAAAGTAATAATAATAACGATGATTATGCTTTGATTTGTTTCCCATCGTATAGAAAATGATGAAGGACAACAACCTGGTGCGTCACTTGGACGCTTGCGAGACGATGGGCAACGCCACTGCCATCTGCTCGGACAAGACGGGCACGTTGACGACGAACCGTATGACCGTCGTGAACTCGTACATCTGCGAGAAGCTGAGCAAAACGGTGCCGAACTTCTCGGACATACCGAGCCACGTGGGCAACCTAATGGTACAGGCGATGTCGATTAATTCGGCGTACACGTCGCGCATAATGCCGGGGCAGGAACCGACCGACCTGCCGATGCAGGTCGGCAACAAAACCGAATGTGCCTTACTTGGATTCGTGCTCGCCCTGGGCAAGAATTATCAGACGGTGCGCGATGATAACCCCGAGGAGACGTTCACGCGTGTCTACACGTTCAACAGCGTTCGCAAGAGCATGTCGACCGTCATCCCAAGGCAGGGCGGTGGCTACAGGCTCTTCACCAAGGGCGCTTCCGAAATCATCATGAAGAAGTGCGTATATCATCATTTTTTCTCTTTCTCTCATTTTTTTGCATATATACGTAACTATGTAACACCTTTTTTTCAATCTCCCCACTCCGTAGATGTGCCTTTATTTACGGTCGCGACGGTAATCTGGAGAAGTTCACCCGGGACATGCAGGATCGGCTGGTGAAGAACGTGATCGAGCCGATGGCGTGCGACGGCCTCCGGACGATCTCGATCGCCTATCGGGACTTTGTGCCGGGCAAGGCCGACATCAATCAGGTCCACATTGACAACGAGCCCAACTGGGAAGACGAGGAGAACATCGTTGCCAATCTTACCTGCCTGGGCATCGTCGGTATCGAGGATCCGGTGAGGCCGGAGGTCCCCGACGCCATTAAAAAGTGCCAGAGGGCCGGTATCACCGTGCGAATGGTCACCGGTGACAACGTCAATACTGCCAGGTGAGATATATAGTTTTGTTTTATTAAATAAAAAAAAAGAATCGAACAATGCCCAGCGTGGTAAATTTGTCTATTCTGAAAGTCGCGAAGCGAGGATTGAGTAAATATTGAACGCGGAGCACGTGCGCACTTGTCTATATCGAAAGTGGACTAGTCCATTCTGCGACCTTGATAGCGGGATCTTTAAAGCTACGGCCAGTTGACGTAACGTTTTCATAATGCGAATAAAAGCTAAAATGTATTGAATTACAAAGTATTAAATTAATTATAAAGTTTTTAATAATTGAAATAAAGAATAATCGATTAAAATCTCTTTGAAATTTTCAGGTCAATCGCATTGAAGTGCGGCATCATAAAGCCAAACGAGGACTTCCTGATCTTGGAGGGTAAAGAGTTTAACAGGCGGATTCGCGACACTCACGGCGAGGTTCAGCAGCACCTTCTGGACAAGGTCTGGCCGAAACTACGTGTGCTCGCGCGTTCCTCGCCTACGGACAAGTACACCCTTGTCAAGGGCATAATTGACAGCAATGCCACGGCGAACCGCGAGGTCGTGGCTGTCACCGGTGACGGTACCAACGACGGTCCCGCCCTGAAAAAGGCCGACGTCGGCTTCGCCATGGGCATAGCTGGTACGAACGTCAATCCATTAAAGATAAATAAAGAGAAAGCCTCTCTTGTCGTATAATCAATAATCACGCGTGCTGTGTTAATGTGTAGGTACGGACGTCGCGAAAGAGGCCTCCGACATCATCCTCACGGACGACAATTTCTCGTCAATCGTCAAGGCTGTGATGTGGGGCAGGAACGTGTACGACAGTATCGCCAAGTTCCTGCAGTTCCAGCTGACCGTGAACGTCGTCGCGGTCATCGTAGCTTTCATCGGCGCTTGCGCCGTACAGGACTCGCCCCTCAAGGCCGTGCAGATGTTGTGGGTCAACCTTATTATGGACACGCTCGCCTCGCTCGCGCTGGCCACGGAGATGCCCACGCCCGATCTGCTGCTGAGGAAGCCCTACGGCAGAACGAAACCCCTCATCTCCAGGACGATGATGAAGAACATTCTTGGTCAGGCCGTTTATCAGTTGACCGTCATTTTTATGCTTCTCTTCGTTGGTGAGTTTGATAGTCCGCTAATAATTCTTAATAATGTTGCTTTAACTTCTGTTTTTAAAAAAAAGTATAAATTTTAAATGGCTATTTGAAAATTTTCAGGGGACAAAATGCTCGACATTCCCTCTGGCCGAGGAGTAGCGGCGACCGGTGGCGGGCCCACTCAGCACTTCACCATCATCTTCAATACGTTTGTCATGATGACGCTGTTCAATGAGTTTAATGCCAGAAAGATTCATGGCCAGCGACACGTCTTCCAGGGAATATTTACCAACCCCATCTTCTATTCCATTTGGATTGGCACCTGCCTTTCGCAAGTAAGTCTGTTACCTTTAAAAGCCACATTGGCATTATATTGTTCATGTTGAAATTTCAAAATTCTCACAGAAGCTGCATAGAACAATGATAGGATGTCCAGTTAATATCTATTTGTTTCTATTGTCAATATTTGAATTGAATAAACAGAAACTTTTGTGCTCATTTTCAGGTGGTTATTATCCAGTATGGTAAGATGGCGTTCAGCACAAAAGCTTTAACCTTAGAACAGTGGATGTGGTGTCTATTCTTTGGGGTCGGCACACTGCTGTGGGGCCAATTAGTTACGACGATTCCTACACGCAAGATTCCCAAGATCCTTTCGTAAGTCATACAACAAAAACCAAAATCAATTTTAATTTTTTAATTAGGTGACAACTTTTTGATAAAGCAATTTCGTATATCGATGCTCTCAACGAGCGTCTATATCGCTCTCACTTTCTTTCTACTTCTCTCTACTTCCTCTTTCTTATTTCTTATTTTTTCAGAGGTCTTTTTTTTAATTTCCTCGTTTCCGATAATGACATTTTGCACACTTTAATGAAAAAGGAGCAAGTTGATTGTCGGAAACAGGAGAAATAATTCAACTATTTTTCGTTTTTTCTATTTTTATTTGAATTTTTTTTATTTTAATCTTTGTGAGTAGCCAACGAGGGAAGAAAGCTGGCGCATGGTGCCTCTATTCTATGTAAAAATTAAATGATGATAAAAAAGAACAATTACACTAAATGTTATCTTTTTAGATTTTTACAATGATGAAGTTGAAATTATTTTTTACAATTACTTAGTAAAAGCCTTAATACTTTCTTAACTTTTAAGTGCTAAATTAGACGCCAGTCGGAGAGAATAATTAGCGAATCGTAATAAGTAATGAGTAGTCCTCGCCTGGACCTATCTGTAGTACGTGGTAGTGACCTTTGCATGTTAGAAATGAAACCCAATCCACGCAGATCTCACCCAATAACGCGAACTAACGCAATTAACTCAATATTTATAATTTTTTTTTATTAGTATTATTTCCGTCCTTTAATAGTTCCCTTGCTCTCGTCCCCCTCACACTCACCCTTTTGATCCTGCTTCTTCCATTTTTAAAGAGCAAAAACAACCACGCTGAATGTTGCATGCTTAATATTTTTTGAAACACTGAGAGACGTACTTTGAAAGTCTGCGTACTTGTTTGTAATGAACTGTAAAGTAATTAGAATCCAAACTGTCGAAAGTCTCTTTTGCAAAAAAAAAAGGAACGAGAAACTCGTTTAGTAATAACAAAGTGGGCTTGTTTTTTTGACAAAAAATAAATAAATAAACTATCATATACATATAAATGCAACACGAATTGTTATGTCTTTTCCTTGCTTTCTAAAAAAAAAACAAACGAAAATACGTAACATGATTACATCTACAGAATCAGTTTTAACCGTTCTTCGATTGATAACGCGAAAAACAGCCTTCTGTAGAGGGACTTGCGCTATTGGCCGAAGAATAGTTAAGACGTAGAGCAACATTGGAATAATTATTTTTAATTTGCTAAACTCCTTTGTTTTCTTTCCTCTAAAACCAACTTGGACGGAATTTTTTGTCTTGGAACGAACAACGAAAAATGGACACGAGAAAAACGCAATTCGGCAATACACGCACACACAGAAATAGAAAAACAATAAGAACAAACGAACAGAAAAAACAAACGTACACCTCTTTTGTAGATTGGAAGAAATTAACTACTTATCCGCTGCCAGACCGCTGCGATTCTTCGGAATCTGTATACGACGGCGACAAGCTTCGACGATCCTTGAATCCGCTCCTGTTCCTAGCACGTCCTACAATACCTGAGAGCTTGCGAAACGAAACAAATGTAATGAGGACACGAAAAATAAGACCGCAAGTGCGAGTACATAAATCGTCAGGTGATTTCAGAGCTTGACTCTCTCTCCATTTTAACAAAATCGATCGACAACAACAATATCTTTGATATTTTTACCGTTGACTCAACAACACAACCGACACACGTCTCTCTATTACATTTTTTTGTGCCTCGATAAAATGACTTGATGGCTAACAACCTAACCGCATCTCAGTTTTGTCTCGCGTCAATCTATATAACGACCAATTTCGTATTTACATAGATATATATTTATACGCCATAGAAGATATTCTATACAGAATACGAAATATGCGCCAGGAGATTGGAGCACGTGTTGACGATGATGCGAGATACTTTTGTGAGAACAAAAAAATAACGACACACGTTTTTCTGGACACGCGTGACTTGACCGATATAACGACGTTATTAACGATTGACTATTTATATTGTACGACCAGCCTCTTTAGAGATTCTACGCGCGCTGCATGAAACGAAAGTCGTTGCGAGGAATCAATGTGGTACTTCCATCTTTACTCTTATTTTTTTCATTGTAAAATTTTGTGCATTGTGCGCCGTTGACTTCTGTGAAATTATTACTCAGGTTTGTATTTCACCGTAGTCAACGGATGACTCTTGAACATTGAATTTTCAATAATTGCTGACATGATATTTAGTTGTTTTTATGAATTTTGGGCCTGGCGTCGATGAGTGACTTTTGTGCTTATCGATGCAGCTTGTGAGATATATTTTATTATTATTACTGTAAAACTTGATTTTCTTATGTTTACAAGAATGAAAGTTTCATTAGTTTACTAGATTATTTTCGTATCTTTATTTTTCTAGCTGAGATTAGATAATTTTAGCATTGTAAAAATGACCAGTCGTTTCGAAAGAGAAATTCTCTTTAGAAATGCAATTGTTCTGATTCCAAATAGTATCTCCAAAATTAGAAATGTCCTTGTCTTAAGTTCACTTTTTTTTAAGATATACTATAGATTTTATAATTATACAACGATCACATTGAACCATTCGTTATCGATACTAACTTCTCTACACGAAAGGAATATGTTTACTAACCAATAAACGAAGGCGCGTGCCTGCATATAGCGACAACAATATAATGAAATTAACCAATTAACCGACGAGGTACACTAACCGTCGAGAACCAAATTTACTAATATATTAACATGTATATATTATGTACGAACCAATATAATCACTATCACCAGGCACTACCTCTGTACTACACAAAAACCATTCGCATCTTTCTCTCTCCGTTTCTTTTTCTCTTTCTCTTATCTTTTTTCTTTTCTTTCTATTACGTTACTATTTTTTTTTTTTTACAACAACTATGGTAGTCACTGTTCTCTCTGTGGAGCAGCGCGTAAGTCATGATATATATTTTTTTAATTATATTGCCATCAATCGTTGCTCGCAATTGTCATGATGAATCATTAATGTTTAAGTCATATTTCGCAAAACGTCATTTTACATGCTACGTATGGTAAAGAAAAAGGCATCTCTCCACCTTCTTTCTTCTCATTTGTCGACTCATGTTCGTCCACCACATTCTTTATGTTTATTTTAATGTTTATTTTTATGTTTATTTGTTATGGGCATTTTGAGAAATGAGGCTATGTATGTTCTGTGTGAATACCGTTCCGTTTCAGTCTTGAAAGACATGTGCGCAGCTTTTACCATATTTGTTTATATGTATATGCTATAATGTATGGTTTAATTATGTTTATTCGAAATGTTGCGTAAGTGAGACAAAAATATTGCGTTACGCCAATCTCTTTTTTTTATTATTATTATAGTATACGTACACATTACAAAACATTGAATAAACATAATCAAGCGCCATAATATGCTATAAACAGTTAGAATATTTAAGTTTGTTAGAAATGAGTGTTATGAATGATTATGATAATTATTAAGTTTATACCAAAACGAGCACAATGTCTTCCAAGGATGGAAAAGAAGCAAAGTGCAAAACAGTCTCATTTTACAAAATCCATCGCAGGCATTTTAAAGCGATATCCATTATGCGATATCTATCTCCTCCCTGTTCCCAACCCCCCCTAAAACTCTTTCTTTCTCTTTCTCTCTTTCTATCTCTCTATCTCTATCTCTCTATCTCTCTTTCTTACTTCTATCTTTCTATCTTTTCAACTTTCTCCGACGTTTATGTCTCTTCGAGTCCCCGGTGGAAGAGTCAGGGGTCGGACCGCCGATATGGGCGCCTCCGGATCCGGAGGAGTGAGAGGAACGAAGGACGCCTGCGGAACCATAATAAGCAAATGAGAAAAAAAATGATCTTTCCAAAAAATACAAAGTCAAAAAAAAAATAAACATAAAAAAAAGAATGAATTCGAAGCCAACTGTGCGCAGTGTCATTCGGAATCAGAAATAAAATTCGGCACCAAACCAAACGAAAGATCTGTCGTCTGTGATATCGACTTTACGAAGTTGTGTCATTAGCGAACCGCCAATAAGTTAAAAACGAAACAAAAAAGACCATTTGCGAAGCTACCCGAAGGCAATTACTAACAAACCGTGTTCACCGAGAGAACAATCCAAAAAGAATATCCACAAAAAAAAAATTACCAACTAACCAAACTCAAAAAAAAAACTAAACAAATAAAAGCTGTTATGTTACTACTCTCCTGCAGAAAAGGCAGCGTGATGCGAGTAATATGAAGAACTTTGGTTTAATGTTTTTTAAAAACAGATGGGGCCGCGGCCAGCCGGATGATATCGGCGTTATCAATTTGGGAGACGAGAAATTCGACCCAGACTCGGATAAAAAGCCTCGCACCGGACAAATTCTGTGGATCCGTGGTCTGACACGACTGCAGACTCAGGTAACTATCCCTATCTCACTCTCTCTTCTCTCTCTCAATTTTTCTTACTCTTTCTACTTTATCTCTTATCTCTCTTCTACAACTCTCTCTCTAATTTATCTCTATCTCTATTAAGGATTCTCTCTCTCTCTCTCTCTTTCTCTTATTTCACTTCATTATTTATTCAGAAAAGAAAAAATCGACATATCAAGGCCCTCATTGTGCGATTTGATTTCGTTGCATATACGACAACAATTTTTGCGACGTCATTTTTTACGCATTATGATTTTTTTTTGTCAACCGTAGAGAAAGTACACTAAAAAAGAAGGGCCGGATTTGCCGTCATCTTTTTTTCTATTTCAGGAACTCAGGATTACTCGTGACTTCTCTACTTATCTACCTCTTACTTTCTCTCTATCTTTCTCTCTTTCTCTCCCTTCACACTATCTCTATCACTCTCTCTCTCTCTCTACGTCTTCTCTCCTTTTCTCTCTCTCTCTCTCTCTCTCTCTCTCTCTCGTACACTTTCATTCTCACCTTTCTCTATCTTGATTCTTTTTTTCGATACGTTTCTATTATTTTTTCAAAATTTTTTTTTCTTTCTTATTTCTTAAAAAAAAAAAAGAAACTAAGATATAAGTTTTAGGAGTAACTCCTTCTGGAGTTTACTCCGCGACAGAAGCAAATGAAATTAACATTGAAAAATAACTTGACGAGCGCGTACATATTGATGAAAAAGAAAAGAAAAAGTACGATTCCTCGTTCAGGAATTCCTGAGAGACTTTGTATATATATATTTCTAACGTTAAACGAACAAAAAAAAAAGAGTACAAACGAAAAAAGAAATGAAAAATATTCTTCGATCATTCTGAAAAGTCAAACGAACTTCACAAACTACTCGTATACATTTTTCACGTGTAATCATTCGTATATATATATAGAGCTGAAGTAGAAAAAAGAAACGTACGAACGTTGCTTCAGGAGTTTCCGAGGAACCATTCTATCATTTAACTCTAGCGCTGCGAATCGCGTATATACCGATGAAAACTTGAAAATAGAAAACAAACAAACCAAAAAAAAAAAAAAGAAAGAAACGATGATCAAAATTATGTGTATACTCTTCCTATATGCCACTCTTCTGTTTATTTCGACTGTGCATTCTTTCTCTGTCTACTATATATATACTGTAACGTTTATACATTTCTGCGCGCGTACGCCGAGGCTCGCCGCGAGCGCCAGGGGGAAAAGCCATATAGCTATATATTCAAGCTTTTTTTTGAAGTCCGTGTTCGCTCTTCTTTTTTCTCTTCTTTATATATCTGTCTGTCTTTCGTCCCGGGTGTGCGCTTGCGGGCGCTCGATGCGTGAGATCTCGGCGCCTCGATTCGTTTATATATATATACTATGTTCTTTCTATATTCATTGTTTTTTTTTCTAATTTGTTTTTATTTTTCTTACGAAAAGAAAAAAGAAAAACACACCTCTTTTGTTGTGACTCTCTCGCGTCGAGGACAATCCGGTGACGCACGCGTCCATTCACTTTCTTGCTGAAATCTGAAACGATCTGTATGAAAGAGATAAAAGAAACGCTTTATAAACGATAACTATATAACTATAAAACTGCATAAACGATAAGAGAATTGTACATATTTAAATAGTAGCGAATAAGTGTTAGAAAAAAAAAAAGAAAACAAAGTGTGGAAGGACTCGCTTTTTTGCTGGGTCTCTGGGTCAGTGGCACGTACCTCGCCAATCACGAAGCAATATTTTTTATACTTTTATATTTACATTTATATTATCTCTATAAAAAATAAACAACGTACATTCCCCTTTTTTCACTCAGAACGAACTTTATTATCACATCGCGTAGTTTTTTTACTTTTTCAATTTGCAATATATATATATATATATTCGTAGTGATATATATACATATAATTTTTTCTCAATCTCTTTTGTCTTTGGTATATTCTTCATATAAAAAATCTTTTATACATTATATATATATAATTATTACATTATTATATCTCTGTGTAAAATCGCACTTCCGGCCAATGACAATATTAGTTTTTTCAACCTCATAGTGGCAAATCAATGATCGCGTGTTAATATAATCTTTTTTTCTTATATACGTTGATCTATTTGTGTGTACATATATATTTAATTACCTTTCTCTTATCCAATTTTTTTTTCTTAAATCTTCTCAAAATCATTTATATATATGTCAGCACATGATTATTATTATTATTATTATTATGATGATGACGATGATGATAATGATGTTGATTATGACGAGCGAACGAGAGTTCACCGAGCGATGTGAGAAAGTCGATTGACTCGATATATATTTGAATATGCAATAGGAAAAAGAAAAAGAAAAACAGAGAAAAAGTTACTTAGAGACCCGTTGCGCACAAGTTATAAACACACCCTCAAAAAAAGAAAAGCAGCAGCGTTTTTTTGCCCCCCTCCCCCTATATTCGCACGTGTTGTGGTTGTACTTATATGCGCCGAGTCACGCCGCACTAAACAAACAAATGGCTTGCATATATCTATAGAGATTTTTGGCGTTGTAAGTGGGAATCGCGAAAGATTACCGAAAGCTTTTAGTACGATGATGATTCCGGTTCAATTGATAAACAAAAAAACGCACTTGATATATGATATAATTGAATTCGTATTTATTGAGCGACTCAAAGATTCGGTAATTTTCATATTAATTGTATGTAATGGCTATCTTGCGTTTTTTATTTATACTGAAGAGAATAACGGAAAAGCAAAAAAAAAGAAATTTCAACTTCGGTTTGTGAAATTGTTGAAAGTTACGACGAGAATGCGATCAAACGTCATCGCGACTATACAATATAATATTGAAAAAGCTTTTTCGAAGTTTTAAAAGACATTTCAAATTTGATTATATATTATTATAAGATTTGGTCAACGAAGAGAACATTGATATAGACTGAGAGCTGTGATATTTGTTGCTAAGAATTATTATTATTATTATTATTATTATTATTATAAAACGTGCCTTAATCCGCGACAAGTCGCAAAACCATGGTAGAGGAGGAGCTAATTAGGAACCAATTAGAAATGGTCCACACAGTCCTCAACCAACTTCTGTATCTCTCTTTTTCTTTTTTTTCTCTCTCTCTCTCTCTATCTATCTGTCTCTTTTTTCAGCTTTATTATATACTAAATGTCGTTTTTTATATACATATTATCATTATTATTACCAATATATATTATTATATATATACAAAAAATGAAAGCAAATTACGACGCAGTGAAAAATCTTTTTTATATCCATTTATATCGAACCGTTATTTATATATCTCTCTCACTTTTCATTGTCTCTTTTTTATTCCACTTTCTTTTATTATTATATTACAATTTTTACGTGTGTAAATGTGCAATGACAA
This sequence comes from Torymus tubicola, assembly GCA_035583055.1. Taxonomy (NCBI): domain Eukaryota; kingdom Metazoa; phylum Arthropoda; class Insecta; order Hymenoptera; family Torymidae; genus Torymus; species Torymus tubicola. Next base: position 1,799,987 of record JAWWEQ010000010.1, read on the forward strand.
TTATATCCTTGTTTCACGTGGAAAAAAAAAATAAGCAAGAAAGAAAGAATGCGAGGTCAAAAGAAAAGCCGTAATTTAAAACTTCGAAGAAACTGAGTGATTTCTTCGACATTCACACCTTGGCGTGATACGAGAATAATAAAAAAAAAACAGATATTAAGAGCAAGCAACAATGTAGCGTCGCGCATTCCAGTAACAGTACCCAGCGGGCTTCTCATTTACATGATTGATAGGGAAAAAAAATAGAAAGAAAATGGTAGAAGAAAACAGTAAGGGACGGGGGTTGCGAGAGGCTTCATTGCACGAAAGGGATGTTTTGCCTACCATTCGATTGCGAATTACGCGCGGAAAGAATTACGGTTTAGGAGGGCTTCATGGAATACCTATAAAACACGTTGGTATCAAGGTATTGGCAATTACCATGTTTCTTTTACGTTGAAACATTGTAAACAATAAATAGTAAAATAATTTGTTTTTTTTTTTTCACCATTTTTTGCCCTAGTTTTCAAGAACCACTTTTTCTTATTCATTATTTTTATAACAGCATCGTTACATGGTAATCTTATTATAGATTTTTTATAAAGAAAAAAAAAAGTTTTACATAATAAATATTGTAATAAGGTAACTTTATCGATTAACTCTTATCGCAGTATACTTAATCATTCCACGAACCTCTGCTAAGCACGAAAGTAAAGTGTTAGGTAAATTTATGAATTTGAAAGAAAACCAAAAGATGTATATATAATTTTCTAAAGATAAAATAGACTTGGGAAACCGGAAGTGCGTTGCGCGTTTTTAAGCCCTCAGATGCAATTAAGAAAAACAAAAAAAAAAAAGAAATTCGGAACTGACAAAGAGGTTATTACGATAAGAACTTATATATTATACTACCCCTTTAAAGGATCGCGTGCGCGAGAGAGACCATATATTAAACAGTATACACGTTACGAGAGTTGATGTGTGCATGGATGGACGAGAATTTATACACACAGTTGAACATAGTATTATTATTATTATTATTATTATTCATATATATATATAAAGCGCGAGTGTGTGTCATTGTGTATATACATATATTTATACACACACGTATATACACACGATGTTATAATATTAATAGGAAAAGAGAAAAAAAGAAAAATAATGAAAAATAAATTAAAAAAAAATAAAAGACAAAGCAATGTTAAATATGCAAGCAGAAAACACAATAACGGCTAGCATAAGCTAATCATATCAAATTGAATGTGTAACCTACTTTCAGACGAGCAATAGAACTCTGGTGCAGAATGTATCTGTGACAGGCAGATCCCCCTCTCAGGATTACTATATGGTTAGTCCGCAAGTCTCCAACTCTCTCTCCGCATTGTTTGGCCGTCTATTAATACTTATTTATTAATCATGGTTTCACGTTCTATATTGTTTAATTATTCTCTTACTCAACTACTACTACTACTACTACTACTACTATTTATTCTTTTGTTTTTTTGACTATCTATTTATCTCACCTTTACATTTTTTTTTATTGTTTTGTTTAATTTTTTTCTCTCTCGCCTCTTTTATTCCAGCGTATTGTTTCCGGCCGATCTATATATATATATATATGTTTTTTTTTCAACTTTTTTTTCGTACCGAGTTTGTTTCAACTATTTACGAACACGCAGTTTTGCCGATCTCTTTTTTATTTACCACCACCACTACCACAAACACCTCACCTATATGCATCTCTATATCTCTCAATCCAAACTCTTTTTTATTATTTTACGCACCGAAATAAAACTTCTAATCACCATAATCACGCCGCCTCAATTATTATCTTTTCGTTTGATGGAAGAATTGTAAAGCTCTCTCTCTCTGTCTATTTTATTTTAAAATTACTACTTTTATAATAATTGTACAGATTTGATCTTATTATAATTAGTCTTGCTTCTTATTTAAACTCGCTCATTGATCCTTGCTCCGTTCCCTCAATCTTGCTCCACTCTCTTATACACCCACTCCACGCCGATTTTCCCGTTCTTTTTATTTTCACGCTTTTTATTCTATTATCACTCGTGTATCTCTTACTTCGTTTTCGTTTCTTTACTCATCATTTTTTTTTGCAGCATTATTTTACTACTATATACTTGAATGTGACCTTAATTTGATTTTTTTGTTTATTTCAAATCTTTCTATATCTCTTCAAATTATACTCGATGAAATGTCGCATGCACGCAAGCGCGAAAATTGGCGCGCGGAAGGGACTCGTTTCACCCTCGCGGTGGAACGAGTTTTCACATATATATACACATATTTATTTCTATATATATATACATATACAATTATTATTTATCTGTATATATTACGTATGAAAAAATATACCTACAGTGTTGCGAGTGTGCCTGATGTCGCGACGATATTACACGATCTCTGTTCACACTCCATTTATCTTATTCACGTTTTCCCGCGTTCGATATTATATATCTCGCCTCTAACAAATTCTCTGTGTACTCGCTTCATTTGTTCACACCCTTATCGCAGTTTATTTTACATATGTTTTTTTTTTGTCCTTCCTATTCTGTTTGTCCTTTTATATATATAAATATTCGATACGCCATTTTTCACATTACGTTGCCGTGTGTGTGTGTGTGTGCCCGTGTCATTTTGATTATATCAACACAAAAATCTTCTTTTTTTTTACGCTTTTTTGTTTCTATACTTATATATCTCACACACCTTCTGTCAAACCTTTTATTTTCAACTCACGTGAACGCAGTGTGGTGTTGCTGTTACGTTATCATTTTCTATTCTCTTAATAACTAACGCTACATATATACCGCCACGTGTGTATATGCCGTCATTGTTCATTTATGTGTATGTGCTTACGTATGTGTATCACAATGTTTATTATGTATACATAAGATTATTCATAAGTTAATATGTCGCATCCTTGCCACGTGCGATCGAGACGCGTAACAAACGTTTCGAAACGCGCTAATCACGTGGTAACGATGCGAGTTATAATTGTCGAAATGTCACGTGCTTCTCTAATTGTAGAGAAAGACGTGCGTTTCCACCCTTTTTCCTCTCTCTTTCTCTCTCTCTCACTCTTTGCTCACAGTGTTTTTTTTTGTCTATTTTTTTCAATCCACTTTCTGGAGTGAATGTGTTTCTCGCGGATTTTCATGATCACCAGTCGCTTTTGTTTGTTTGAAAATTTCACGTAACGCCACGAGTCAATTTTTCACACATTCTCTATTTCATTCTCTATTTTATGCTCGTTTCTTTGTCCTTGAAAATGAAGAATTAATCGAATTCTTTCTTTTCAAAACGAACATGTCCGTTCGAATCCATAAATATTTATCTCCTATTTCCAATTCGGTACCGATATGTATATCAACACGCAGTAAATTTTTAAACGCATTTTTTGAGAAAAAGAAAACCAGAGAACAACCGCGAATATCAAATCGTCAATAAAAAAAAAAGGAGCAAATGAACGTTAAATATACATTATAAACAAACGAAGCGACTAAATTGATGTTTTTTTTTTTTAAAGAATTGCAACCGATTATTATCCAAGCTAAAAATTGTGTATACCGCGCTGTTAACGACAAAAACTGTGAATGCATCGCATTAAAAAAAAAACACGAGAGAATTTTTGAAGGAAAACTGATGATAATCCATTTGTCGTTTGTTAGCCAGTGGAACCCATTCGAGAGACTGAGGTATAAACATGGCGGCAGTCTTACGTTACCCGCCGCCAGACATTTCCTGTCGGAGTACAAACAAGTACGTAGTCCTCTAACAAAGAGAAAAGCAAATTAAAAAAAAAAAAAAAGAAAAAAAACAACGAAAGAAATAATACACAGACACTTGATACACGAGAATATGACATACACGACAAATATTAACTATATTCACAATTGCAAGTAGATGATCGCCTGTCGTATGATACGTTGTCTTTTACCAACCTTTACTCACGCCTGTTAAAACAGCCGGTTGGTCAAATCGTGTACAAAAATATTACCAAGAGTACTGATTTTGCTTTTTATTATTATCATTAAAATTTATTATTGATTATGACCACGATTCGATCAACTTTGGCTACAGACCTTGGATGATGATGACATTACCATGGTGACGTAACTGACCATTTGCTGCCATGTTGCTCATGATAATATTGACAATGACGATTTGCGTAATGGTTTAGTTTGATATATATTTTTTTTTTGTCTTAACGTGAAAGATGATGGTTTATTGCACCGATGTGTTTTCTGTGTGGCGAAGGTAGGACGGTCGACGACGACAAAAAACAATGCCGACGGCGTCGATTTTTTTTCTTTATCTTTGACCGTAATTTACAAAACGTGACGTACGTGACTGTCAATGACTATGACTATCGTTTATAAACTAATTTTTTAAACGTTAAAACGTACAGAATATCCCTAATTTTTTTTTTTGAACATGTTTTAAATTAACGGTTAATTTAATAAATAATAATAAAAAAAAAGAAACAACAGAAGAAAAAGAACACGTTAAAATAAAAACGAACGACCGTCCGGCCCCGCTTCGGTAGTCTATAGATGTGTCTGCTGCGTGTCCCGTATTGGATTTTTTTGGCCCTTGCTCTTGAGTGTTTTGCAGACAACCGAACACTCGATGTTCAAACTAAAAAAAAAAAATGAAAAAAAAAACTCACCCATCTCATTGCGAGACAAAAACCTTATACTCGTAACAACGAACAAACTAATCGAATCCTCTCCTTACCCACCTCTGACCCCCCCCCCCCCGTCTCTCTCAACCCTGATCTGAAAAATTTTTCCTCGTACTTTACCCTAAAATCTATCTTTCGTCTTATCTATATATCTCTGTCCATCACAATCCTTCTGTACTCTATGTCACAATCGTTTGCTCACACTTACAATGATTTTTTCTGTGTCTTTTTCTAGCTCTGTGTTTATCTGCCTTGCTATATTAAAAAAAAAAAACAACAACAAACAGTGTGTGCGTGTGCGTGCTACACAACTGTGTGTGCGTGTGCGTGTTATACGCGTCTCTGTGTGTGTGTCTTTTTTTTCTCTCGCCGACGCGCCTGCATCGAGCTATATACATCTATCTATATATTTACGTATATATAATATATCTTTATATCCTTATTTTTGTTTGTTTTTATTTTTCTCTGTCTGTTATTATTATTATTTTTTTTTTGCTGCGTGATGCCATGCCCACTCTATATATTGTAAGATCGCTCCTCACTAACCAAAAAAAAAAAAAACTAAAATGAAAAATTTGGTATAAAAAATCAGGGAATACAAAAAAAGAATAAGCTAGCCGTTTATATACTTTGGACAATAATTCTTCGTACTGTTTTTTTTTAATATTAAAGCCATAACAGCTGATGACTTATACTATACACGCACACACGCATCAGGTCTGTTACGTTAGCCGTTAATAAAGGTTTGACGTTTAACATCGACCATTGCCGTATATATATATACACACATACCACAGCTATTTAAACATTGCCAAAATGCACTGCAACTGCGCAGAGTTTTCATTGTGATCGTTTACTTGTTTCTAATATATTATTACACAAATATATTTTTGGACTCACGAGTCGTGTTATACACACAGTGTGCGTGCGTGTGATTGTGCCTTACATATTATATATATATACTTTAGTCTCTTATTATTATTATTTTTTTTTTATTATTATTAATGTGATCGCCCGTGTGCTGCCCTAAAATTTTGACATTTGCCAAAAAGCGTGTGCTGCTTCTAATAAAACTTTAAGTTACACATATAGATATAGATATATTTATAATATTACAACAATAATTACAAAAATATTCGATTATAATTTTTCGACCGTCAGGCGTCTCTGGTGCAGTAGTAGTATATGACAATGCGCGAAATCTCCAGAGCGTGTCAGAACGGAGAGTACCCCAGTTTTAGCTTTCGCATGGCACAAAACTGTCGATAACATACATATATATACACCGACCTCTCACATTAACAACGACGTGACTGCAACGATGTTACTACTACTACTACTACTTATACTCTGTCTCTTTAGCAAGGGGGGTGATCGCAGTTGTTGTCATATAGTAATAGTACGGAATCCAATGAGACTTAGTTCGCGCTAAACTGAATCGTATATATATGTATAAACTGCAATACAATGTGACCGCGCGTTCTCATTGTTATACCGATGCTGCAACACAGTAGCTTCTGTTGCTGGCACAGTAGCTCGACCAAAACTCTCTTGAGGGAGGAGAGAAACCGCATTCAAATCTGCGAAACTGACGTATTTACGATAATGCGACGACGACGACGACGACGAACGTTTTGAACTGGAATTTCATTAGCCGCGTACACAATAAACTGGAATCCCGACTTCGACATTGGGGGTTGTATCGTTATATATATATGCGAAGCTTATACTGTATACACGCTCATACATATACAGCTGAATATATACATATATACACACACACATGTACACACACACATACATACATACATTTACGGCTATATACGTATTTTATTATTACTAAGACGCTTACTGTCTTATGTGCCCGTCTCTCATTGTCTGCCGTAGATATTATAACCTTTTGTGTGCAGCGAAGCCGCTTGTGTTACAAAACGATGATATATATATACATTGATCGCTATATACACGTGCCTCGCTATATATACATATATATATATTTAATTGATGACTTTAATATATATATATTTATATATGTACATCATACACGAGATTGTATGTTCTTTTAATTTAGTCGAATTGATTGATTAATAATAATATATATCGTTATAAGATAGGAATTATTTTTCAAAATAACAATATATAACATGCCATAAAATCTCAGTGTTCGCACTGCCTTTTTTTTATATATATATAACTCTTAATATATATATATTTGTGTGTGTGCGTGTGCGTGCGTAGTGTGGCGAACGCGCTCGCGTAATCCTGTGATGTCGTGTGATAATTTCTTTCTTGGTGTTTCATTTTTTGTTTCTTCTGTACGTTTGTTGCTGATCATTATTATTATTATTATTACTTATTTATTTAATTACTTATTATTATTATCAATATTATTGCCAATAATTAATGCAGTATACATATGCCCTTTACTGTTGGTATATAGATATACTTGTTTAAAATTCGCTGTTTGCAATCTATATAATGTATAAGCATATATAAATATCACAACGTGTGAGCAAAAAGCCTTTAAAAAAAAAAGTCCACGATAAACAAGTAAAGTAAATTCTTTGTCCTTATCTTGGTGTTTGACGTTGATCGATAAAAAGAATCGCGTTGCAGCAGCACTTTGAGCCAAATCCAAAATTTTTTTGCCCTGTTTTTGCACATTTTTAAAGATTATATATATATATTTGATATATATGTGTCACGTAACACAAATTAAAGCACGGTATATGACATCCAAATTACACGCACATAATTGTATAATATTCCAAATCTATATCTATTGTTTAGTTGATACTTTATTATTCTATTCTATCTCTAACTTTACCTCTCTGTCTCTGTCTTATTTAAAAAGTCACGAATATCACAATTCGAATATTATATATATATAGCTCAGAGCACTGAATAACGTAAATGAGTTTCAATTTGATTTTACATACATTATATATGTTATGTATGACATATGTCAGATGATGACAATATACATAAGTATGATTGATAATAAATTGCAGCTTTTACGCGTAGCTTCCGTGTCAGAGAATGCAATCGATGTTATGTGCAAAGTATTTGTATATTTCGCACGCGCCATCAATATATGCGCGGGAACAGAGTTTCTCAGATAATCACTTTTATGTTGTTGTCTGTATTTACGTGCAACTTTATGATTTTTTTTCCATTCTGTAATTTTCTCATTAATCACATGTTTTTTCATTAATCATTCCTTTGTTATTCTTGATCGTCGTTACTTCGAGTTCGTATGAAATTAAAAAAAAAAATCTTTGAATAAGTACAATCTTGCCAAAAAAATTTATGCGTATCCTTAAAAAAGCACAAAAGAATGTTGAGCTCTTTACAAAGGATGCTGTCGATAAATTGAAAAAAAATTGTATAACAACATGTACATAAGTAATCTCACGGTTCACATGACTATATAATACCTGAAAACACTGATCTTTCTATACCTCTTCTACAACTTTATTTCACTTCTTCTCTACCTGTTATTTTTTTTATATCTGTATACATATCTTATAATTTTATACTCTATCAAATGTATACTGTTTCTACAAGCTATGTACATATATAATTAAGTACACGTTTAAACAAATTTGAGCGACGATATTTTACTCGCTCGGTTCAGGACTGTTGCGGACCATTTTTAAAGCCGAGCGTCGAATATATGCGAAACTACATCACATATATAAACCATCGATCGCTAGTCGATGTGATATAATATATCATATAAGCACAGAACATGTGTACGATAGATTTAAGTTTAGTGGGTATAGTTCGAGAAAAAACAAAAAAAAAAGAACCGAACGAAACAATGAAAATGCTTTTCACAATAATTTATGCTTAACCGTGAAACAATATTTATATATACATACATATAAAACGTCGATACTGTCGAATAAAAAGGAAAAGGGGGTACAAAATAAGGAAGCCGAAATGAATTTGCATGTCGTGCTCTCGCTGTCAGTTTTTTTTTTGCACGATCGATAAATCGTGACTGGACGAATAGTTTCAGTATATACAAGACGCATTAGGTCCACACCCAAACGCCGCCTTGAGAATGAGTTACTCCCGATGGGAGAGAGGTATAATAATACACGCTGCTGTATTTAATCATTGTCAAAGCGTATATACATACTTGCCACGTGAAACTTGCAGAGATATGAAATCGCTTTGCTGCAAGGCTTCGTTTTATCTTTTGTTTTTTACAAGGCGAAAGCACCGGTGTATATAGTCTTTAAAACCCTTAATGTCAGTCCAAAAGCTACAAATCTAGCTTAATATCCAATCATATATTAAAGATATCACACCGATGCTTTCGCTTTAATCGTTTTACAAATCTAAATTGCCAGCGCTGTGTTTGTGCATCTCTATATATCCACATATATATATAAAAAAATATATACAAGTAAGCATCGTTACAAAAAGAAGTTGTCTCGTGTGCTACCAATTATACGTGTGCCTAACCGCGCACTGGGTTAAATAAAAGAAAAGGTGGTGATGATGGTGGTGGACGAGCGAAACCACGAACACATACACACACGAACAACATCGGGAGTGACTCATCTCGCGTATATGGGCTACGTGTGAGTGTGTGTCTCTCTCTCTCTCTTAATCTCTGTTAATCAGCCAAGACCTCTATCATAACTGTCAGAGCTGTGAGTGCGGCCTGTCCAACCTAGTCTGATAAATAGGTACGTATTCTCAATCTAAGCCCAATATAAGCCAGTCGTGCGTGCTCGTGTTTGTGCCAGTTTTTTTTTTTTTTTAATGATGACCTAACCGGATAACCCCTTTCAGACATCCACCCCCCTTATTTTTTCTCTCAGAACCCCCGTTTTGTATACCAACCACCACGCAATTTGCACTTGATATATATACCAATACCGCATCTTTATTGCTGCCCTGCGATGTGTTGCCGCTCGTCGACCGAAAGCCATTACACGCGAAATGCCAAGTCGAGCGCGTCTTTAACAATAGTCGAGGATTATATACCGTTCACGTTTGGTATATATATACATATCTCGTAGCACGACATTTTGTACTGTGTCGATGTGTCGTATTGTACTAACGTGTGTGATTACTAACATTGGTTTTATATTTTTGAAAAATTAATGTTTTTTTTTTCTTTCGTTTTTTTTTCGTACTAACGTATAAACACATTTAATCGTCACGGTATACACACGACAATTTGATTTTTCGCGATAAGCGACTATTAGTCGGCAAAACTGACCGAGCTTTCGGTCGACGTTCGTTGCTCGTGAGTGACGTAGATATACAACTAGATATAGTTCTCTCTCTCTCCTCTTTCTCTCTCTTTTTCTCTTTTAAATCCCCGCCTATATATAATAGTTATAGTGTATCCGCAAGCGCTACCTTTTGAGAAACTAGAGCGCGAAAGTAGAGAAAGCAACAAAAAAAAACGAAAGAAACTAACGGAACCGGGTATATATATATATGAGCAAAAACGAACGAAAACAAAGGGGGAGAGAGAAAACATCGCACGCTCTTATTGCCCGTACAATGAGAGGGTTCGTCGTGCCTACAACAACACACGCCGTGCCACAATCCAGAAACAAAAGAGAGCAAATAGCTGCTATATATATATAGATAGATACATGCGCAGAAGCTAAATATCCTGCCAACAATTAAGCCTTTTGCCCGCTCGTTCTCCTGACCCTTTATACACACACCACCACCCTCCCCTTCTTAGACATGCATATATTCGCGCCACCTCTATAGCAGAGGGACGACGACCACAACAACAGCAACATAACACCGAAGTATAAAGAGCAAAAAAAAAGAGAAAACAGAATATTGAGAAAGTACAAAAGAGAGTACGCAAAATTCCGAGGGCACAATAGGGAAGAATACCCGTTTTAAACGCGTGCCACGCGGCGTTTTTTTTTTCTCTCTCGTTGCAATGTCGTCGTATAAGCTCTTTTTCTCGTGATCATTGTACTTTTCCAAATTGAAGAAGTAGCGTGTATATGGATTACTAAGATTTTTTGGCTTGACCTCCCACTCGGTGATATGGTCACAATAGTGGTGTTTTCGATGATGACGAGTTAACAGAGTGTGGTGACTAGTAGGAAACTTATAGCAAACTACAGCGCCTCTCTCTTTTTCGCTCTTTCTCTGTCTCGCCAGATATGTGATATCTATCTCATCCTGATACAATTGGCCATTAGGTTATCGATGTCGTACTTTTCAAAAGTTACCCTCCCCTCGCCAAACAAGAGGATTCTCAAATCCAAGTCAACACAACTTGTATTCTTCCCTATTACCACGACAAAAGTATATATATTAAAAAAAAAAGAAAAAACAACGGCGTGCTTGTGTGTGTCGCTGGCCTTGTGTATATATACATATCTCTTTATTCTCTCATCTCTCTCTCTATGTCTTTCTACAAATCTCTCTTTCGCGCAAACCAACATGTCATCATCCTCTTTTTCTCTCTCTCTTTCTGTCTCTCTTATTACGAAAAAAAATCAATCCCGCAACACAACCTTTTGTACAGCGTCTCTCTCCGAGACGGCGACAACGAAAGCAAAAGAAAGCAAAAACCCCCAAAGCCAAAAAAAAACACAAAGAAAAACCACTCAACTTTTCTCTCTTTCTCTTCTATCTCAAATCTTTTAAACTTTCTATCTCTCTCTCTCTGTCTCTTTTTCCTCTGCACACACATGATTCAGAAACGTCGGCCGTGTTCCGATTGCTCTTCTCGTTGCAGCTTCGGGTAATCCGAGCGTTCAGGTCGACTCTGGAAGACCTTGAGGAGCGTCGCTCCGTCCATAGTTTGCACAGCTTGCACAGTATGCGCAGCTCGCGCAGCCACACCGGGCCCCGTCCCCTGTCCGACTTCACATATATAGACGAGGACCCGGCCAGCAAGCAAGCTAGAAGTCAGCTACAACATCATCATCATCAGCAGCAACAACAACAACAACAACAACATACGAATTCCAGTTCGGCTACGACAACGCCTAACAGTGCTGAACACGATGGTGGACGTGGTGCTGCTTCACCTTTACTCCTACATGTTCCTGGATCTGGAAATCATCATCCTCATCATCAACATCATCATCCGCATCATCATCAACAACAACAGCACCAACAGAACAATGGAAGACAGCAGCAACAGCAGCAGCAAGAAGACGCGAATAATGCGGTCAATTCGTTAAGATCGAGCGCTAATAATCTCGTACTCCCGGAACTACCCAAATTCGTCCACGAGACTTGTATCTAAACGCCCAGAGCGATTTTTATTGTTCGTCTCTAACTTTTTCTCTACTTTTCTATCTCTGACTCTGTCACACTCTCTCTCTCTATCTCTCGGATGTGTTTCTTTTTTACCATCTTATACGATACGAACGACGATTATCTCCTATCACAGTGTATATCTCAGTACAATAATCTCTCTCCTATATCTGTCTTTCTTCTTTCCACTACTGTCTTTCTCTCGTAGACGTGTGTGTGTACTCTTTTGAGAGTCGAGACCAGTCGCGGTCCCCTGTGGCTTCTTTCTCTCTCTCTCTCTTATTTTTGTTACATTGTGCATATACATTTTGCTCCTCCTGTGTATCTGTCACCTGTTATTCTCTCTATCTATCTCTCTCATATTCTCACCTTTGCTGTAGACGAACGAGGGCTCATCACTCTCTCTCTCTCTTTTTCTCTCTTGCTCTTGTTGCTATATACGACTCTTTGTTCTTGACTTGTGATATCCGTTCATTCATTCTCTCTCTCTGTGTGTGTACTCCTTTGTGTAACTACTTGACGACTTTTTCGACGAAAGAGAAAATGGGACGGAAACCAATGGTGCATATATAGACTCGTACACTTTGTGTGTAGAACGTGTATATCTTTCTTCTTCTTCTCTAACTCTCTCTCTCTTCTCTTCTCTGTCATCACTTGTGTTATCGTACAACTACAAACTGACGAGTATCTTACTTGGAGACGAAAATAAGAGCAATTTATATATGTAATTGTTTCGATCTCCAAGTGCGAAACGAATCATCCACTGTATATCTCTTCTCGCATGTTGTAGTCTCAACATATCAAATCATTCTTCGCAGCGTGTTTTTTTCGACTACTCTGTTTGGAACGCGCACTGGTCTCGTATCTCTCTTTTATTACGCGGTGTTACTCTTTCCAAAGCACACACGTGTTCTATCCTTCAACTCTCTCTCTCTCTCTCTGTTTTTGTTTTTTTCTTTCATGTATACCCACGTGTGTATTTTTTCACATGCAGCACTGCGTTCGAGACCTCAGGCGTGTACCGGAGCGTACAGGGTCGTAGCCTTATAAAAACCATCCCTCGAATCGTCTCTCTCTCTCTCTCTGTCTCTATCACTTTATATACCTCCCACATTTCTGTTTCTGTCTCTACAAAGCTCGTTTACTATATACATTGCTGCATCGTGTACGTATCACTTTTTTTTTAGTATCGTTGCGTATATATCGTACGACGAGCGCGTGCCTCATTGTCACCGACAGACAGACACATTCGTGTTCATCGCCAATTATATTAAAAGAAACGGATGCTACGGGAATTATATACATTCTCATCGACGGAGATTTATCGAGAAGTGTCTCCTCTTTTTACTGTGCTATATTTGCCTCTCGGGGAAAAGATATATAGATGAAAGAAAAATGTGCGTGCTTGTATAAATCTCGACAGTTTGTGTTTACTTTGCAAATACTGCCTCGCACCATTTATATATATATATATATATATATATCAACACACGATTAACTACTAGTACTACTGCTACTAATTTAACTGTTATTACCATCCACTACTACTGCTAGTATTACTACTACTACTACTACTACTACTACTACTACTACTACTACTACCACTGCTGCAAAAATCACTAAGACCGATATAAGTGGTTAATGGAGGATCAAACTTTATCTCAACGGGGAATTTCATGAAGTCCTTAAATACGTGTCTAGATTGTGTAAACGCGAAAACTATGTGGGAATCTCTTTTGCTTGTACGGCAGGAAGAACAACGAGTACTTAACACCTCCAAACTTTCTGCCTCGTTTCGCTTCCCCTCTGTCTCTCACTTTCACTCACTCACTACTACCGACTATATATATATATCTTACAAAAAAATCCCTATATACGAACGATAAATAAAATCGAACAACCTCGCTTTTTTGTACCGCTGCTTTATTACGCATTAATCCTCAAAACCTTTCGCAGGTTACAATTGACGAAATCGCTTGAACGTAAAATAAAAACAAAAAAAAAGAGGTTTAAAAAAACAAAAAAATTCTAACGTGAAAATCCTGCCTGCATTGCCTGCCTGTTCTGCCTGTCTGCTTGCTTTAACTGGGTTTGGATGTGAATGCGTCTGTCCATGTTGACAATCGATTCTATAGTCCCCCCCGCCCCCCCTTATATAAATCACCCCCCCACCTAACCTTAAAAACTATACGGATATCGATGCGGCTAGCGCGTCAGACTTAATAAGTTCACTTATTTTTGTATACAACGTCAACGAAAGATTAAAAGAAGAAAAAAAAGAAATTTTAGAAAATGACCAAAAAAAAAAAGAAAAGATAAAGTTAACGCAATAAATCGCTTTGTTGACCGTGTACGATAATCAAAAGAAAGAAAAAAAAAAGCATTGACGAGAGAGCGCGCGTTGGCTTTTTAAAAGGTGAACGAGACTGTAAAAAGCAGCAACAATCTATGAAACTATATCTCTTTTTCTATATAAAAGCATTTTTCTCCATTATATATATATACATATTTTCATGCGATATATACCATCAGCTGGGAGAAAAACAGGTGACAAATCGACTGCGCGCTCAGAAAGGTGACAACTCGTGGGTTACTTTGACTTATTTCATTTCATTTCTAATTGAGAATTGTTATAGAGATAGAAAAAATGACTTCGTATTCAATTAGATTGAAGTATCAAACCATTTACCATCTAAATTCTAATTTATTCGAAAAAATAAAATTGAATAAAAGTAACCCGCGAATTGTCGCTTCTTTCCTTCCAGCCGACGATATATAATATCTTTTTTTCACAAACTCTCTATCGACTTGACTGTTACAATCACTTTTTCTAACCGACTTTTATCGAAATTTATTAAACTATACGAATAGTCGAGATTTATTAATCGCGTTATCGTGTATATATATATTATATACGTCTCTTATCACTGTCTCTATTTCTAAATCTGTACTTTTTTTCCAATTTCGAATGAAAACAAATATTATATAAATATATATTAACGCAGAATGTACTTATACGACCTCACACTTCGAGGCGATAATGTTTAATTGTTCTCTGCAAACTTTTCGTGTGCGATTACAGTGGAGACATGATTAACGATTCGTTGTTTCATTTAGAGATAATGTGAAAAATCGAGTATAATCGATCATTAATCGTACAGTAGTCGTATAAAGGATTACGGTGACAATCGGAAAATACATATATACATATAAACCCCGCACGTTAGAACTGACGGGGCGCTCGAACTCAAAAGCTATTACTAATCGATTACTTTTTTTTTAAAACTAACTAAACATCTCTCTGCACTGAATTTTCATTCTTCATATATATATGACGATGATGATGTAATGCTCCTCCCCTCGAAACCCCCTGTTTTTCTTTTCTTTATTGTTTTTTACATATTGTATTTTTAATGCATTTTGTTAACAACACAGCCGTGAATTTTTTAACGTTGTAATAATATGTCGACGATGGTTCCGTGGAGAACGTTGATTGGGCCTCCCAGTCTCGATTTTATAATGTAAGTTTTTATTTATGTTATTATTAATATTATTGCATATTGTCTAATAATCGTAACCATTATCTATTATTATAATTATTTAACTGTCATTAAGTTTTCTTTTAACTATTATGTCTTTATTATTATACTCTCATTATATTATGTCTACTGCTATTATGATTATTATTATTATTATTATTATTATTATTATTATTTTTACGATTACGATTTTATTGATTATCGACAACATTCATTTGACTAATTTCATTTTTTTCTGTAAATTAATTTTGTAAGCCACTCGTGACTCCGACCGACCGAACCGCGCTCGCTTTGCATTTTCCTCTCCGTTTAATCATTGTACCTCTCTTCTCTTTGTAGAACTTTTTGAGGCTGATGTCGACCGTTGCAACGGCGACTCGCGCCGCGTTTGTTGAGATTATTATACGTGTTTAAGACGAGATGAAGTGGAAGAAAAAAAAAACTTACGATAATAATAAATAATGATAAATTATTGTAATAATAATAAAATAATTATAAATCATAATGTTATAAATTAAGGATAAGGATAAATGACAAAAAAAAAACAGAAAATTTAGAGAAATTAATTAAAATTATAAGAGCGTGAAATATCTCTCTCTCTATCTTTGTCTGTCTTTTTCTCGTGTGAGCGCGCGTTTTTTCGAAAATGCAAAGCGAGCGCGACCCACAGCATTAAAAAAAATTGAGGGCAATCTGTACTCCGAAAATGATAAGTAAACGATCGTCATGAGGCGCACGCGCGCGGCTGGTAAAGACGTATCGAGCAAGTCGCATGCACTGTACTTATTGTCATATGTATACTATATGAATATATATATATAAATTTAATTATTTTTTGTTGCGCTATTAACGTTGGATAAAGGATGTGTAGTCCAAGTGTGTCAACGTGCACGACGAAAAATATGTCGCACGAATATTATTGACAGTGCGACAATTCGTTTACTTCTCACGGTTCTATTAATGATTCGGCGACAGATGTGCGTAAAGAGTCGAGTGTGCGCTATTAAACATTTTTTTTCTACGTTCTCCTTAGTTTCATTTTTTTTTTTTTTTTTTTTTTTTTTTATTTATGCGTGTCTTTTCATTTTCTCGTTGCATCGTTTTCTTTTGTTTTTTAATCGTTACGTTTGTATATTGCTATCGATTATAAAATCATTGTAACGACACAAAGAGTTTTTTTTTCACCGCGCTATTTCGACCTGTGTGCGCGCGCAGTCGGAAAGGCATTCGAAAATAAAGAATGGAAACTAATAATAATAAATAGACAGAAGTCAGTCACGGGTTTCGTGCGTCGAGATTCCCGTGCATGTCGTTTCTCGATTTCGAATCAACTAAAGTAATGAAAATAATAACTTTTTATGATTAAACATTTAATGTTTTCAAAGTAATAACAATGATGAAAAAAAAAGAAAGAAAGAAAGAAAGAAACAAACAAACAAGCAAATAATAATATAATAATAAAAATGAAAAAAATGCTAGAAAGGCAAGAGATACAAAAAGGTGAAATAATGGAAAGCCGACGCAATGAGAGTCGTTTTAGCTTTTTAAAGAACACTGAACCTAGCGATTAAAAAATAGTTACCTACTGACTTCATTATTATTACAATTATTATATGATGCATATAGAGTATGTTATATAAATATATAATATATTAATTATTACTATCATAAAGTTTAAGACACGTTATTGCGACTTTGTGTATAACAAGGGACGCGCGATCAAAACAAAAAAAAAAAAAAAAATGAAAAAAAGAGGACCGATTTTCGTGGCCGCCTGTAATTATTATACTGTATACGCTTTTTCCCCGATTAACACGTACGAATTAACGAAAAACAAAGCTACGAGTAAATCAAAGTTTAGCTCTCGTTTTATTTTCTTCAGAGTTTTTTCCTTAACCGCACGGTCGAGGCTATTTTCCGAACTCACTCAGTTGTTTGTATAATATACTGCTATATGATTTGAGGTATACGAATGTTGTATATTTGTAAAAAAAAGAAAAGAAACGAAAGAGAAAAAGAAATGACGAAGACGATGAACAATGGAAAAATTATCGATTTTATACGAGCTATACCTATTTTTTTGTGATATATAGATATGATTTCGGAAATGTCGAATTTACAAATGTATAAAAGGAATAGAGTCGACGAAGGAACGAACTATTGTTAAGTGGGAACATATATATTATACCCGAGTGAATAAAAAAAAAAGAGGAAAAACGAAAAAAAAAAATTAATGATATGAATCAGGTTAAACAAACAAAAAAAACCACTCACTACTGACACGGTGCGACTTTGAGCTTTCTCTCTTTGGGCGGTCGGGAAAACCGGAAGCGCTGCCATTTCCGCTGCCAATTGTTTTTAGCGGTGTTGTACTATAGCGAGAATGTACGTAGTCATTTAAAGAAAAAAAAAATAATAAATAAAAACAAAAAAAAAGAAACAGGAAAAAACCAAGCTATAAAAGTGAACATTAAAAACGTTGAAATTTGATCGTATAATTGCGTATATTGAAAACAAAATGAAAATAAAAAAAAACCACGAAAAAAAAAATGAATAAATAATGAATGTTGCGGCGTCTCGACGCGTTGTAGAAGCTATAAGAGTTTGAAAACTATACATAAACAATCGAGACATCGTTTCAGGTTGAAGGTTTAGTAAAAAAAAAAAAACATGAAACACGAACAGAATGACATTTTGAACTCTAACTTCGACGGTCAATAAAAGTACTGTATCTTTCTTAAAAAAAAAAAAGGAGTTATTTTGGTCTACACAATTTTGTCCCAGTCACATATCACACCGAGCGGGACGATTTTACCTTGGTTTAATTTAAAATATTTCTATAAACATTGATGTGAATCAATAGTATATTCAATTATATTCGAGTGAAATCCTCTCGCTCATCCTTTAATTTAATTCGAATTATTAATTTTTTTTTTAATTTACTACCGTTTCTGCCACACGTCAGCCGCACGAGCGACGAAGGGAAGTGTCACGCAAGTGATATCGAAAAAAAAAAATCCGACGACGAATCGATCGGATTAATATATATACTCGCGTACGAATTTTTTCGCAATGTCTCTCGACGAGCCGAGCGTGCCTATACGAAACTATATAAAACAATGAGAAAAGAAAAAGATAAGCCACACACATATTTATAGAGTCTTGGAATATAAGTCTTTTCTTATATATATATATTGCCAATCATTTTATCGATATGTGTTTGTTCTCTATTATATACTTTTACCACTTCTCTGTCGCTCTCTCTCTCTCTTTGAGAATTCGTATATTATTACCACCTATTACTACTACTACTTTCGTCTTCCGAAGGTTATTTGGAAAGTACAACAAGTATACTTATTATATTTTTTTTTAATGGCGAATTATGAGTACTTTTTGAATCAGTATATCAATGTCTCTTTATCATTATATCTGTCTTTTCTATTCTTTTTTCTCTGTCTCTATCTGTTTTTCTATCTGTCTCTTTTATCTCACCTATTATCTATTTCTTTCTCTCTCTCTCTCACTACTATATTCTCTATCTATTCTATCCTATAGTACTTCTGTTTCTGTTCCTCTCATGTCTCTCTCTCTCTCTTTCTGTCTCTCTACTTCTCTTTTTTACACATCTCACTCTGCACAATAATAAAAGAAAGAAAGAAAAAAGAAACGTAAAAGCGATGAGCGAGTCACGCGACGTTTAATTAACTCTAAATGTTCGCGTCATTAAAAAAAGGAGCGTTGGTCGATTGATTGTATATATCAGCAAATTGGGCTATTTGAAAATTAAAATCAATCGGTAATCGATACGAATAATAATTGATACGGCGATTTATTTAAACGACGTACAATTTATTCGTTGAACGTTCGTTGACTCGCTCTCGCGCTAATTAACAATTTGTATAAAAAAAAAAGTAATAATAAACGTCGTTATTGCCGATCGCATATATAAACTTAATTTTAATTATTACCAATAGTTTTATTTACACATATATATATATATATGAAAAAACGTTTGCGACCTTCCTTGTTATCTGCACAATGTATATTTCGTCCCTTCTCTTTATTTTCTGCGCGTGTTTTACAAAACGTGTTTTTATATACATCTCATGTAGTTATAGTCAGATTTTTTTACGATTAGTTCTTTCTTTCCGTATCACACGTTGTTGGTTCTTTTTTTTTCGTTTTCCTTGGTAAAGTATATAAAGTTTCCTTTTGATTCTTTGGCACTTATTTTTTGCTTAGATGAATTACACACGTAAAAGTGACTATACTTGGCTTATTCTACCTCTATTGTCGCGTTGCGCGATTGCTCGTTTACCGGTGTACTTTTTAATGGTTTATATATGATTTTGTTTTTCTACTTTCTTATCTTCTGTCGCTTACACGTATTATTTCATCGTCAATAAGGGGATGTGAAGAGTATAAAAAGCTTTTTTTATTTTCACATAAAACTTTTTTTGTAAATTTCAGCACAAAAGCGCATATATATAACATACAACTTTCACATCCACTTGACGACTTGGTAGCAGTATAAAAGTAAAAGATTTTCGCCGAATACAACATACTTTTATGATTTGATTCTGCGATCGAATTCGACGAAAGCGCACCATATATATATTTATCTCCACCTTCCCCCCCACCATCTCTTATGTTTTTTTTTTTAATTTTTTTTTTTAAATCTCGTTCTCACTATCTCTTTCTCTCTTTTTTGTAACCATGATATTACCCTTTACTCTTGAAGGTGATAGGTGGCGAGTTGCAGGAACGTTTGATACCGGTACCCTACAGCAAGAGCTCGACAGACCAAGCTGTAAGCGCTCCTCTCTCTCTTGCTCAGACTTTTCTGCGCTGTCAAAGTCTTATTGCATCACTCTCTCATGCCCTTGGTTTATTTTCTTGTCGTTTTTATTTGAACCCTAACTTTTTGTTTTCTTTCCTTTGATTTTGTTCGCCATTTTTTGAGTTGATTTATTGATCCCCCGTTTTACTTTCAGTTTTACCTTTTCTTTTTTAACATCCAAGCTCGAAGACAAGTTCAATAGCGCTTCCGGAGATCAGTGCGGTTTTACTTTAAATCGACTATCTTTGGACAGAGCTTTGGCTTAGTGTCTCAGGCTTGACACCTCAAGACACTACCAAGTTCTTTTCGTTTGATTTTGGTTATGATTTTGAGTTTTTACCACCTTCTAATTTTATATCGACCTTTAAAAGACGTTTAAAAAATGTTAAATCTTGTTTGTATATATATAAAAAAAAATTTTAATAGGTGAATTTTATAACTAGCGAATTTTTATAATTTATCAAATAAAACAAATAAATCTCGAAATGTATATTATTGTAAATACTGTTGTAAAAATTTTCAACTATTTCACACTATACGTCTTATACGATTATCCCGTCTTTTAAGGGTTTCACTTTTTAATTACTTCTTTACTTCCTCTTTTATAAATCAATCTTTTTTTACTTTTTTTTTCAACACACTTTTTTTACACATCATAATCGCTCTCGCTCTGTGTCTGCTTGACTGTGTCGTGTGTCCGTATAAAGCTCTCGCATTTAACACTTCGAAAGAAAAATATATATGCACACTTATCACACTCGACACTCACCAACTATGTTTCTGTTCTTATATAATTTAGGGAATGAATGACTATTATACATATTATAAATATTGCCTTCATTGTCACTATATATATATATATTTTTTTTTATATTTCTTGCTCTATATATTTTTTCGTGCAAGTTCTACATCTAAATATATATATCTCTGTTTTTTATATTTATATATATTTATTTATTTATTTATCATATGCTTGCATGTGCTCCAAAGCGCTATACAGTTTTTTACAATTATTATTATTATTATTATTATTGCGCAGCATTACGATTGCGAACGTTTGGTTGAATTATTATATTATGGTTGACCGAAGATAAACACGAAAAAGATAATGTTATGGAAGTTCTGGTATATGAGGATATGCGTTATCATAGGGTTGTTGTTATTAGTTAACTTTTGTTCGAGAGACGTTGCATCCGAAACGTATGATACAAAACTCGTTGACTTTACAGCTGATATCGTTATTATTGAGTTTTTATAAATGTTCTTGTTTTTTGGTAGGATTTCAGTTACACTTTCAGTGGCAAACGACAATTTTTCGATTATAGTTTCCATCCGTTATACCTTTTATCCGTCTGTCCTTTATTTTTTAATTGAATTTCCTTCAACGAATGATATGGCAATTAAAATGACAGAAAATCGATAAGGTGCTTCTAACCGGAAAAATCACGTAAATTCTTTTATCTTTTTTATACTATATTTTACAACTGTGAATGCATGCCTATTTGAAATTACAGTTCTGAATTTGTCAAGTTTTTAAAGTATTTTTAGAACTATTAATGCAACAATTATAGTAGACATAATATTTTAATGATTGCACTTATAGAAAAACATAAAGACTAAAAGACAATCACAAGTTTGTAGGCAAATCACCGATTTTTCTAATTTTTGCTTATTTTTTGCAAAAAAGCATGCTGCCGTAAAAAGTAGCTTGGCTTAAAGTTTAAATACACGTAAGATATAAAATTTTATATAAAGGGAATTTACGAATTATTCAGGTATAGAAGCATTCTTACATATATAGTTTCAGAGGCAACTTTGTTCTAATCAGTTTTAATTTACAACAATTAATTATCGCAACTTTGTTTTTGTTTATAATTTATGCGTGCTGCTTTGAGCGTAGTTGCGCTGCTCGGCTCAATTGTTTTTATTTCTTAGTATATTTATTATTTTTTTAAGGAAACCAAATAATTTCAATTCTTTTATTGGCTATACCTTGTGTCTTTGCCGTGGATGCAGCTTATGAAGCTTCTGAAAGGCTCTTAGATGATATGTGTTATTACTTCAGTAACATTAGCGTTAATGAAAAGAAAAAAAAATCGTGTGTGTGTCGTCCCAACAACTTTCGAAAAGCGAGGATATATATAGAAAAAGCACGCGAAAAGACCAAAATTCAAAAAAAAAGTTCCTTCTCAACTTTAACCTGAAAACAAAGAAAAAAAAAAATGAAAAAAAGAAACAGTAATTTACGTCGATCGTTCTTAACGATTAGAAAAAAAGATACGTTTTTTCAACACTCCCACACTTTTTGTTCGCACAATTATTATTTTTTTCTTCCACTCAAAAAAAAAAGAAACGAAAAAAAATAAATCCTGCGAGAAAACCGTACATTCCATAAAAGAAAAAAAGGAAAGCGAACTCGAAGCAACGATACGATTGTGTGCCCAAAACGATTCGCTATACAGCGTAAATAAGATAGAGGCAAAGAAAAACCCGAAAGTATATATACAAAAAAAGAAAAGAAAGAAGAAACAACTCACGAGTGCGTGTGCGTGTGTGTGTGTTTGCGAACGCGAGAGATGCAGGCGTTGTTGTTGTTGGTCCTCTTCACACCATCTAATCTCGGCTGTCAACCCCATCACCCGCCCCCCTTGCTGCAACATTGTACAATGAGGAAAGATGTGTGTGAGATCCGAGGAGCTCTGCATGCAGACGCACCACCGCCACGCACATATACGCGCGCCTACTACCCTAATTCGTCAGCTCTCGAGTGTCTTAAGAGAGAAAATTGTGAAAAAAAAAGATAAAAGAAAAAGCGTAAGTACACGAGAGAGACAGCAGAAAACACAGATACAACAACAACAACAACAACCACGACGGGATCGGAATGGAGAGAAGAGCCTCACACACGTGCCTTGCTCTCTCGTATCTCTGTTGACGTGTACACCGTTGAGTCTTTTATTATTATTATTATTATTACTATTGCTATTAATATTATTATTATTTCTTACTACTTCTCTACTATTCTTTGTACATACATATATATTTTTGTTTCTTAATCCAGTGCTACTACTATTCGTTAACTCGTATCTATAATATACACACACACAGATATATAAACACGTTATATCGAGTCTTCTAATATTCAATGTTGCTGAATTACTTTTTTTTCAACCCGCTACTTTTGTCTTCTACTTCTTCTCTCACGACACTGTTCAACACCAGAAGTATACTCACAGACACACACACTACCACGAATGCAAAAAAATTTTGTTGACATGAAATATAATGCATAAAGACAACAAACAACAAATTATCTATCTGAATTCAAACACCATATGGCAAAGACACACGTTAGCAAAAGAATTAATCTATCGAAAACATACAAGGAATGACGAAAAAAAAAAGAAAAGAAAGAAAAACACCTGCGTGAGAAATGTGTATTCTCTTACTAACAGCTTTCCTCGAGCTAAAAAAGATTTATTGTTATAACTTTTTGTTCATTTTTCTACTCTAATTATATACATATAAGTTTGCCATTAAACAAAGCATGCTGAATTGCAGTTTTTTTCTTATATATATATTTATACATATTTATACATACAATGCTTAGACCTTCTCCATGGCTCGTTGACCACTTGATTGTTTGTTCAAAGAGACTACCATTATTTATATATATATTATAATATATCTGTATGTCAGAGTTACGTGTACGTTTACTTACATTCTACGTTATTACAACCTTCTTTCTTCAACACTTATTATTTTTTTTTTTTTGCTTTTTGTTTTTAACTGTATAACAGACTTGTATAATACACTAATTTGACATATATATATATATAAACACCGCTCTGCTCTTATATATATATATGTATTTTCTATATTTATATACATACATATTTTATATTGCCGTGCGCTTGGTCTTTGGCGAGACTGTGCTTTTCTTTGATTCTGATCGTTCGCTAACACTAAAAAATGAAAAAAAAAACTTTTTTGCGCCCTGCGACAGCGTTGATTAACCGCGTCGTTTTGTTATGTGCTTCTTGCGCTACGTGTTAATTAACGCTGTCAATCTGTCTTTTGTTTCTCTTACTTTTTTTTTCCATACTTTATGCTAATGAGATTGATCAAATCTGATTTGGCAGGCTTGTATTTTTCATTTCGTTTTTCTTTTTGTTTTTTTTTCAAAAGAACGAGAAAAAAAAACTAAGCTTGCGATGAAACGATGTTTGTGTGTCCTGAAAGCGCGTTATACAGAGTGCTTCGCTTTCGTTTTTCACCGTATTATGTCGTTATCGAGTATCTGTAGCTTTGTATTATTATTATTATTATTATTTATTTTTTAAGTATATATACGTAAAGATATACATGAATATGCTTTTAAATGTGTTATTGCTCGTTTATTGTCTGTTGAATACTTGCTTGCTATGTATATACAATACAAAAAAAAAGCTTAATTTTGTGTTCGTTACATCCTCCCACTTCTCAATATCGTGGCTCTATTGACTGTTTTTGTGGACTATTAAGAAAACTGTTTAAAACGCCTTTTTCTCTTCCCCCAAACGAGGTAAGGACAAATAATTGGCACCAAAAAAAAAAAGCTAATGTAAACAGTTTCCTTGCTGCTATATATATATTATAATCTTGTCTATCGGCTTGCAACGAGATTCTTAAAAAAAAAAATGATAACTAAAATAACTTAAATGAACAGCTAAAATAATCTATTATGCATATTTATAAAAACATACACTACCAACAGTAACAACATCTCTTACTTCTCTGACTTGTACTAATTGCTCACTATTATTCTCTTCTCTCTGCTCACTCTACGGCAGAGCTACTTTATTTGATTACCAGTTGTTCTTTTTTTTTTTGCTTTTTTTTTAATCTTGATTGAAGTATATTTCAATTCTGTACTATCTTCTCATTCTGTTCTCTGAGCCTATACACCTAATGTCTGTATTTCACGTCTATGAGAAATTAAACGGCATAAGTAATATATTTATATCCGTGTCTGCATATCGTGCAAAGCAAAATGTCGCGTATATATATACAAAAGTATGGCGCTTTTTCATTTACCACTATATACTTGCTCTCATCAACGTGGCTTTCGCTATATATATTATTATTATTATTATTAACCAACTATATATTGCCATTATTATTACAACAACTATTACTATACTTGTTTTTAATATTCGCTGTTGAAAAAAAGATCCCGTGAGTCCACTAAATATTCTTGTGATGCGCATATTGAGGGTTTGGATGTCTCTTTGGCTTAATATATATATACATATACATATTGTCCTTGATATATTTATACATACACTCTATATATTATATATATTTTAAATGTGCCAATTTGTCGTATCAACAACGATTCGAGGCATCGAATCGGTTATCTTCATTGCTTTGAATTTTGACGAGAAAATGAATAAAAAGAAAACATTAATTAATAAAATTAATCGATAAAACGAAAGGAGCACTCTGTACGTCGCGAGAAGAGGAGGCGTGTTAT
The DNA here is from genome assembly GCA_035583055.1 of Torymus tubicola. NCBI lineage: Eukaryota > Metazoa > Arthropoda > Insecta > Hymenoptera > Torymidae > Torymus > Torymus tubicola. The sequence continues at coordinate 1,825,840 of JAWWEQ010000010.1, forward strand.
CCACCTTCCGAGGATGACGTTATGTCTCGTGTATGTCCTATATAAATTATATTATTGGTTCGCAATTTTGTTATTAATATACAACGAGAGAAAAAACAAAATAAAAAGCAGTTTGCCTTTGACCTTTATATATTACCTGTTGCAAAGAGAGCTTTCAAACTAACGAGTTTTACGCTTTTGTTTGACTATCTTTTTTTTTGTTTTTGAACAAGTGTTCGCTTTTTACTAATGTGACTATCTCTCTCTCTATATATATTTTTTTTCCTGTTTTTGTCCTACGTATCTGTCTCTGTCAGAAGCAGCTATATAACTATGCAAGATATCGTTATCTTTTTTTTTTACATATTATACATATTATACATTCGATATATAAGTGTGCAACTCTCTCGCTGTCGGTGATCGAGAGATGAAAAGAAAGAAAGAAAGAAAAAAAACGAATCGCGAGAAGCAAAACAAAAAAGAAAAGAAGGAAAAAAAAGGACTTTTGTTTTATGGTCGATGGGTGCATGCCGGCGAAGCAGCAACAGCAGCCACAGCATCAAGCTTTCTTTTTTCTGTTCGCGCGTGATTATCGAAGCAATTTCGCGGCCTCGTTGTTTATTGTCTGTGCTCGTCGCCGCCGCTGCCGCCGCCGCCGCCGCGTGTTTTGTGCTGCATACACGTATATAGAAGCAGAAAGCTCGTCGTCGTTGTTGAGTCTCCGGCAATGCCGTGGTGACGAGAGACGATCGATGTTTTGTCGAACGAGAAAAAGGGAAAGCTATGACTTCCCTCCTCTTGCAGCCTCGGGATTGATCGTGATGATTAGCCGTTTTGCAAGGCTCTCGCTGTTTTATTTCTGTGCGCATTGTTTGAATATATATATATTTATATATCTTAGACGTATTTAACAAAAAAAAAAGTTTCGTGAAGTGTTTTTAACGTTTTTTTTTAAATTTTTTTTATCGAAATTAATATGATCATGTCATGGATGATGATAGACGTCCGTTTTTTATGCTTGTTTATATACGTTTTGATATATAGAGTACGTTTATATACGTTATTGTTCTATAGCTTATTTATTGTATACACTTACATACAAGCCTCTGCTTTTGAATTGTGTTCTTAAAAGACAACGCTTCAATTTTTTTTCAAAGTTCGCAGACTTAAAAGGCCGTTTCGACTAAAATTTGTACATTATTATCAGCTACTTGTTCATATATCGGCCTACGACAAATGACAAAAAAAAAAGTAAAGAAAAGAAAAAAGATGTCGAATTTTACCTCTAAAACAATCGTCCTTTAATGTCCTCCTCGCTTACATTGAGGAGGAAACGCTTGCATCCTCGATTAACGAAATTTCGTTTAATGTCCTGTAGAATTCTAAAAACAAAACCTGCTTGAATATCCTCTAACCTGCTTTAAAAAAAAAAAGGAAATGAAAGTTTTCCCACCTAGAAAGCGGTGGGAAAAATTAATATTGAAAAGACCTCGAAAGTTGTTGGATAATACGGTGGTATTGAGACGTTGCGCCTGTTGTAACTTTTCCTACGTTGTGTTTAACTAGAATTTTGAATTAGAACGTTTTTCTTTTTCGACAAGTAGACACGAAATATTTATATATATATTTTAGTTATATATTTATTTTTTCATTTTTAGACACAAAATTTTAGTATATTTTTCACAATACTTTCTTTAGACAATTTGGTATAAAGTAGTGAATGTTTAAACATGTAGATTTGTGTGGAATTTTATGCAATTTTTCTATTATTCGTAGCAAAAGTCGCAGCATCACGAGCGTCTCAGTACCACTCCTTGAAAAGAAAAGAGAAAAAAAAAACAAAATTCCTCTTAATACACAGCCCTTACATCCTCATAAACGAACTAACCGTTCCTTACCTCGACAATCCCGCATCCGACATGTTAAATTTAACCCCGCACGAGACAAACCTTTTCCAAACTACACACAAAGAACACACACACAGACACACAAAAAAAAGAAATCCAATCCAAAGTTCAGCGAAAGTCGACTAATCGTGGGCGTGTCTCCGCACGGCGGTCGCGTGTGGTCGCGGCGTGGTGTTTTTGTATATCTCACACACGCTCGCGTCTCACACGCCAATACTGCCCTGCTGCGGACCCGCTTGGGCGTTCTGCTCTGCTTTCTGCTTACAGATCCGCGTAGTGAACGCATTTCGACAGGGCCTGGACTCGCGCTACGGCGAGCACAGCAACACGAATCTCGCCGAGGTGCTGAGGAAGCAGTCCTCCCTGAGCAAGCGGCTCTCGCAGACGAGCAGCATCGACTACGAGAACAATCCGGACGAGCTGGCCATACCTGAGATCGACGTCGAGCGGCTCTCCAGCCACAGCCACACCGAGACGGCCGTCTAAACGCAGCAGCCCAAATATATATATATATATATATATATATAAAGGCAGCCCAGCCAGCAGCTAAATGAGATATATTAATACGAGAGAGAAAACGAGAGAACGAGAGCGAGAGAGAACGAGAGCGAGCGAGAGCGAGAGAAAGAAAGAAAAAACAAAATAAGAAAGATGAACATTTTTTTCTTCGCTGAGTGGAAGAGGAGAAGCGCTGATGCAGCAGCAGCAGCAGCAGCAACAGCAACAACATCGTCGTCGTGATGATGATGATGATGATGATGATGATGATGGGAGACCCACACCACGCCACCACACGCCCTCCTGACGAGCGCGCGCGTTCACGTGGAGTTGATGATGATGCTAAAGGACGAGACGAAGATGAAGAGAGAGTGGAGACGCGAGCGCGCGCGCGCTCGCTTTTTACGCTTAACACGAGGAATCCGAAGGATGATAAGAAAGAAAGAGAGAGAGAGCGAGAGAGAAAGAGTGATTTATCTGGGAATTTGATTGATTGATGAATTGATTCAGAATGATGATGATGATGATGATGATGATGAAAAAAAATAATAATAATAAATAAATAAATAATAAAATACAAACTCTGTGTGTGCGTGTGCGTGTGTGTATGTGCGCGCGCCGATGTATAATCCACGTCTTTCGATTGGGGGGACGAGGACGACTATACGACGACGACTATGATGATGATAATGATAACCGTTGTAAAACGAACTCGTTTGTTAAGAAGATGATGAAGATTACGATGATTATGATAAAAATAAAATAAAAGAAACTCGAGGCTCCTTTGCGTTTAGACGACGCCTGTGTGTGTGCGCGTGTGTGCGCATGTATGCGTGAGATATAAGGATGATGATGATGATACACGTCTCTTCTCTGTTTGCGCGCGCGTGTGTTATATACGTATACGTGATGGACCGCGAAAATTCGAGTATATACATATAGAGATTAGTGGCAACAGCAAAAATAAAATAAAATAATAAACAAATACATACACACACACGCTCGATTATATTAAAAAATAAATAAACATACTTACACGAAATATGACACGCGGCGCGAAGATATCGCGGGCGAGCGACATATAGAGGAGAGACGATGTGTGATGCGCGTGCGCGTGCGCGCGCGTATGTGTGCGTGTTGTAATTTAATTTAAATGAAGCAAAAAAAAGTCTAATAATTATATTAAAAAAAAAAAGTATAAAATATAGAGAAAGTGTGCACGCTTCTTGCCATTATACTTGACGGGCCCCTCCCCCCGTGGAATATATATGTATATGTCCGTGGACAGCGAACGTGAGAGAGCGTGCGAGAAATTCTGTGTGAACAATGAGAATGAGAGAATAAAAAAAAAAATTGTTGTTAGAGCGATCGTTGATGATAATGATAATGATGATGAGGATGATGATGAAAAAAAAAATACAACAAAATATTGTAGAAGACGCGCGCGAGTGTGAGATAGCGAGAGTGCGTTAATAAAGTGTGCGAGTATATACATATATATATATACATATAAATATACATAGCGGAAGAAGTGATCGTTGTTATACGCGCGCTCGCATAAGAGGAAGAGAAAGTGAGAGAGAGAGAGAGAGTGAGAGAAAGAGCGAGAGAAGGACGTGTTTTTTTTTCGTGTATACATGCGCGAGAGAGATTAGAGCGCGATTCTCTTTTCCGTCGGTTCTTCTTCTTCTTCTTCTTCTTCTTCGTCCGTTCTTTATCTTTTCGTACTTGCGGTGCGTATATAAATAATGATAAATTCACACAGTGCGCGCGCGCGTATCTTCGCGGAACGGTGTTGTGTCGTGCTCTAGAGAGATTATTATTATTATTACTATTATTACTATTATTATTATTATTATTATTATTATTACTACTATTACGGATTAATCGATTAATTGTTATATATATATTGTTACGTGCATATGAAAAAAAAAAGAGTGTGCAAAAGAATACGACGACGACAACGACGACAACGACGACGTTGACGTTGACGACGACGCGTAATATAGGCGTGCGTGCGCGGGAAGAGACACTGCAGAGAATAAACGAAAAGGTGGAGAGAATAAAAAAGAAAGAATAGAAAATATATAGAAGCGAAGAAGGCGCCCGCGTACGCGGGGAGAGAGGGGCGCGTGTAAATAGTTCGTTCGTGAGACGTGGTTTGATTATATGATGATGATGATGATGATGATAATTGATGATTATGATATATACAAAACGCTGCTGCGCGATTCGCTGCGTCCTTTTCAGCGCAGATATATAACGATTACTTACGGTTCTTCGTAATGTGCGTGCGCGCGAGTTGAGGGTTGAACCGTTGTTGTTCTCGTTTCGTTTTATTTTTCCGTTATTTTCTTTTCTTTCGTTGCTACGCGCGGGGACAGAGACACGCGCGTGCGCGAGTCAGATATACAGTAGTAACAGTCCGCGTTCGACGCGACGACGTTTGTACTGTGTATAATACAAAACCGCGAGTTTCTCGAAGCGAGATTCGCCGACTCTTATTAGTCTCGACATTATATATACATATATATATATATATACAATGCGCGAACGAGCAAATGTTTTCTCTTCGTTCGGAATTCGATATTCCTCGTTCGCGATAATCGCTGCTAATAAACGATTTAAAAACGAAAGTGCTGTAGCTGCCTCGTTTCGAGAAAAACCGGGACACGATGACGCGCGACGATGCAAAGTCCAATTACCGGAGCAACGCACCACTGCCTTTAAAAAAAAAACCTCCCTCTCCGCCTTCTTTAAACGCCAGCCATACAGTGAGAGAGAGAGAGACATACACATATAGACGGACGCGGCGAGAGGATAAATAAGTAAACGGTGCTCGGTACCGAGAGGATTCCTATAGGACAAAATAAAAATAAAAAAAAAAAGTAACGATGATGATCATGATGATGTTCAAGTGCTATATACTACTAGCCACGACCCCTCGCGCGATCCTCGTTCTCGCTCTTTCTCTCGCGTTTCGCGCGGGAGACGAACAAAGGGTCTTTCGTTTTTACCTTGCCGACGTACATATTGTTGAAAGAAAGAAAAAAAAAATAATAATACGAGAGAACAAACTATCCTTTACCCATCTCACCCCTACCCCATCCCGCATATCCAACTTCCTTGTAATCCTCCTCTATCGTACCGTGCTACTATACCTTCATCCTTTGTGGATAAAGCGAGAAGTTGAAAAAGGAAAAAAAGTTACGAAAAATTCTGTTCTTCTGTTTCCCTTGTACGATGATTATCCTTGTGTATTATATATATACAAAATAGCGTTGTTGTTACTCGAGAGAGAGAAAAGAGAAATGGAATACTACACGATTAACGAAGGAATTTTAGTAAAAATAAAGAGGAAAAGTGTTCGCGTTCGCTGTAACGGAGACCTAGAAAAAAAAATGGAAAGAGAAACTCTTCTCCTCGCGCGGCTTGTAGAGCAAAACGCGGTGCTGCGAACGATGGATACGTGTGCATATAATAGTAAAGGAGAGAGTGTATGTGTGTGTATGTATGTATGAGAGAGAAAAAAAAGAACGAACAAACGTGTCCCCCTCGCCGGCCCCCGCTCGACCCGCCAGGGGCGGATATGATACGAATTTTTTTTTTCCACGAGAACATGTACTTTTTTCGGCCTTCTACTTTTCTTTGTTTTAATTTATTATATATGTAACTATATACTTTATTTTTGTTTCCTTTATCTTTACCCCCCTACCTCTCATTTATTATTATGATTTTTTCAGTCGAATGCGTTCATTGCCAGAAAAAAAAACTTTGTGTATTGTTTAATTTTAAGTTTTATCGTGTACAACAAGTTGATTATTATTATTATACTCGTATTGTACTTTTCTCTTTTTCTTTCTTAACGGACATTTTACCGACAACTGACGACTTACTGTCCTTTATTTTCAGTTCCTCGTTTATCACTATTTCGATTACATATTACAATCCTTCTTCCCCCTTTCCCGTTATGCATGCACACACCACCTCTCTTATTACGATTATGATTATTCTTATTGTGAATAACCGAAGAAAGCATTAGGGACCCGCGCGCGAGGGCGAGTATTGTCGCGATCGACAAAAATTATAAATATATATATATTAAAATAAAATAAAAAAGAAGTGAAGTTAAGTAATAATGAAGTAACAACCGCTCGATGACTTTGCTCGTCCACTTTTACCTCTGTTACTTGCTAATATTTACACCCTTCGCGCGTGCGAGAGAGAAAAAAAAATTATATTCAGCGCCGCTGCCATCGCCGCCGACGCCACGCGCACGATACACGCGACGAGCGAGAGAAACAAAAGAAAGATATAGATAATTGAATTATAAAGAGGAGGACGAAAATGCTGATGAAACCGAACAAACCATATTAAAAAAAAAAGAAACAAAGAATAAACGAAGAAACAATACGAGATAATGAACATGAATTAACAAAAAAACTATATATGTATAAAGAAAAAAATAGAGCCACGGCCGAGCGCCCGCGAGCTTCGCGAGATCCGCCCCTGTGTACCTCGTTTTACCACCAAGTGTTTTTTTCCCCGAAAAATGTCCCTTATTATTACCCTCACCCATTTCCCTTCCCATTCGCCCACTCCATACCGCATACCTTTACTATACGTCCTCTCGAAAGCGAAAAAAAAAAATGATAAACAAGAATCTTCTTTCTCTTCGAAAAAAAAGTATATTATATGAAGACAAAAAAAAATGAAATAAAAATAAAAATAAAATAAAAGTAAAAGTAAGGATATTGTCGAGCGGCCCGAAGAAGAATCCTCGTTTAACGTCCTAGTCACTCGTTTTGTTTGTACGCAAGAAAAAAAAATATATATATATATAGCGATTAATTGTTGATTATTAATAATTAAAAATAATTATAATTATACGATAATAAGATGAAGAAGAAAAAAAAATAAAATAAATGATTGTAGATTTACCAAATAGAAAGTAAAAGTGGATAAACAAGAAAATAAGTGAGACGCGCGAGAAAGCTGAGAGGGAGAGCGAGTGAGCGAGAGAGTTAATGAAGTTATATTAAAAAAAAATAAAATAAATAAATAAAGAGGAGCAAAAGGAGATTACGAAACAGTGGAGGTTTTCTAATGTATACTCTCTTGTATAAATTATATAAAATGCCGCGCCGCTCGGATATCGCGCACCTCGACGTTGTATAATCGTTTAACAAAGAAAAAAAAATGATGATAATGATGATGATAAGATGATGACGACAAAACTGCAGCGTACTACGTTTACTACCTTATTATTTTACTATTATCAATATTATCACGGTTATCGCTATTACTACGATTATGGTTATCGTCATTAATATTACTATTATTGCTAATCGTTATCGTTATCATTTATATATGTTATTAGAGGCGACGAATTCTCGAGTATATATATAATTATATATATATATAAATAAAAAAAAAAGACAAAGTGAACGACGCGCGAAGCAGAGAGAGAGCAAAAGTGTCGCGTGTTCGTTTGCCAAGAAAGGCGCGCGCGCGCACGTATATTATTAAAGAAAAAAAAACTAATGAAAAAATAAAGATTAAAAGGATAACAAAACTATAAATAAAGTAAAATAAATGAAGATTATAAAAGTAAAATGAGGAGTAAAACGTGTACGGGGAACAGGAGAGAGAGACAGCGCGCGATCCGAAAGCCCGGAACGGAAAGAAAGATAGAGGAAAGAGGAGGCGAGAGACGTCCAACGCGATTGAGAGAATGACGAGTGCAAGAGTGAGAGGGAGAGAATGCGAGGAGACGATACGACTTTTCTGCGTGTGTACTTAAATCCGAGGTACTTAACAAAAAAAAATAATAATAATAATGATATCGTGTTTAAGCTCGCTCTCACGTGTATATTTATTAAACAAAAAAAAAGATGACATTGTAATGAATTTAAATAAGAATTCAATGAATTTTTCAGAGCGCGTAATTCTCTCGCACCGTATATCGAAACTAAACTTTCTATTACTGCCGTATGCCATTTTTAAATAGCACATAGATTGAGTACACGCATATACACATTCTCACATGCGCACTTGACACACACACACATACACAAACACATGTGACACACATCTCGCGACACATATATACACATATACAGACGCACGCGCTGAAAGAACGACGACGACGACGACGACGACGTCGAGGATACGGGAAAAAATCTTAAAAATAATTAAAGTATATATTCGTGAAAAAAAAAAAAAAAATAATCGTCATCATTGCAAGTGAACAAAAAGATAAAAACAAACCGAGCTCTCATCTCTCTGTCTCGCAGCGGTTGGGACCAAGCCTCAGCGATCACCCCGAAGAAGACATTTATACATAGACACGATTATACACGCTTTCACATACATACACACATACATATATATACACATACGTATATACATGCCTACACATGTACACCTTTACATAACTACGTAAATTTTCGCGCTTGCAAATAAATTTAAAAAAGAAAAAGACTATATACATGTACACGGAAACACAATTTTTTCACCCTGTCCCGTGCACCCCTCACTTTCGGTTTTCTCTTCTTTTACGAGAAAGGGAAGGAGAGAAAAGAAAAAAAACAAACAATTATAATAATAAAAAAAAGGCCGGACGATAATCGCGCCGAACGAGAACGAGAGAGAGAGAGAGAGAAAAGCAACGACGAATAATAACACACGACGAGGACTAATTAACCGATAATTAATCATACTTAGCGCGATCGATTTAAAAAAAAAAAGAAAGAAAAAAAGCGCGCGCGTGTGCTCGAGAGATTATAGAGAGCAATTCTTCGTTCCTCCTTTTTGTCCTCTCTTCCGTCTTCTTCTTCTTCTTCTACAACTACTACTAGTTCTATTACTACTATTACGACTACTAATTCTTCTTCGTCTCCTCCTTCTCGCGGAAGAGGAGCCACCGCCGTCGCCGCCGCCGCCACCCTTATATATATACATACTTGCCAACACGAATATAAAAACATTATAACACATACATACGTACATACATATACACACATATATACATACTCGTCACTCACCCACGCGTCACGTTCCTTGCGCCTGCTCGCGCGCGCAAATTTCTAAGGGTATTATTAATTAATTAATTATCACGAGTAACGATTAATTACTATATACTGTTAAATAGGGATCGCGCGGGGCAAATCCGTGTGCCTGTCCGCGGGATAGAGCGACAGATTATGTAACGGGGGATAAAAAAAGAAGAAAAAAAAATTATATATATATATATAATACTTAAAAAAAAAAACAAAGAAGCGAGACGAGTCTCTCCTCTTCCGTCTTTTCGGACTCTATAAAACTCGACTCTCTCTATACATTGGTTTTCCTATAAACGGAGGCATCGTTATTATATAAAGGATAAATAAGAGAAACAAACAAAAAAAAAAAATATCGTTGAACGAGCATATAGTTTAGTTTTTTCGAATTTGTATACTCGGAGTAGAGAAAACAAGTAACAAAAACAAACCAAGCGGCCGGAAACGTATATAATATAGTATTCTGCACGCGTTAGGCGCCTGCGCGCGCGCGCGCGCGTGTTTACCGTGGACATTTTAATCTGTTTTCCGACGAGGTGAACAGGTGAAACGCGATGAGACAGAGATATAAAAAATAAAATACGCGCCGCAAACTTAACCTACGTACGTAAAAAAATTTACTATAAAACAACAAAAAAAAAAACATGAATTCTATTACTTACACGCTAAGAGTATAAAGGTGAATTAAAAGAAGATAAAAAGCCGTGCTAGGGAGAAAAAAATCGTTAAGTATATATATACATATATACATACCAAAAAAAAAAATAAATGAAAAAAATCATGTAATAGAGATTAGTAGCGCGACGACAAAAGTCCTATAGATCTTTAAACCCAAAACAAACAAAAAAAGAAAGAAAGAAAGAACGAACGATGGGGAGAGAAAGAGAGTGCGAGGGGCGATGCGAACCCGACGTTATATACATTTCCTCGAGCGAGATTGAGGAATTGAGAGAGCGAGAGCGAATAATATTAAAAGAATAAAAATTTACGTTCCAGCACCAAAAAAAAACCCAACCCCAGAATTTCTTAACCGAGTCTTCGTCGCTATCCGCCGTTCTTGCTATTGAGATAAAAAAAAGAAATCCACTGAAAGAGCGATGAATTAATTGAATATATAGTTAATAAAACAGATATGAGAGAATAACAAACGTCTCGGTCTCTAATGTAAGAGCGTATATAAAGTGGCGAGTTTGATGAGTACCTCCGAGCTGCGACACACCGCGAGGACGAGAACAACAAAAAAAAAATGAAAATCTCTGCTTCGCGAACCGCCAGGAAAAAAAGTGTTTCGAGGGGGGGTATAAAGAAGAGTTTAGGTGAGGAAAGAAAGAAAAACTTTGTAAATCCATATTCTAAACGATACCGACGACGATTGTAAAACGCTTTGTAAAGACCGAACGCGCGATATTGTTCCAGGTAGTTCCTCCGTGAGAGAAAGATTATATTTATGCGTCAATTTTTCTTGTCACATACACACACACTGTGTTTCTGTCTCGCGCGCAGAAAGAGAGAGAGTGAATAAAAGAGAAAAAATAAATAAGTAAATAAATAAAAAAAAAAACGGATATAACGTTTTAGCACGGGAGTGTCCGAGAAAGAGAGAGACTATAGAGAAAACCTGGAATGTATATTATTTGTTTCTTACAATAAAGATGTTTTTGAAAACTATATTATGTTGACGTGTAGTGAATCTAAATTTTCGCGGAGTGAACATTTTCACACCTTATATATTCTATATATATATACATACAAATACGATGATAATATTATATATATATGGGCAGTTCTCAGGTGAATCGAGAGGTCAAAATTTTTTTTTCTTTTAAAATCACCTAAATCGCTTC
>JAWWEQ010000010.1:1837228-1886002 GCA_035583055.1 Torymus tubicola
ATTCAGGGTAACATATGGGATGGTTACGAAGTGATTTAGGTGATTTTAAAAGAAAAAAAAATTTTGACCTCTCGATTTACCTGAGAACTGCCCATATACATACACTTCTTTCTCTCTTTTCCAAAAGAAAAAGCAAAAAAAATATCACGCATTATTGTATAATTCACCGATGAACTCTAAAGGAAGAAAAAAAAAAAAATAATGACATGCACACGTTTTCACTCCCTCGATTCCGTACGCGCGCTGCACGGGTACTCATTGGACTCGCGCGCATATACATACATTGACATATATATATATACTACACGCGCAATGACACCTTTTTCTCCCTTGCCAATCGGCGTACACAGTCACAAATCCTCGGATTGATATATATAAATATGATATATATATATATATTATACACCCACACACATACATACATACGTACATACTGTGAACGCGAAAATAAAAGTTACGCGCTCGCGCGCGCGTGGACGCCTATAATTTAGCTCTACTACGAGATGAAGGAAGGTGAAAAAAAAAAACTACGTATACATAATTATACATACATGCATATATTATATATATATATTTCTCGATTGACGATCTCGTTTATTAAATGAAGAAGAAGACAAAGTTGTACAGCCTCTTTAATTGAGTACAGATTAAAATAAAAAAAAAAAATAAATATAAATTTAAAGAATTAAAGTATAAATATAATGAGATGAAATCTTATATATATATATGAGTATATATATATATGTGCGCCACGCGCAAAGCGTGAGGCGCGAAGTTTTTAGTGCGATGATCGACTATATACTTACTTACGATACCGGCGAGAGAGCAGACCCACTCACACCACCTCTCTTAATCGTAAATAAAGCGAAACGACGTGACGTCACACACAAGGGAAACGGAGAAGGAGATTAAATAAAGATTATAATTAATTAATTATAAAAGAAAAAGTTTAAAAAAAAAATAACTTATTAATGAAGAAAAAAATAAGAGAGAGAGAGAGAGAGACGAGAAAGAAAGAGAGGAATAAGTGTGTAACCGTGCGCGTCTCAGAGCGGAGAAGAAGAAGGAACTATATAATAAAAATATACGATGTCGGGCGAGAGCATATATAATATATATATATACATAAAAAAAAATTAAACACACAAGTACGACTCGATGGCGCGCGATGTGCCGACGGCGTGCGTGTGCGTGAGAGAGAGAGAGAGAGAGAGAGAGAGTGCGCGAGTGACTGCATAAGGGTTGCATGCGTGCGTGTGCTATATAGTTTTCCGGTGCGCCTGTGCGTCACACGATTTTGTGAAACAAGATATGAAGATATAAAGATTAAAAAAGAAAAAATAATGATGATGATAATGATGAAATAAACGATGATCATGATGATGATGATGATGCTACTCACACACACCTACGACTATACACTACGACGACTGCGCTGAATTATATAGAGTTATTTACCTGAGAGTGCGAGAGCGTGTACAGAGAGAACGAGAGAGAGAGAGAGAGAGTTGGTTTGGGACGACGAGGAGAAGGATGATGATGATGCGGTTATGAGAGCGAGAGAAAGAAAGAAAGTGCGAGAATGCGAGAGAGAGGAGTATGCGAAGCGAGAGAGAGAGAAAGAGAGAGAAAGATATTAAAGTAAAGGAATGGACAGAAAAAAAATTCTCATTACTATTAATTACCTGCTATATTATACAATTGTACGTGTAAATAAATTGCGATTTAACGTTGTTTGCTAATTTAAATGAAACAAATAAAAGAGGAAAAAAAAACAATTGACACAATAGTACTGTACACTCATGAAAACAACGGGGATGATTGTTGTCTGTGTGGTGGCGTATGGTGGCCGTTATCTGTCTGCATATATATATAAATATACATAGATTAATTAATGCATGTGTCGGAAGAAGCTTCCAGTTAAAACACAAAAACATTGTCTAATATAACATCATCTATATCGATTAGCATGACCGTTTCTTTCCTCGTTTAGCGCGTAGGTATAAATGAAAAATAAAACCAATTGAGAGTGTTAGGGATGTGGGAGGGGGGGGGGGGAGGGGGCGACTGTGAGCATATTACCAGCATTAGTGGCACACTTTTAGAGTGTTTTATTATCCGTTATATAAGGTCGAGGTCGACACGAAAAAAACGTATCGACATTACATATATATATACATTATATAAATATATATTTCGTAGCCTTATTTCTCTTTCTCTCTAAGAAAAATTTCAATTCTTCGTCTTTGTCGCTCTTTGGGTCACCCTCCGAATGCTTCACCATTTCTTTATACGCGAAAGTATATATGTAAATATAACGAGTGAGGATAAGAAAGCCGTTCCTTTACGCGAGCTCGTCAAAGCAGTTGCTGATTAAAACGAGAAAAATTTCGCGTATAGTGTTTTTTTTTTACTAAGGTTTCGATGATGACGCTTACGTTCACGAGAATCATACGATTTATAGTAACGTAGAATATAGTGTTTAACTATAATACACATCTCAGAATATCTATATATATTAACGTTGTTTTAATCCTATACCACCACGATCATTTCCCATCCGCGGTTGGGTTTTGAGAGAGGAAAAAAAAATTAACCGACTATTTTTAAGGGTACATATATATGGTTGTACGCTAAAAAAAATTTTATAATTATTATGTCCACCCGAGGATTTGTACTTTTATACTGGATTATAATCACGATGTGAGGAAAGGTGTCACACACGCAACAAAAGAATATTATTGTGAACCTGTATTAATTTAGTTTATATATATATATATCTATCTATACGTAAATACGTGGAGTTATATAGAACGACGGCGAGATTATGTTGCGAGCACAACTATAAAAAGAATCTATCGTTAGTCTTTTTTACAAGTCGAGCGTCATTGTCGAGATTTTTGGTATAGGATCTGCGTATATGTGAAATTTTTCGGTTTAACTCATGACAACAGTGTTTCGAGTGCATTGCGTAATGAGACTTTCGTACGATACGTATTATAGACACATATATACATTACATAGCCTTCGACCTCCTTTTTCTATAGCGCATGATATATTTAATATAAATCGCGCGTGGTTGTCTATATATATCTCTCACTTTTTAACTTCACTCGACTTTCTATTACTCTTTTTCTCCGTCTGTCGAGAAAAGCTACCTATTTCTACTTAAACCTTTAGCGGTTAATTCAAAGCGATAACAGTCGCGTTATAAATATATCATATATATATATATACACACACATACATCCACAACCGCACGTAGGACGTGAATGTATAACGTTTTTAAATGATATCGCGCGTACTTGGCGAGGCCAGACCAGGAAAAAATTGAGTTGAGGAAAAAGCGTTTCTTAGAAAAAGAAATGGTGAAGCGGCGATGATTCGGGTCTAATTCTCGTGTATACTTTATATATAAAACTCAATAAGAATAAAAATTTGGAACCGCGAAGGGATCTAAGGATTTAAAAAAGAAGCCGAAAAAATACGTGGAAATTTACGATTAGAGAAATCCATATATAAATACATGACGCGCAACGTGTTGATCGTCTCATATGGAGCAAATCGCGTCGTTCGTATATACTTATTACATAATAACAAAAGTAAATACCTTTGATTTATATATAAATAAAAATAATAAAGAACAAAAGAAAATCACGAGGAGATGAAGGCTTGATCGCGCATTACTTGTTAATTATTATAAATAAGGTATAGAGAAACAAAAAAAAAATTGAAAATGAAATCCAGCGCAGCGCGCGTAATTATAATTTCCCCCTTTTTCCACGATGCGCGCGCGCGCGAGCCTGTTGACCGTAATTATTATTAGTAGTTATGTATCGTGTGTGAAAACAAAATGAGAATTAAGAATAACGATTCAAAAGGTATACATATATATAAGAAAATAGTATATATAAAGATCGTGAGGGAAGGAACGAATGTATGTGTGCGTAAATGAGAGCGCGGTATGCCAGATGATGATATTTTTCTGTCGTTATATATATATTGTTACATTCTGATTATACGTTAGTGTATCATACGTACGTGAAAGAGACGCGCGGAGATCGAAACTTTACGAGATTAATATAATATATTATATAAATATTGTACGTAGTACTATAATACAACGCGCGCGTGTGTGTGTGCGATGTCGAGACGGACCGCGACGGCCGTTAAGACTTAATCGGGGCGCGTACCTCTCCTATAATTTCTTCTCCTTCGGTTCTTGAACTATCTACTATTACTGTACTAAATACTATTACTACAACAACTACTACTAATATTAATACTATAGTATATATACTTGCAACAGTGCCGCGCCCTTGTTGTTGTGTCGTTATATATTATTACCGTATTCTTTTTACCCTAAAAGCCTCACTTCTACTCCCCCCTGTATACTCGTAAAATCCGTGTCGTCTCGTATCACGGCTAAATACTTATATATATATACGCGTATATAAATATAAATATTATTATACATTAATATACCGGGTATCTTACCTATATACCGTAGGAGGGATTCCCTTTTTACACGTCGCGAGCGACTTGATTCCCGCCCTCCTCCCCTTTTCCCTCGTGTGTTATTGTCCTCGCAATCGATGGCCCTTCTTTTTTTCATTGTTATAAAGGGAGAAAAATATATATATATATATATATAATAATGATTATTATTATTATTATTCTTATTAATGAAAGATGAGAGTACGCAGCGGTCGTATATACACGATTGCGTCGCGTGAGAGTGCATTAGATTAAAAAAAGGCAAAACATACAAAAAAAACGTATATATATATATGAGGAGATTTCGTGAAGTACGCAAGAAAGAGAGAAAGAGGAGCATTCTAACAATAAACAGATGAATTATTTCTCTCTTTGTCGCGCGAACGTACAACTTTCGTTCTTAAATGTTAATGAGGATTAAAAAAGAACAATATTAATATGAATAAAAGGAAAAAAAGTCACATACTTAAGATACGTTGATTGTTGAAATTAGTTGTTATATTGTAGGAGAATGAGACGAGGAATATCTAAATGATGAAAAAAAAAATAAAATAAAACAATGATAATGAATAAAATTAAAAAAAAAAGAACTAAAATACATGAAAAAAGCTCGGTATCCTTGCCTACGTTGTACATAAAGCACTGCCCATAAATTATCGAGATACGAGAACGAGGGTTAAAAAGCGAACGTATAGATTCTTTGTTTTATCGTCGCGACTCGACATATGATCGTGAAGGGCGGTTATATTAACCGATAAATAAAAAAAATAAAAGAAAATGAGATAGGTGTCGCAAAGCAAGTTGATTTTCTTTGTCGGCGATGAACGAAAAATCGGTGGTTTATAAGTGAATAAAGAAAGAAACTGATTATAATTACTTGATTAAAAGAAATAATAAATAAAACAATTCTTTGACGCGTAATTCTATACATAGTATCATAATAATCACAGCGAAAAGAGAGAGAGAGAGTGAGAGAGAGAATCGGTGTGAAAGAGATGGACATACTGGTCCGTGTGTGAACCACGAATCGAAGGGTATAATACTACAGCAGCGAGGTGAATGTTGTGGGAGTAGTGTCTTTGCATGGACGATCAGAAAGAAATCAGATTCCGGGTGAAAGAGACGCGGTAAGACACGAACTCTCATCCTATTACGTCATGCATGAGATAGATAGGGCTAGAATTCGCGATGGATCGAGAGAGAGAAAGAGAGAGGTATACCATTAGTTATTTATCTATCGGAATAATGCGCTGTACGAATATGTATATACCTATATAAATATATCTATATATATATTATATAAATTATAAATAAACAATTAAGTAAAAATGATGAAAAAATTAGATAAATATACACGATTAACGATGAGAAAAAATGAAACAGGAAAAATAACTCTCGGAATGCGGGCCCATACACTTAACAAACAAAAAAAAACAAAACATTACAGATAAATTAAAGGGAAAAAACCGATAAAATGACACGGGATTCATCGGATTCATATAAGGCCCGAGAACAAAACGAAAGACAAAAAAAAAATATGAATCTACACGTGGTTCTATATTATTACGAAAGAGAGAACGAGAGAAAAAGAGCAGATGGTGAGAGCGAAACAGATATGAGCGAACGAGGAAAGAGAGGATTAAAAACGCGCCTTGATGGATTTGCGGCTTCTTGGCAATATATATATATATTATATTAATAAAATATAATTGATTAATTAAAAGAAAAGGATGAAAACAAAAAAACAAAAAATGATACAAATGATTATAATTAAAGACTAAGGATTGCCGGATGATTCAATGAGAAAGATGATTATGCGTTAACCAAGACGATTATTGACTATTAATTATTATCACATTAAAGAAGAAAAGCTTGTTCTTAATCGTGCGAGTAATTTTCACACTTACAACCATCCCCCTTGTTGTTGTTGTTGTTGTTCTTGTCACTTTGTAATTATTCCCTTGTGGATGCAACCAATCATCATTTTTAAGTTGTTTTTTTTTTGTTATTTGGTTCAATAAGAAACAGAAGGTTTTTATTTTTGTTTTAAAAAGATGAACGTTTTGCGTTTCTTTTTAGCATTATTTTAATTTTAATTTTGCAGAAACGACGTTTTTAATTCGTTTTTCATTTAATTTGCCATGACGGGGACTAATAATAATAAAAATAACCTTAACAACAAAAAGTATAGGATTAGTTTGATATAATTTTCAACTTTTATTAACCTGAATTAGAAGATATAATTTATCTCGATACACAAGATGAACGTCGATTTCGTACAACTAAGAGGAGTATATACATTCCTGAGATGCGCATCATATATTCTTGAAGTTATTCTTAAAGGTAAGTAAAGATTTATTTTTGTCAAACTGAATAAAGTTATTATTGTAAGCAATTCGTTGCTGACTTATCATACCTAATAAAAAGATGATATTAAATATATAGTTACAACTCATGTTGACAAATTATTTATATGAATATTGTTTTACAAGTACAGTTTAATTAATGTCATAGTAATTTAATAAAGTACACATATACGGTAATTTAATTAGTGATATTATTGTTTCGAAAGATGTAATTTTCTAATACAAAATAAAATGATACAGTAAATAAATAAAATTAAGAAATAGAATATATATATATATTATACAGCGAAGTATATTTTTTATAGAAGATATAAGAGCTACTTGTTCATCAATGTCAAAAGAGTTACATTCAAGAAAATAAATATAGAATCATAAATTAAATTTTTATATGCACTAAAACATTTCTTTCACCTACCTTGACAACACCCATTAACGTCACATCAATGCAGATTTGCATGAAAGATTCTGAAGAAATCAGGTCGGAGCATTCCTAACCGACCCTTTTACCAAAAATACATTCAGCGATTACGACGTAACGAATAAAAAATGCGATGTCGTAAGTATACTATAAAAAGATTGTGAAAATTTTATTTTTAAAGCTTGTACTTTATATTTGCATGACGAATGTAAAATCAGTACGGAAATTAGATGATAATTTGACAGTAATGAACGTTCGACCTTAATTAGTGACAATTAATTGTAACTTATAGCTATAACGAAACTAAAAATACATTTACTTATTCAATCATTCAGTGAATCATGAATTTAAAATTTTCTCTACAGAAGTTTTTTACGAATTATTTTTACCGTAATATAATTAACATTTAATTTTAAATTACATTAGTTTGAATAAAAAAAATAATATATAGTGGCTTGTTATATTTATAGTTTATTTAATACTTACCTGAGTTACATTTCATATATGATTACATACAAAAATAAAATTTTTAAAGAATAAATAATAAATAATTATTTTATGAGTTAGATATTAAAGAAAAAACGTTTTAATTACATTATCACTTTCATTATACGTACAAGAATTTAAAATTTAAAATTATAGTAGTAAATAGAAACAAACAAGAGAGTAACAAGAAACCCATTTAAATAATAATAATAAAACTGAGGATATTATAAGGAATCGAAATAGACTTAGGTAAGTAATCTTACACCCTCTTTATTTTTTTTTTATAATAAAATTAACATTTTATTTGAAAAATTGAGACGTACACAGTTGCGAAAAATCAATGATAGAACATGACGATAGCATCGTTACAGTAGCACGGAGGATCCAGGGTGGGTTTATATATAATCTCGTTCGAGGATGAGCAATGAGAGGACAACTTCGTCGTCGCAATTTATCGCAATGTCTCTCTTCAAGGGAAGGAAGGAAGGGGGGGATAAATGTATATGTGTATGTGTGAGAGGGAACGGGGGAATGGTGAAACGGGGATTTAGTCAGCGAATATATATATACTCGTGTACACAACATTGCGCGATGAAAATCAGTCGATTTCGATTAAAATTCAACATTTAAAATTACTCGTTTTATTAGACAAACGTGACGGTAGCTCGGATAATTCATGAGAAAACTCTGTGGATTTCTTATTTTTTTTTTCTTCTCTTCTCTATATAATAATACCGATTGCGCGCGAATATTTATAATATTTAATAATAACTCAGAACTTGGATTTCTCGTCGCGGAGAGTCGATATAATTTCTTCTTCGTTAATTCTTTAATCATATTAGAACCGCGAAGAAGTATATTATGCGTAATTCATTTTGTTTTTCTCTTTGTCTCATTCGATTTCGAATAATTTACGATTCTCACGTACGGTGACATTTTATACGCGTGTTTTTTTGCTTGTTCTCTTTTTATTTCGGACAGGGTTTTTTTATTTTATAAAGTAATCTCGCGATATACACTCGGCGTTTTACATATTTTACCGCCATATTTCTTCTTCTTCTTCTCTCTATACTATACTGCGTTATTCAATTATAAATAGACTTTTACATCTGCTATTTTGCTCGCGCGTTAAATATTCACGATATAGAAACTCGATTGAGATCAGTTCTCGCCTCGGTGTTTAACTTCCAAAGTTCGACACGACGAATAAGAAAAAAAAAAGAAAAAAATTAAAGAGAATTCGAAACGAATGAAGAAACGCGCAATACGCACGCGTTTATACACTATAGGTGTATACACAATTATTAACCTATCGTAAAAACTTAACGAACGCAAAGAGAAAGATATTACTTTTACAAGTCTCGGCCGGCCCTTAAACTTAACAACGACGGTATCTTTTACTTTCTTCACGTTACACAATTTTCTCCTCCCTCTCTATACACCCGCGCAATAAAACACGCTCGACTATATACCATTTCACCGCGGCTTCTCGGTTTATTATATACGACGACGCGATATATCTTCAGGCACGCATATATAGGGCGATGATAATCCTGATAATAAACACGAGAAGTAATGGCAATAATAATAGCGATATAATAATTCTTTCTCTTTTGGTTTCCATCTCACGTCGTCGTCGTCGTCGTCGTGAATATAAATTGTATATATATATATACGGGCGCGACGTTATAGTGTTATATATATACTCCAGGTTCTGATTAGTGGGCGTGATGGGGAGGATATTAATAATAATCATACGATATAATGGTAATTATAAATATACATATACGTCCAACGCTTTTTTCAGTTTTCTCTTTATTATCATATAACTTGGTTGCTCGTAATTGGAGAGAAGGAGAGATATAGATTATATGTAAAGGAACTCTATATGCGGCGATTAATTCAACAGCGGTTTAATAGTACTTCGACTAAATTCGCACGCGCATTTTTTTCTTGTTTGTTATTCTTTTTGTTACGGTAATTAGACAAGAACGAAACTATTACAGTCAGTGTGTGTGTACAACTCTGAGTTTTTTTTCTCTTCTCTTTCGCATCTTCTTCGTTTGTTTTTTTTAATGTTTTGTTTTATATATTCCACGGTGACGCGTCGTACGTCTCTTTCGTTCCGTTTGCAAAATTCAACTAATTACGCGCCGCAAGGGACAAGAGAATATTATACACGAGAGAAAGAGAAGACTCGCGCGCGTGTATATATATATATAACGATGTATACAAATCGGATAATCGGAGAAAAATGCGTAGTTTTGCGATTATCATCGTCATCATCGTCGCATATGTGTGTTTATGTGTTAATGTATGTGTGTGTGTATGTGAGGAGGGTAGGATGAATCATGAAAGTATATATATATAGTAGTCGGCTCGTCGTACACGTATACACATCGAGAATAGTATAAGTATATCGCAACCTATTAGAAATCCGCATCGATTATACAATCGTTTTGTTTTTTTTTTCGTTCGTTCGCTTCAAAGATCGACATATCGTACAAGAATAAGTTCAACTCCTTGTTATTTCCTACACAACACACGCCTTAAAATTACACGCAGCGCTCAAAAGTTATACATCGTGAGAAAAAAGAACGTTTTTCTTCTTGTGTTTTTTTTTCAACGCGTATACAGCGTTTTAGCGAGAGTTGGCACACTACGACGTATTTTTTTTTCTTTCTCACTCCTATATTTCACCGCTTACAAAATCGCCGACTACGGTTGTATGTGTGTTGAAGTAGAATATATATATACGTTATGTGTCCGTGTAAGAGATCATATATCCGTGGAAAAGCCAATGTCAGTATATACGCGCGCTGCCTCGCGACACGAGATTATCCTTTTACTTTTATCGAGAGATCAGGGATAGAGATGCTCCTATTTATAGCTTTTATTTTTTCTTTATACATATACATTATTTAAGTTTAGCTCTTTTTTTATCCGTTTTAAATTGAGAAAGAATCTTTTACTAATTTGTGTTTGTTTGTTTTTTCGTTTTCTTCTTCTTTTCAGATAGAAATAGAGAAAGAGGAGAGGAATATATAGAGCAACTTGTGTGACACACGAGAATTGAAGAAGAGAAGGTATAGTGAGACTCGAGAAATGACGATCAAAAAGGAAAAAAGAGAGAGGAGGCGAATCGTTTGCTTCGTCGTTATTTACTTCTTCTTCTTCTTTTTATACACATCTCGGTAACCGCGCAGGATGAAAAGGAGAGTAATTATGTAAATACGTCTAAAAGGCGTTTGTTCTCGCGTTTTATTTTTTTTTTCGTTTTGGCATTATAGTGGTTTCTTTTTTATTCTTCTCCTTCTCTTTTGTTCTCAAGTTCTATATCAACAGTTCTGCGCTTGATTTCTTTCTTTTTGTTTTTGGCACTGCGAGTATAAACGCGTGCGTCGCGCGGGAGCCACACTGAATTCCGCTCGATAACATATTTTTCGCCTACAATTATATACGTACGCTTTATTTTGTTTTCTCTTATAAACTTTATATATATATCATTTATACGTATTTATTTTATTTTTTTCCTCCTTATCTTATACATATATCTCTGCGCTTGTGGTTTTGCTGTTGTTGTCATCGCCTTCGTTGTCGTGTACTTATTAAAAAGCTTTCATATTATTCGGCACAGATACATATAAGTATATAGCATTACGCATTACTCGTCGGTTTAGAATTCACGGGACTTTATTACTTTTAAATATACCGAAACGAAAAAATTTTTCTTTTTGGCGGTTTTACAAGTCGAAAAATAACAGCTCTCATATGCCTCTATATATTATGTATATAAGAAAATTTATTTGTCATATACATTATTTATCGTTATTATATCAACTATTACCAAAAAATAGCTCTATTTTATACCATCATTTTTGTTTATATTTTTACTTTACTTGCTTCTTTTTTTTTTCTTTTTTTTTTCTTTTGATGTTTCGACCTTTTGATTAGTACAGAATTACTCATTACATGTATACTCCCTTCCAGCGTATAAGCGATAGATATATATATATACTTTTTTTTATTTAACTTCCTTTGATATACACAAGCACGAGCGCACGGGCGCGACTTATAGTGTTTGATTCGATACGATTTCTATACTTTCATAGCCTTCCTCATAATCCGCAAAGAAAACGAAAAAAGAATTATATATTATATCGGTAACGGTAAAAAGTGTGGCTCCTCGCGTATGTACGAACGTCGACTCGCGCGGGTTTATATAATTCGGTGCGAGATTCTACTTTCAGAGGAGTATGAAGAGGGGGGAGATTGATCGTCTCTACATTTTACATTATATATTTATATGTATATACGACGGGAAGCGCTCGAAAATGTTTTTATCTTTCTTTCTTTATTTTGTTGCACTGTTACGTTGTGTATATAATTCTCGGTTCTTCTTTCACAAAACGACGTATACGTGGGTGCGCGCGTATTGGCCTACATGCTCGTCGCAGTAATCGCTATATATATATACAATGGTTTCGCTGTTATCGCTGAGAGAAGGGAACGAAGTGGAAATTCTAGAAACTATATAGATGTGTAATATACGTCGGTCGATGATGCGTCAATGTGTGACTGCGCCTGTATATATATATATATGACGCGAAGAAGAAAAGCGTTGCATGCTCGTCGGGGCGAAAAATCTGACGGCTTGAAAATATAAGGACAAAGAAGGCGAGAAACGCTTTTTTTCTATATTATTCGTACGCACACGTGAATGCAATCGCTTAATTCAGAGGAACAATAGAACGAACGTGAAAGGAATCTTTTTCATATTCTTTTTTTTGCCAACTTATTCAGTAGCGCACGCGGCTCTATTCAATCAATAAGTTTTGTTAAAGTTGAGATATCAAAAGTTAATTAAGCTTATACGAATGTAATATAATATATATCTATAATGTAATTCAATTGTACAACTTAAAGTTAAATTGCTAAAATCTTAAAATTAGATAACGCTAATGAAACGCTAACGAAGTATATATATATATATATATAATAAAATGACATGTACAGAATTTTCGCCGCGCGCAACAACAATTTTCTTGTTGTAAGGTATACTTATCTCGCAAGAGAACCGTGACAATAATACTCTGTTCAGAACTTGCAGCTACAGCTTTTCACTCGACAATTATAAAGAGATAAATACGCATCAGCGCACACTCGAACCAAGAATCATTTTTCACTCGCGATCGATCTGAACGACAAGATATTATTGTCACGCTTCGCTTATATACGTATCATCTATACAATAATAATAATGGCTGTCGTATATATTATTCGATAGAATTTTAAAAAAAAACGTAACTATATAGATACGCGAAGGAGAGTCACTTGTGTAGGCAAAAGAAAAGAAAAGAAGATGAAACGATGAGCTGCCGAGTCGCGCGAGTCCTTTTATAATATATATATTTAATATACGCACACATCACGTGACCGCACGCGCGTATATAGAAGAGCAGAGTCGCATATACACACGCACGCACATACACACATGTACTACGTCCTTTCCTCGCAAGTGTGGAAAAATACTCTACTAGAGTATATTATATAGATATACAGTGTACATAGGAGGAAAATGCGGCGAAAAATGAAAAAAGTCGTTTGGACGCTCGTGTCGTACGATTTTGCTCTTTTTTGGTTATCATCATCATTATTATTTCTTTTGGATTTGTCGGGTCTATTCTTCTCTTTTTTGTTCTTTTTTTTTCTTTACATCGATGGTTGGCAGCAGCCTCACGCACATGTATATATATATACGCGTATCACGCGAATAACGGAGATCGAGTGGAGCTGTGTTTGTGTGTTCTGGTAAAAAAGTCGGTGATATACATAAGCCTTTACACACGCTTACACGTACTATCATTATTGTTATAATTAATATTATTATATAAAAAAGAATTCCAGGGGGCTCACGGCTTTTCTTTTTTGTATCGTTATACAGAGATCCATGCTTTTCGTTTTTAGAATAAGAGTTTTCTTTTATAGAGATTAGACGAATCTGAATAAACTATCACAGAATGTACATATATAGAGAGATTACAATGAGATTATGCGAAATGGAAAGTCGAAAGTTTACTCATGATCTATAAAAAAAATTTTTGGTTTTTCTTACAACTGTGTAATAAACGTATACGTTTTATGAGGTGTTTACACATTGTTATGTGGACATGAGTAAAGTTTAACTTTACGGTCCGCTTCTCTCCATAAATTACTTTACATAAATGTATAAAACAATTCAAAGCGTAACAATAATAATGAGCTTTCAAACATTTCGATATAAAAATTCAATAAAATTATTGTAAATATATAGGTAACATTAACAAATGATATATAATATAGATATTTCAAACGTTCTCGAATATTAAATTATAAATTTAATTTCACTTAACTTCCTACTTGTATATAAATCTAATAAACTGGATTTTCAATGTTTAACATTCTATATGATAAATACATTTAATCAACTTATTAAAATTCAATTACTTCCATGAAATTCATGATTAAAATCTATATTTTCTACGTATTCGAATAAATTTCGTCACTCGATTCACCTGAAAAAGTGGAAGCCTTTTTTTTACAAATTAAGCTACATGACAACTACGATGGAGCTTTTTCTATACTTTAATAAAAAAAAATTAAAAAATGTATTATAACCACAGAGTATATTAGTATTTCCCTTAATTTTGAGACATCATTTTTTTCCCCTTACACCTTAATTTTACGATTTTTAGTATTAATTTTGAAGTCAATGTTTAAAAAATCTATCGTCATACAAAACTCTGTCAATTAAACAAAATTTAATAATTCACATTTCATTTAACAAGAAAGACATATTTATAATTTTTAATGACTTTTCAAGTCCCGATAAACTAAGTAGAGAAAGTGAGACAGCGATAAGTAGCTATAAGTCTATATAATATATCAAGACGGAATTTGCTCGCTTATCAGCGGAAATTTGATTCAATTCGTGTATATATATATATTAATCTTCGTTTACATATTTCGTATGCATGCAGTGTAATTAAACCTTCATCTACATAATAACACTCAAGAAAATTTATCATATAACCTCAACGCAATGGTTTTCCCCCGTTGCTACTTTTTATCAACAATTATTCACCTCCCACCTTCCAAAATAATCACATCATCCTCGTTATATACTCTTGGTCAACTCACACCTGTACGAAAGAAAGAAAAAAAAATACAACCCACCTCAATCATATACCCATATATAGGAACGTTGCTAGAACCTTTGCTCCCGTATACACAATAATCATATCTCTTTCTTTGATGCGCATATTGGCACGTGAAAAATATCGCTCTTCAGGTACGCGTATATATATATATATGGAAAAAATGCCCTTCTACAAGAAGAAAAAAGAGAACAAAAAAAAAATGTTCATACACCGTATACTCACGCACGTTCAACTGCTTTTTTTTTGTTATATAGCAGAATCGTGAGTGTATATATATATAATATTAATTAACGAATAATAATAATCGCACAACCATCGTATACACACACACACACACGCGCAGCCCTTCATTTTTTTTATTATCACGCGTCCACGAAGACCAACGATTCCAGCAACGTTCGTCCCTTTTTTTCCCCCCTTTATTACCAGAACATCACAGCTCACTCGATCTCGAGATTGACATCGACGGTACGTACACGCGATGAATCCGTAGGCAGTAGCTTCAGTCGTTCTGGTTCCGCGTCCAACATGATGATACAAACGAAGCTTCGTCCTGATGCCTGATCGCGTGGATAGATGGTAACTGGTGCGAACTT
The DNA here is from genome assembly GCA_035583055.1 of Torymus tubicola. NCBI lineage: Eukaryota > Metazoa > Arthropoda > Insecta > Hymenoptera > Torymidae > Torymus > Torymus tubicola. Next base: position 1,852,791 of record JAWWEQ010000010.1, read on the forward strand.
CTCGACGCTGCCGTCTACGTAAGCGCACAATCGACCGTAAACCTGAGGGAAATGTCGTCTTAACGAAACGCCACGTTGTTTCAATTGTTTCTGTATATTCTCTAACCCAAGGTCGCGCGTTTCGCGTGATGTTGGATTGCCATCTTCTGGTGGATACGAGACAAGTATCAAGGTTTCCGATGATTCCATCTCTCTCGTGATATTGCAAGGCGAGGTGTTCAATTGTGCTCGAGTTTGTTGCGGCGAAGTTATGGCCGAAGCCGACGACGAAGTGTTTGTAGCTGGTGTGACACCTGCAAGAACAATAGCAGCAGCAGCAGTACTTTTCTCTTGTCGACATGACGGTTCTAATCGTAGCTTTGCACATCGCGACACCGGCTGTCGTTCCCACATTACAGCTCCACCGCTGCTGCTTGGTACTTCTCTTACAACGCATACAGACACGTAAAGAACAAGCCTCGTCTCCGGATTGTAAGACTCGCATAATCTCACAGCTTCTGCGTACAGTTCCGCGCCCATTTCGCTCGGTAATATATCTGACCACCTCACGTACGTCGGCTCGCCTAACTCTGTAAACCCAGCTGCGATGAATTTCTCCGCAGCTTCCGGACTGGCGAAGAAACATTTTACTGCGCCACGGCCATGAGCAGCGAACCCTCGTTTCGCTAGAATCGACACGTGTTTCAATGTCGTTGGATCTTTCTTTACGGACGATAGTACCTGTATACATAAACTGCTGGCACGGGAATAGAGGCAAGTACGACGATGACGTTGCCAATGTGCTCTGCGACATTCTCTCGAGCAATAGAGACAAGTACAATTGTGACAACTCTTGTAGGTTTTGCGGGCTTCGGCTAGCGTTGCCGAATTCGTACACTTGCTGTTCCGACAACGTACGATGCGATCTTCTCTCGCGGCGACGTTCTCGAGGCTGCCTGCGCTGTCGAATGAGACACGACGTTGACGTGAACCGTGACGTTGTTGTTGTTGATGATGATGATGGTGATGGTGATGATGATGCTGACGATGTGAACTTGGCCCACGGGACGATGAACGCGCTGGTACAGAGTCGCTGCCTTCGCTCGCACGACGTTGTAACGGTGGACGTGAACGTTGCTGTTGGGATGATTGCTGCTGTGTGGTGGTGGTGGTGGTGTCCGCCACGCGCTGTGGTACGTCCGTCGCTGAGGCTGATACCGCTGCGAAGAAAGAGAGATACAGTGATGTGGTGGTTGCATGGGGTTTTTTTTATAAGAGAGGGGGAGAGGAGAGGCGGATGGGTGTATTGTTAGTATTTGCGAGGAGAGATATCCTGGTAGAAATTTTTTTTTTAAGCGGTTGATGGTTTGTGTAAAGAGGCGGAAAGAGAATTTGTAAATTTTTACCAGGATTTCTTTTTTTAGATTATATTGTAATAAGTGGTTGGTACTTTTTTTATGTCTTATTTGCACTATAGGAATATTTTGACAGCGGATGTGATTTATCACGATATTTGTATATATAAGAACGTAGCATGGAAGAAAGAAACCAATGAAGTTTTAGTGCTAGTATAACAATCATATTGAAGAAGTTGCTGCTGTCAAAATATTGCTTTGAAAAGTTTGAAGACATATATTAGCGTGTATTATACTTAAAATATTATTATGTTAGTTGTTGTTAGTTTTGAGAAGCCATAGTGCGCTCATGTACTGAGAGAAGAATTTGTTATGTGTTAGTAGTTATTTAAAGGTTTAGAAGAAAATTTTGAATAATTGTCTTACCAATTTATCGATATATTTTAAATATCAATCTAAGTATAATAAAATTATTTTATAGATAATTACCAAATTTTAAATAAATTCTTTTCCCAGTTTTAAAATGCTTACAAAGCAGCTGGATCGACGTGTATAGTAATAATAAAAATTAGTGAACTATTATTATTCTACTTCTTGATAAAATATAATATTGTTATCATTAAATATAACAATTAATAATAAAAATTTGAAGAATGTATCAATTTATACGAACGTAATATATATCAATCGTCATAAAACATATTTTTTCGTAAATGTCTTTCTACCCAAATATTTATATGTATAGTATATCTCATGGTCATAAATCAATGAAATATAAATATTAAAAATTACTCTTGATAACGTATAAAAGTGATAATTAAGCGATTTACCGTGAATGTGACTTTACTCAGCAAGGTGCCCTTACTTACTTTAATTGGACGTCTGACCATACTCGGGCATTTCTACTTGCGTTACGCTCACTACTTCGTTCAACCGAGCACGTACAAATTCTCTGTTTCTATAAAATAAAGGCACCTTCTTATATTCCCTCCTCGATTCCCGGATATCCTTCTATCCAAGTAAATATAAATACTTTTCACGTCTACACGCGCGACTCTACCCCACTTTATTCGTATAAAATTTACTCCAACCACTCGAAAGTACTCAACTCTCTCTATATATATATTATATTAATATGTATGAACTCGCGAGAAAAAAAAATTTCAAATTCCCAACTTTTAAAAGTCACCCTCCTATCAAAATTTAACGAAAAAAAAAAACAGATTCTCTAGTTATTTCAAAAAAACTACGTTACGTATATACCAGGGTCGGAAAAATTTTCTCACTTACGAACTTTCTTCATCCGGACTTTTCTTCAACACTAGTAAAAAAAGAACAGAAAATAAAGAAGACGTAAGAAATGACTTCGCGATACGCTTCGAACTAGAACTAGAGAATTCAACACGGCGGCGTCTCGATATCGAATGAAACGACGACAACAACAACATCTCCGGTCCCCGTCCATCCAGCGCCTTCGTATACGTACGTACACACATATATAAAAGTGTATATATGTACGTGAGCGCATACCCGTCAGCTTTCCTTCCGTGCGGCGAGCACAATCGCATATCACACACAATACAGAGCGTATATAAGGAATGCGCACACACAATCGGCGTTCAAATATATATATATGTATATGTATATTTGAATAAACATATATAAATATACATATACATATATATATAAAAAATAGGTATAAAATGAACAAGCATTTATACGTATATAATGTGGTATACTTGCATAGCGTACCTTTGACGACAGAAAAAAAATTATATATATACATACTCATGGATGATGCAATACTATGTTATATATGTGGACATAATGAAGTGAGATGTCATATGTTATACGATAGATATAGACATACAGATAGAGCGAGAGAGATTCGCGTTGTTGTTGTTGTTATTGTTGTTGTTATTGTTGTTGTTACTGTTGTTATACCGCGATTTATATAATATACACAAAACCCCCTGTGAGAGTATATATATATATATATATTATATATATATAGGTGTACGCGTATAAATACTCGTTTCGCGAATCTCGGTCAACCCCATCGATCGTTCGGTTCGCCCACCTTTCTTTCATTCCACGAATTGATTTTCCATCATGGATATACGGACAAGCGCCGCGCGCGACTCTCGAGAGGGACACTCTCATCTTGCCCGCGCTCGACCCTCCGTGTGTGTGTGTATATATATATATATAGTAGCGATCGATTTTTCGGCAAGAGATGTAGTAGTATAGAGGAGGATGGGTTCTCGTTATCCGTGCAAATGAAGTACGAGAGATAGATAGATAGATAGATAGATAGAGAGACGATCCGGATGCTAAATAATGCAGTTGCGGAGTGTGTATACAAGACCGGATTATTAAATGAGATGTGGTATATTGTGTTCTTCTTTCTTTATTTTTTTTTATTTTTATTTGATCGAAACAAAATTAATATTGGTGGTGTAATGTAGAGAACGAAAAATTGATATATTAATGGGGTTGTATTGAAAAATAAAAAAGAAATAAATATATATTTACAGAGATTAGGCAATATATGCATGTGAAAAAATATGAAAGAATATAAATAATAAATAGTTCTTTAGTTATTGACTATATAATATGTTTTAAACTAGATTTTTTTTAATGCTTTATCGAATGCACTAGTTACTATGTTGGTTTATGTATATGTACACGTTTAGTTATCTATATAATAACACGGTTTATTATTGGAAAAATTTAGAGTAAAAATGTTCACTTACGTTATTATAATCGGCCGTTGATATATAGCTTTACTAAAGAAATTTAGGATGGATATTTTTGCACTCTCCTTGATATATATATTCAATAACAATTTTGCCTATAAGTATACTTTTCCGTTTTACAGTTTCAATATAAACCTAGATTTTTTACTATATAGAAAAATAATTCTCTTTTCGAAAAGCCTCTTAGTATAAAAATATATAAGGTACCCTATACACATAGGATTTTTATCATAACAGCGTATAACTTACTCCAAGACGTATTCTATAAAGGTATTCGGAACAAACAACGTGTATAAAAATTCCTCCTTTCGTTTGATATTGCACCCTGACCACAAACCTATTTTTTCTTTTTGTATTTAAGGGGGACCACAACGATAACAAAAAAAAAACAACTCGGCGAAACTGTCCACGGTCACGTCCGTCTTTATTGTCACGGCAAATGCATTTCATTTATATATATACATCCTGAAGGGTCGCGAAAATAGTCGCGCTATCAAAAGGGCCTCTGCTGATCGCATATATATATTATACGCACACAGTATTAACAATAATAATAATAAACGTCGTCGTCGTCGTCGTCGTTGTTGTGGGTGGAACGTCGTCGGGACAAGGACGATGAGATGGAAGGATCAATGAACTGAGAATATATATATATATATTCCAAGATATACACAACAGCGAACCAAGCGAACGTAATATTCCGAAAAATCAGGTGTGAGAATATAGAAAGGAAATAAAAAAAAAATTATAAAAAAATCGTGAGATAAATATAAATAAATATTATATAATCAAAATGAAAATAAAAGTGGCATAGTATAATAATAGCAGTAAATAGTATGGTCGAGCGTGTGTGGTATAGTATAATAATATGCAGAGAATTATGTGAACGCAAGTGAACAAGCGGAGTGAAGAAAAAAAAGAAGTAAAAGCGCGCGATGCAAGATTAAAGTACGTGAGAAAAGAGTAAGAAAGAGTGAGAGCTTGACTGAAGTGTAAGAAGCTTTGAATAAATAAAGGTGAGAGAAAGAGCAAGAGAGAGAGAGCGAGAGAGAGAGAGGAAAGTTAAGCAAAGGATAATCGGTTCGGTAATGCACCGGCAAAAGCCTGTAAAAGTCGCATTCGAAGAGCCATTACCAAAGCGACTTAATCCTTCGCGTTCCTACCATTCCTCTTTCTCTCCTATAACACAAAGTGTCGCACTCGCAAGATTAGCAAAAAAAAAAAAGTCGCAAAAAGCGCGTCGAGTATACCTATAGCGACTGGCTGGCTGTCCACTCAATTGCCCGTTGACACGCGCACGCCATTCGGTATCGTTAACCGTTTAACGACCCTTCCACCTGTATATACATATATACATACACTGATTACAGACGTTCGTAACACTCCCCTTCACAAGCTATGCGAAAAATCGAATAACATCTATAGTATATATACCCATAACCAATAATCATGTACGTATGTATATATATATATATATATACCTGTATAGCTATACTTTTAATATTATCATTCGTATAATAAAAGCGTGCGAAGAGGGCAATGTAACTCTTGAAATGAAGCGGTTACATATACCCACGAAGCTTAAAAGCTCGCGCGCGCGCGCGTGCCGTCGTCGCGTGTCAAGCGGCAATATTATTATATACTCGAGCGTACAGTGCACAAGTCAGTCTCGTCGCTCTTTCTCTTTCTCTCTTGTACGATGTATATATATAAGTATATATAGCGGCGGCAGTAGACAGAAAAAAAAGTAAAAGTTCAAAAAAGTAGAAAGAAGAAGAAGAAGAAAGAAAAGTAGACAGAGACAGAGAGAGAGAGAGAGAGAGAGAGGGAGGAAGAAAAAAGAGCGACTCGTCGCGTGTGCCATTCCTTGCAAGCTAAACGCGAGCCTTAACCCTTCCTTCCTTCCTCTCTCTCTTTCTCTCTCTTTCACATATACACAAGAGAGCGGGGACACCGCCGGCGGCCGCAATAACTTACGTATCCGCTCTTACCCTCATCATCATTATCATCATCATCATAAACCACAACATTCTCGTGTTTCAAACGTCGGGCCCTACCTCGCGCGTCATCATCCGTCCCTCGGTATCATCTCTTTAGCCTACGGCTCGGATCATCGGCAGTTGCTGCTGTTGCTGCTTCCTTCTCATCATCATCCTCCATCTCACGCTGTTGTTGTTGTTGTTGTTGTTGCTGTTGTAGTTCAGGAACCTGGTTGACTGACTCAATGACGCGACATAGCAGCCGCTTGTTGTTGTTGTTGTTGCTGCTGCTGGCCTGGCCCAGGACTGGGTGTACGCGAGGCTGATGGCAGACCCAGTAAGGAGTCCAATACATCCTCTAACGTCGTTGACCCTGGACTTGGTTTGTTCCATTGGTAGCCAGCTGTTGCTGTTGTTGTTGACGACGTTGTCGTTGTCTGCGATGCTGCTGCTGCTGCTGCTACCTCGGCTGACGATGTAATAGCACCGACCTCGTCGCTGCTGCTGAATGGCTCCACTGCCGAGTAGTACGAGTCCTCCGTTGTCGTCGTCGTCGTCGTCGTCGTCTCGCTGTAGTAGCTGTAGTACTCCTCCCGCTGACCCGAGCGTCCTAACATGGGGGGTTTTTTGCCAGTGTTTTTCATCCTCTCTTATTTTTTTTTTATTTGTTTTTGCGGTCGGGTGGTGGGGTAGTAGTATTTTTTTTGCTTTTTTAATATTGTTATTTTTTTTTCGTTCTTTCGCATGCGGTTTGAGAAAGGTAAATATAGGGGTGTGGTGTATTAAGGGATAGAGATCGTGGTGGAAGGTATAGAGATAGAGAGGACGAAGGGGTGGTAAAAGGGTGTGAGAAGCTCGTGGTGCAAGCCGATGATGACACTGCGTGCGCGAGGGTTTGAATTTTGTAGCCGCGGGAAGCACATTTCTTATTGTAAATATCAATGTCGTTGATGGAGGATTCGCAATAAGTGCGTGTATATCTGCGATGTATACAGACGCGGTATCATCGTATACGTTGTTACTGGTCCCTTTCTTTTTCTAATAATATTATTTTCTTTTATCTATTTATTAAACAATATAACGTAATTCAAATATACTTACTTCAAACGTGTATACATACTACTTATACATTGAATTTTGGGTACTTTTGTGAATCCTCTATCAAAGGCTTCAACCGAGCATATAATATTTTTTATTATATATACCAACATCTGAATAACGTCTTTGAACTCAAGTGCATTTTAGTTTTAAATCTCTTTCTTCAAAGATACTTTATATATCATTCCATTTTTAATAAGCAACATGAGTATATTCAATTTTTTTATTTAAAAAATAAAATTTTCTTTTTTTATACTTTTATATACGTTCAACATCAATTTACAAACATCGACGTCATTCATCAAAATGAAAATCTCATCATTACAATCTGGCTCTGCACGTGTAGCTGAGAAGATATATAGCGGTGACAGAGAAGGGTAACATGTCTAAAGGGGGGGGGGGGGCTCAGAGGGTAATAGGCATAGCCGAAAATTCAAGTCCAAGTGATGTACAACACACTTTTGGGAGGTACGCCAAGATGTGATAATAATATATTCAATAAATAATATACGTCAACCATGTTACTCAAAAGGGGGGGGGGGGGGTAGGGGTGGTACAGAAAGGGAATACGTACGCAAAGAAAAAAACAAAACAAGTAAGTGGTATATATATATATAGCGAGAACAATCATTACGGTCGAGATAAATAATCTGTCCAGGTTCAAAGATAGTAATAATAAGAATAATAAAAAAAAATTTTAAACAGATAAAGAGAGAGAGAGATCAAACAGCAAGGGATAAGATAAAAAAAAACAAAGGGGGGTCAATCAGTTGATCGTCGTCAAGACCGATTTAGTGAAGAGCAAATTTTCTCTTTTTTTTTATATTATATACTTTTTGGTCCGGTGTCGACGCGTCATTACGTACTGTTGTAATTTTATCATCAACATGTCGATGGTTATCTACTATACACATTGTTAGATATATATAAGTATGCACAAAGAGTCTTTCTCGTTGACGGGGGGATATATATATATATAGATAGATTTAACGTTAAATATGTATAAAGGTGCGATCAAAGAGTCGGATTGTACAACGCTTTTGACATATATGTCACGTTCATCAAGTATTATTTATATATGTATACGGTAAATCAAAGTTTTGTTTTTAGAATTATATCTTCGACGGTACCGAACAAATGTTTGTATCAACAAAGACAAAGTATATATCGTCAAGTTAATGAGAGATAACTACTTTACACAGGGTGCGCTAAATATTACTGGTTTTTTTCATTTTGTACTGCCTACGTTATGATGTGTGATACATAAACTGATGTACTTTATTACGTTTAAAAAATTACACACATATTATTTATACTATAAGAAAGTCTATAACAAACTCGTGTCTATATGTACGTGGGAGATTGTTGAAGACAGAAAAAAAATGCTAATGTTATAATGTTTACTTACGGGTGTTGCGATTAGGTATTTATGTTTAAAAAAAAAAAATAAAGGATATACGTATAATATGTATATAAGCGCTAAGTTCAAGGCACTGTCGCTATATAGGCACTAGTAACCGACTATATGTATCACTAATTAGAGGCATAACAGAAAAAACAAAAGGAAAGTCATCACTTACCGTTCCAAGCAAACGAAACAAGAATACGTATATATATATATACTGTGTCAACTCATATGTAAAAAAAAAAAGAAATACAAAGACAGAGTATAACAATAGGATGCACAGATAGACGTGGCGAGACACATGAAGTATTATCTATATATTATGTAATATACCGAGTGTGTCAAGAAAGAGAGAAAGAGAGGAGAGACATAGAGAGAAAGAAAGAGATATATAAAAGAATGTGAAAACAGGGACAATTAAGGTGGATGGAACAAATAATGATAACAGCGATGGTAATATAACAATATAATAATGGCGTGTGAAGTGAAAATAAATAAAAAGACGGGACAACGCAAAAGTACAAACAATAATTTATTATTCTCTCATTATTTTTTTTTTCATCTGCCAAGGATAAAGATAATAATAATAATATAGCTACAGATTAAAAATGATAAAACTGACGACGTATTCGTGTGTATGTGTGTATATATATATTTATGTATAATTATATTTTATTTTTTTCATTTTTTCGTTTCGTTCTTACTTTTTCTCTCTCTTTGCACGTGCGAAATCCGAACGCTAAGTACGGAGATTCTCTACTTAGTTATTTAGCGTCCAATCGTATTTTATTCTACTCCTCCTTCTTCTCTTCGTCGTATATATCGTTTTACGAGTGTAATACAGCCTACGGCGCAGCTCGATTTCTTTTTTTTATCTTTTTATTCGTTGACCATCGACGTTATTACAAACGAAAAAAGTAACAAAAGTCGTACAAATAATAATAATAATAATAATAATATTAATAATAATAATAAAAACGAGAGAAAGAGAAGAAACGAAAAAAGTGCATATTACCGGGGTAAACGAATTCGGTGTCTAGTCGTTGCACGCGCGCAACCAAAAAGTTAAATTTCTTTTTATTTTCTTATCTCGCATCGTTAAAAGTATATATTCATAGAGATAGCAGCATAATCGTGTGATTATAATAAAATTAAAAATAATAGCGGTAATAGTAATTATTAATAAAACATAATCCTTATATAATCGACGCAATTCAATAATATCATCTCGCACGACGCGTTTACGAAGGAAAAAAAAATCATAGTGAATCCTCGGTATATATATATGCGTGGAGTAATAAAACGATGCATCATTATCATCGTGCTTCACTTATAAATCAAATTTTGCCTTTCGTTTATATATATATGCCGTTTAAAATCTCTCTATGTGTGTACATAATATAGCTATATGTAGATAATACGTACAATCAACACAATAGCAAATATAGGGATAGTGGATTTAAAGTTAAGGGAAGTAGGAAATAATAATAATAATTATAATAATAATAGTGGGGAAAAGCGAGCAGACAACTTTACAATAATAATAATAATAATAATAAAAACGTACATAAAGCGCTAAGTATTGTAAACTACTTTGAAGTAAAGGACTAACTACGATTTTGTTTTGTTGCGTACAAGAAAGGTTTTGCACTGTCTCGGATTTCTAATAATATATATTTTATACATGTATTATCAATAATAATAATAATAATTCTATATATACTCTTCTAAAATATATATATATATAATAATAATAGTAATAATAATCATCAACCGTTATCGTTTCACAGGGACCATTACTTCATCGTTCGTCTGTTTTATACTTTTATAATATTTTATTTTATTTTATTTTTTTTTGTCTCTTTTATCATTCCTTTTTTTTTCATTTATTTATTCAATCTCAGCGAATAGCTCTGCGCGCTTGCGCGTGCATGTGTGTATATGTATATATGTCTGTGTGTATACAAAGTCTGTCTGTATAATAGCATAATATATATATGCGTATATAATATGCCTCTGTATGTATAATAATATTTGCACGTGAACGCATCGCGTATACGCGACGTATACATCACGAAATTATACGAGTCGAGCAGCGACTCGAAAAAGCTTATATAGAAGTAGAGTAGTATTGTATGTGCGTGTGTATATAATATGTACGTGTGCGTACATGTATGCGCGTATAAAGCAAGGAAAGAAGCATATACAAGAGTATAAGTAGTAGTAGTAGTAGTAGTAGTAATAGTAGTAGTAGAAGAAGAAGAAGAAGAAGAAGCCGGAAAGAGACAGAAGTAGATAAGCACGAGGGCTTCTGTCTTCCCCCACCACTTGCACATCAGCATCCCCCTCCCGATTGTTTAATTTGACATCCCTCATCCCTCTACCGAATGATCTAGAACGTCACACCTCTATTATCCCTCATCCCTCCGCCCCTCTACCGAATATTCTAGCATTACTGAGAATCTCTCGCATTTCGATATTCGCGTCCGTTAGCTATTGTGGCATTTCAAGAAATGATTTTTTCAGTTTTAATTGAGATCAATGGAATATTGGCAAAAGTCGAAAAAGTTGATAACGTATTTTGGTTTAAAAAATTTAATATTAAATCCAAAAATTTACTGTTAAATTTTTTAAACCAAAATCCGTTATCAACTTTTTCGACTTTTGCCAATATTCGAAATGCTACAATGACTAACAGACGCGAATATCGAGATGCGAGAGATTCTCAGTAATGTGTCGTATAGCCCTCACACCCGCTGTACTCGTATCAAGATCGACATGCATGCACGCAGAAGTGTGCTTATACTCGCACAGCATGCATTCGGCATTATGATGCAATATTTAATCTTTCAGGGGTGTCAAACGTTCTAGATAGAGGGGCGGGGGCTGATAGAGGTAATGTTCTTGAACATTCGGTACAAGGGTGGAGGGGTGAGGGCTAATAGAGATGTGACGTTTTAGATCATTCGGTAGAGATGTGAAGGGGTGTCAAATTAAAAAACGGGGGGGGGGCTGATGAGTGAGTAGTGGGGGGGGGGGGTAGACACCCCCTTGCTTATCTACTGACAGAGGCGTTTATCCCTTCCGGTTGGAGTGTAACGTATAGAAAGTAAGCGACGCGGTTCCCCTCCCTCATACCCCGGAAGTCAAGGGAGAGAAGCGACGCAGACGAACCGCGTATAGGTATATATGTATACCTATACACATATATCGCGCATATAGAAGTAGAAGAAGATATCGCGCTGCGCTATTGGAATGACGATTCGTCGCTGTGCGCGCACACATACACCTGAAACCACCTTTTACTCCCTCTTTCCTCCCGAATATGGCACCGGGGAAAGGAGAGAGAAAAGTGTGTGAATCATAGCTTTGCAAACGCACGTGCACACACACACACACAGCGAGAAAGAAGTGTCGATGAAGACAGTGAGAGAGAGAGAGAGACGGATAGAAAAGATTTTGCAGATAGATATAGTATAGTGGTGGTAGTAGTGGTTTTTCGATTCGCTGATCGCATCGCGCGTAAACACGATTATTATCCGTTTTATATACCATATACATTCGTATATTATATTATGTACAAATATCTGCACCGTCTGATTTTATTATATCGTTTGCGAGCACCCATTTCTTCTTTTTTCTTTTCTTTTTTCAACCTCACTCCGCACACATATACACACAAGTTCTCAGTTTCTCTCTCTTGCGCGTATAACCCGAAAATAGCGCATTAATTTCGTCGCCCATTATAGTTCGGTCCGATCGTTCTGTCTCTCCTTGGACCATAGCCCGCCGACAGCCAGACGTCCCTCGTTTCGAAGAGAGACGCTTACTAGTAACAGCAGCAGCAGCAGCTTCCTATACTACTCGTCGTCGGCGACGGTCTCGTCCAAGGTCTTTTTCACAACGCGAGAAACGCGATCGCGGTTGCATAATCGATGCGGAATTCGAGGTTTATGATGTCGTAGAGAGAAACAGAGAGAGAAACTAATGTGCGATTGAGGATTTTTCACAAATATATAAGGAATGATTGATGCATATTTCGAACGATGTATGTTCAAATTTTTTTAATGCAACGGTGCTCCGGCTCGATTGCGATCAATTCTTTATTGTTATACGTTTTTTTTATATAAGAAAATGATAAAAAGAGAGTATATAAGAGATATTGCACGAAACTCGCGTAAATATATTTAAATATATATATATATATAATATGTATATAAAATGCGAATGAAAATTTTTTACACAAAAACGCGGTCTGGGTGCTCGCACATTTTTTTTCATTATAAATTTATTATTGTATCCATCGCACTCGACACACGCAAACAATCTCTATATAATATTTATATATAATAATATACGTGTATGTATATATATATATCTATATATATATTGCTTCGCATCCCGGTAAAACAAAATATTCGCGCACGTTATTATTATTATAATAATAGACAATAAAAACTTATCACATAGGCAAATATAGAAGTGTCATGGTTTATTCATCATTTTGTTTTTTTGTCTTTCTTTCATATATATTAATAAAAAGTAATAACCGCGAGACAGATACGCGAGCGCGCGCGCGTATATAATAATATATAATCGCCAAAAACAGAAAAAAAATTAAATAAACAAACGTCGGCTTCGCTGTCCGTTCTCCGATTGGATAACCGACGCGAGCTCACACACGCGTACGCGTATAATATACTTATTAGACGCATGTATATCAGAGAGCCACGGGACAACAGATACACGGTTATTACACATACAACGCTGTACAAGTTTTACAACAACACTATAGATACGATATAATAATAATAATAATAATAATAGTAATCTTTTTTATTTCTCTTTATTCGATATTATTATCTTTCGTTCTTCTCGTCATCTTTCTTCGATTCAATATTCCTATACATATATTATACGACGTATGTCTGTCCTTTACGTATATGTGTGTGTGTATGTATGTATGTGTGTAGGTGTTTTTGTTTGTATAATATTGAAGAGCCAATATAAGCACGATACAACACGTACCAATCCGTATGTAAAAATGTGTGTCTGTATGTAGACGGATCAAACAAAAATTCGAGGTACTGAGAGAAACATAGAGTGCAGAGAGAGAGTACATAATAATTATAGCGTACGCAAAGGAGGTGTTGTGAGGATCGCACAGCGTAAAGAGCCAAGACAACACACATATAACCATCCATAATGCACATAATAATCATAATAGTCGTCGGAACGAGAGGGTATATACGGGGACCAGCCATCATAGTAATAATAATAATAACAAGGAATTGAAGTGTGTAATAAACAATGGTTGGAATGACGTATACAAAAGAGAGAAAGAGAGAGAGAGAGTCTCGGTATATCGATATATATATATGCAGCTATATTTATTCACGCATTTGTGGTCGTTGGAAAATTGTTAGCGGAGAGCTATATATATGTTTATAGACAGATAGCAGGTGTATATAAACAATGTGTGTTGCTGGCAGCGGTGGTACAAAAGGATTTGAGCAAAACACACGCAAGAATGCGTATATCCTCGCGTGTATGTGTGAGTGGTATATACGTACAAATCAACAGCATCATATAGCTTCCTACTACATCGTGTCATATATATTATATTTATTAAAAAAAAAGACACACACATATATATATAGATATATCTCTGAAAAAAATCTCTCTGTATATATAACGAACAAAATGTGCTTTGGTGTGTTTCTTTTTCTCTTATTATTTTTTTCCTTTGTTTTTTTTAATCATCATCATCGTCGTCATCATCGTCATAATTCTTTCAACTATATTATCCCCATCAACAAATATAATTATCAATCCCAGAGGGTGGGTGTAGGGGGGGAGGGTCGCGGCTACGCGAGCAGCAACTCACCACGCTGGTGTTGCTGCTGTGGTGACATCTGCTGCTGATGTTGCCGATGATGATGTTGCTCCTCGCCACGGTGACGTTGCCTGCTCTGATGATGATGCTTCTCGAGTTGTAACGTTGGCGATGGTGATTCCCTCCTCTCGTTGTCGCTGCGTCGATGACGACGTTGACGATGCCTCGTGTCCTGTGGCAAACTGTATTGAGACAATTGTTGCTGCGACGATTGTTCTTGTTGTTGTTGCGGCTGTTGCTGTTGCTGCTGTTGATCGGGTGATTGGACAAGATCGAGGTATAAACTGCCTGGTGCATCGATCGTCGTTGTGGTGGAACCACCGCTTAGGCTCATAAAGCCACTGGCAGCGTCGCCGTCTGGACAAACGCCTGGTGTCGAGCCGCCATCCTCGCTCGTCGTTTCGCCACCCGAGCGAAAGGTCGTCGTCGTCAGGGTCGTGAGTGTCGTTGCCTCGAGGACCGAGGAACGCGAGGGCGAGGGTTGACGACTTGGTGTAGCTGGTACAGCTATGCTCGTTGGCGCGTCCGGCGAGTCCACCGGGCGTACGCCCACGAACGAACTCTCCATCCAGATCAGCCGTGTACTCCCTTTTGGATTCGAGAGAGAGAGAGAGAGGAATATTGGTGGTTTGAGATTCTATTTGGTTTTATATTTTTTTGAATTTTTTTTGGTTAAAAGGGGGGTTAGTAGATTGAGTGGTTAGTAATATTATATAGTCAGCGCGGTTGGTTAGTCACTCGAGTGGATAGTTGTTGTTGTTGTTGTAGTAGTAGTAGTAGTAGTAGTGATGGAATTCGTGGCGAGGTAGAGTTGGCGACGAGACGTTTCATAATACGTAATTCTGATAAAATAAAAGCTTGCCCTTTTTTTCTCCCCAGCTTATATTGGTCAAACTGGTTTATCGTATTTATAAATACGCATGAGATATAATAAAAATGGTTCTTAAATTTTGTTTATTTCAATTGTATATAGACAAATTTGGTTGAAAAATAACTATATAGAAATAATGATATAACATATACTGGTAACTAAAATTTATTCTAAAAAAAAATGTAAGAAAAAACAAAACAAAGTGAGAATACTGATCGAAATGGGTATATATTACTCGGTACAAGCTCTCTATATATAGATATGTAACTATACGCATCGAAACTGTCTGATCGTGCAAGCTCTGACTCGTGACTCATACATATATATCGTGTTAAACGTTCGCAAATGTGCAGATGATGAGCGATCATAATACCCGACTTGTAAACGTCTTCTTATATTATCCCCCTCCCGCGTATATATGATGCTTCTTATATGCGTAAAAGCGATACAACCAGAAGCCATTCTTTGCAAGAGACAGCATGTATATATATAGAAGAGAGAATGAGAAAAATTCTCTTTAGCTTAGTATAAGTAGTAGTAATAATGAGAGCAAGAGAAGAAGCGACGAGGTTGCAAGACGTGACGTTAGATGAGTATACGACAACCGTATATATAAACTTTCGCTCTCACGCGACTGTGCACGCGCGTTGACTTCGTTGCCCCGGCGGCGCGGCGTGTTGCTGATCAAGCCAAGATGAAGATGATGATTCGCATGATGAAGAGAGCGAGAGAGAGAGGCAGAGAAGTAGAGATAATGGCGCGAGAGATGGTTAAGAACAAGACAGAGAGAGAGAGAGCGAGATGATTAGTCGAGTGGTGAATTGAGTGATTGAAACAGCGGGGCGAGAGTGCCGCTGGAAAAGTTGTTTTGTTATTTATATACGTTGTTGTTTTCTTCTTTCTTTTTTGTTGTTGTTTAATTCTGTGTAATGGTTTATGATTACATGATTTATGATTAAAACTTTTAGACGCATTTGTTGTTTCCTATATACTATATATATATAGGTGAATGATCTCAACTAAAGTGTATAATATATAGAAAAAAAAAATTCGTGAACACTAACGTGACATTATCTCTGAATTCTATATGTATATCGATAAAAATATTTATATACAAAAATAATAACATCTATGTATGTATTTATAATAATAATAATAAAAAAAGTTTGTGATCCTTCCTACAATTTCCAATTTCAAGCACCTTTTAACCGAACCTACCACCCGCGACACTCCAAATATTTCCGTAAATATCATCCCACGTACATTGTAATAAAATCAAAGTCAGTATATAACACCTGCGCGCGCGTGCGCGCATTTCCTGCACTAATTACAACGACACGACGAGAGAGAGAGAGGAATTAAAAACCGGGCCGCGCGTCAATTAAAGAGCGCGCATCTTTATTTAATTCCGGATGGGAAATCATCGATCGACGTTGCGCGCGCGCGCGCGTGCGAACGTGCAACGAGCTAATGGCTCGATCAACCTCGTTACGCGGGAAATGGATGACAGCAGTGACGCTGGACGCGCGCGACGCTGAGAGAGAGAGAGAGGGGAAATGTTACTACCGTATAGTATATATACCATGACGTTGAGTTTTACGGGCTGCCGGGTTTTTGATTAATTGCCGAAGTTGCGTCGAGAGCGTTAGAGAAGTTGTGTATTGTGATTTTTTTTCTTCTTTTTTTATTAACGAGGAAAGGTAGAGTAATTTTATATTTTTATACAAATGTGTGGAGGATGTAATTGAAGTTAAAACTAATCATTAAATGTAATGTTATAATTTTATGATATTTGTAAAAAGAAAAAAACATTAAGGGAACGTATATTCAAATTAATTCTCGTGATATAGATCTAATTAAATAAATTAAATTAGCAATAACCAGCTGTACCATCGAAATTACACTAAGCCTCCTCTTTACAACCGC
Organism: Torymus tubicola; assembly: GCA_035583055.1. Lineage (NCBI taxonomy): Eukaryota > Metazoa > Arthropoda > Insecta > Hymenoptera > Torymidae > Torymus > Torymus tubicola. The sequence goes on from JAWWEQ010000010.1 coordinate 1,870,059, forward strand.
TCAACCCACTTATCCGCCCTTAACCCTCCAAGCAAACCAAAGAGAACGACTTTATACTCAAAAGCGTGGAAAATAGGAGAGCTTTTATCACTCTGCTCTTTCCGCCCCTATTATTCGCTCGCATTATCCCCCTGCCAGCGTATTCTTCGTTCTCTCGCGCTTTTACTTTTTACGCCCAGCGTGCGCGTTCTTTTCGCGAGATGACGTGGAATGTGGCCCAGGGAAGCAGCAACGCAGGGAAGAAAAACAGGGCCAAGGTTGATATGTATACACGCGAGTGGTGAGTGAAGCTCGTTTTTCTTTTATTGCGGATCGAAGGCGGCAGAGACAGTTGCGCGCGTTCTGTATTATTAGAGAAAAGAGGACGGGTTACGGCCCTTTTTTTTTAGTTTGAGTGAACACTTTTTCGCGTGGGTGAGGTGGTAGAGAGTATATATAGGTAGATGGGTGTAATAATTTTAAAGATAATTATTATATGAAGTTTTGAAATAGTATTGGTCCGGAAATATTTTTTTAAATGTTTAAACGTATTGCAACGGATAAACGTGATATTTTGTTATTATGATGGAAATGAAGTAAAATTAAACTAATTTTAAAAATTTATTAAAGATAAATTAGTGAACTAACAGGTGGCTATAGATTTAAAAAATTGTATATATATAAGAGTGCTAAGCTACGTTAAACTTGAAATTGGAAAAGTAAGAAACGTGACAGCTATATCGATAAATAGTCTACGTAACAGTGTCAATTGTAAAAAGTGTGTATAATAATAGTAATAAAAAAATTACACATAAATTACTGCTTGAAGATAGTTATAGAGTAGCCTTACCTTAAAGACGCTTCGTTATCGCATATAATACACACACATATATATATATAATCCGGACGATGTTTTTTTACATTAAAAAAAAAAAGATGTATTTTCAATGACAAGAGTATATATGAACATCGAGCGAGATAGAGCGTATGTATAACATGTATATATGAATACACAGAGATAGAGGGACATACATAAATAGCTTTGCACGAAAGTATAAAAAAAAAAAAAGAAAACAATGATAGCAATGATCTTTGGCGAAAATGAACAAAGCAATAAAAAATAAATGACACCCATGAATGTATACATATATTTATATGAGACACCAAAGTCGCAGTCGAAGAGGTACAAAAAAAATTGATAAAAAAAAAAAGAAATATTAGGCAGCGAGAAAGTAGAGCTTCGTGGGAACTGTGCACGCGCGCGCGCGCGGAGTGAAAAAGTGACACGCGTTAGTCCCATACAACGTTTTATAATAAAGATCGACGGTATCGCGGCAACGATCGGACATCACACACAACTCGTCGTTCAACACCGGCCCTCCCTCAAATTCGTCGAAAGCGCACGCGAGTGAATTTTCATCCTCCTTTTTTGCTGCACATCACACGTCGCTCTCTGTTTTACAGCGCATCCCTATATCTGCGTCTTTTTTTATTTTGTTCTTCTTGCAGCTGTCATTTTCAAAGTGTATTACGTGTGTGTGTGCATGTGCATGTGCCTCCAGTCGATTGGAGATTATATATATTTTTGGTATATAAATAACACGGTGAATCCTCGAAAATAGTAGTGTTATATATATGAATGAACTTTGGTTGTACAAAGATGATAAGTGTGTGTATGAGTGTGTGTGTGTATGTACGTGGGTTAGTATAAAAGAAACAGAAAGGTTAAACGGCGGGTTAGAAAGTAAAAGCGCGTGCACGCGAGTGAATCGTTGAAATAGAGCTAGAGAGAGCATCAGGTGGAAAATGAACTGCAATGGTTCTTATATACGACTCGAGTGATAAAGATTCTCGAGTGCAAAGAAAAGCGAGCTGTCGCGATTCCTCGTTATATAAAAATACATTGAATTATTTCATTTTTCTCCCTTTTTGTCTCACCGTTATAATCATCTACACGTCTCGTGGTTAATATATTAATGTTAATAGACAAGCGTATATCACATGATATTAGTCAGAAAGTGAAAATTAGTTAAATCGCGCTATACGTTCAAAAATTAACGACTCTGCCTTCGAAAGTTTCAAATCCTTTTTCACGCATATATATATATATATAGCTTTTGATATTAAAACCAAAGCTATCCCATTACCAGAGAAATAAAAACAACTCTTTTATACGCAAAAATAGATCTAAACGTATACCGAAGGCAGACCACAGCGACAGATATTATAAAAAAGAAAGAAGAAACCAGGAAAGAATAAGGGAAAAAAACCCGCACATATATAACCAACATAATCAAAACTGAAAAGAAAAATAATAATGTTTACCTGGATAACGCGGAGTAAAACAGTGTGTTTCTCTCTTTAATTTATCTCGAATTTATTAACTTTTCTTTTTTTTTTTTAGTTTCGTGACGGTGGTGGTTGTCGTGACGGTGGTATATATAGTGGCAGTGGTTGATGGTGATGGTATAGTGGTAAGATGCGACAATATAATCTCGTGTATACCAAGCAGTATACATACATCATCGTTATGATATATCATCATCATCATCATCATCATTGAAACACACACATATATTTTCTCCATTCCTCTCGATAATCAACTTATAAAATGTGTTGTATGTATTATTATATGTATCTCGTATCTCGTTCATCTCGTCATACATATAAGAAACGACGAAAAAAAAATCATCGTCGTCGTTGTCATCATCATCATCGTCGTCGTCGTAGCAGATACATACGTGTATATACGTATGTGTATCCATACATCTCTCCATACACACACACACACACACATTTATATATATATTTCTCTGGATACGTATATATATATATTTTCGCGTTTCTATGTGTGTGTGTATGTATATATATATCGTAGAATAAACACGTAGAGGGGATGTAAGGTGAGACGAAGAGATTTTCTGTTTTTTGTTTTTGTTTTTGGCTGCTTTAGTGCTCACCTCGGGGGCTTGTTGAACGTGCTCCGCCCCTGTCCTCCCAGTTGTCGGGTCGGGGCGACAGTCGGCCACTGCCGCTGCCGCCCACTTCTTGGCCGCTTTGTACGTAATGCACGATTGCCGATGTGACTTCCTTTATCGAGTTGCGTACCTCCTGGTTCGTACCCGTAGGATGTGAGGATGTAGCCGTTACTGGCTGATGGTGATGATGATGGTGGTGACCTCCTGACGAGGGCGACTGCTGCGCAGACTGCGGCTGCGTCGGCTGCTGCGGTGACTGCGGCTGCTGCGCAGACTGCTATACAGCACGTATATAGGCGCGCCAGGCACGTGCAAAAGAAGGTAATGAGGCGATTAGAGCATTGTTTTGCTTTTATTGTATATACGTTAATTCTATAGAGAGAGAAAATGTCGAAGCTTGATTGTTGATTAGTATTTTGCACACGGTTATTGTGAGTGTTTATTTTAAGTAGTTTTGGTTGTATATATATACATAGAGAGAGAAATTGGTTGGAATAATTTGCAAAACAGGAATGATAATTTGGTAGCAATTAATTAGTATGAAATAACTTTTTTGATAGAGTATCCGTAAAGTTTGAGTTTATGGACTGTTTTCAGATCGTAAAATGCTACTTTAAGGACACTGTATATATACGTAAAGTTAAATGCAGCGGGTAAAATCGAACTTAAATAAAATATCGTCTATAAAACTTTACGGCCTAGGTGCGAAAAGTACTATCATGTAAAAGAAGCTCTGACATTCTCTTTAAAAAAAATAGACATAAATATATTCTTATAAATTTAAACCTAATGTAAAGACATTTTTACGAACAACCAAAACAGAAATTACAAAATCAATGCCGACCATTGATTTTAAACAGTTTTGATTTTCGAATACAGACTGTTTTTCATTTCAATATTTAAACACGAGCGTTATGTTTCATTACGATACGTGTCATCAAAACGAAAGCTCGCGACCTTGTGATATGCGCGCGACAGTTTAAATATCACCGCGCGCGCGCGCATCGTCTGTTCCCGTCTGTTTACATTGGCCGAAACAAAAAAACATCGTTATTTTTATCGAGCCGCACCAATTTTTTTTTTCCTTGTCTCTGTGTTTTATAAAAAAAAAACATACACACACACAGACATACGTAACTGAAAACATATAAAAATACACACCCACAAAAAAAAAACTTTCCACGGTTCGTGTCGCACCCTATACTACTACTACTACTACTACTACACGCGAATCGCAATTTGTGCTTTTACGCGTTCCCCGCAAGGTCGTTAAAGATCAAAAACCTTTACGCGACTATACACGTGCAGAACACCCTTTTCACTCTTTTTCCCTTGAAACAATTACATTACTTCGTAAAAACGACTCTAATAACGTACGTATATATATATATATACATACGCGCGCGTTCGTAATAATTAAATGCGCAGCCGTCGAGAGAGAGAGAGAGACGGAGTTGACCTCGTCGTCGTCGCGAGTGCGTAATGGCTTAATTTGACTCGAAAAGTATATCCGACTCGCCCTCGTTTCTCCCTACATACACGCGTGTATATATATTGTGTATATACTATACAATAGTTATACGTTTTTACGCAATTTTTTCTACCATGAGATCATACTATAACACGCTACATGCACAGGGTTGAAATAATAATTGTTCACAATTCCAGCGTAGAATATATATATACAAAACACGCGGCGGTACCAGCATCCTCTCTTTAATGTAAATATTTTCGTTTAATACCGGTAAAAGCTTTGCGAACGCGCCGCGCTCTCTTTTGCATTATTTATTTATCAGCTGCGCGCATTGTGCGCTTTCTCGCATAACAACAAAGCCTTATATATAGAGGAAAATTTGTGGATTTTCAATTAATCGTAATGTATTTAAACAAGCGGTTCACGGTTGAAAGCGTTGTTTCGAAACTCTCTCTCTCCTATATATATTACATTAAATTTTTCATCCCTTTTATTATATATAAATTTTTTTTTTCATTAAACCACGTAAACCATAAACGCGCGTGCGTACACCCTGAAAATATGTGCTCTAACCCTCCGACTTTTCGCCGCAACGACGGTATACACGCATAACCCGTCTGCGCAGCCTCTAATTATAAACGTCGCGCGAGTGCGCGCGTATATACCCGCGGACATTAAAAATAAGCAAAGCGCGCGAGCAAGCACACATATGTATACCAGCGTGGGCGGTCGACTCCTGGGTCACGTACGGTCAAGACGATGTACTATTATATACACGTATATACGCCACGTTATTCGGATTTTCTCGTTCGGGGGTTGTATGTATGTATCGTAGAAAATGACTCGATTACGCGAATGTATAGGTATTTTAGTATAGTTTTATACGTGCACGTATATAAAGCGATTTCGTATTCGATTAAGGCGACCTGGAATTGGATCAGAGATTGAAGAGTAAAAGGTGATCAAACTTTTTTATAATAGATGTAGGGAGAGAAAGAGAGTTTTATATATATACACACGTTATGTAGTCCAAGTCGGTTATATTCGCGTGGTTGATCTCACCATTGTCCTTTTTTCCTCACTCTCTCTCTCTCTTTCTCGGGCTGTAATTCGAATCAATTGCTGCAATTGCGGTCGACTCGAATTAGCGCGGAATGAACTTCTCAGGTGGAGAAAATTCGTAGCTCTAGTTTCTTCCCCTTATTTGCATAATTAGGCCTTACATACACACGCATATAACACTTGTCCCGTACGTCCGAACCCCGTTTCTTTCACCGTGTCAACATAATTAATAGCGAAATTACATATCCGACATAATCCAATCCTTGCGTTACATATACCATTTTTCTTATAAATATAAAATTCTCCTATACGATTCATTACCTACAGTTTATATAAATCGCCATATATAATTTAACGTTCGCGCGCGACTGCATCTACATCAAACAGCACGACATTTCACTATAATAATCTCTTCCTCGAGTATAATAATTCACGACAGCGACAGCAGCAGTAACTTCGACTTGATCAAAGTAAGCGCATCCACATTTGGCATTGTCTCTCTTGTACTATACGACGTCGTCGATATATATATATAACAACGCGGCGCGTGTTCGAGTTCGCGTAAATGACCTTTGGCCCGTGCGCGCACCTTATAAAGCGTTATAGCGACGAATACGAGTGTGTGTGTGGAAAACAAAAGAGAATAATATATACATTCGAGGCAATAGATTACGTGCGGCCTCGAGACGGAAAATAGAGGGAGAATGCCGGGTAAAAATTGGCGATTCGGTGATGAAAGAGTCGGTTTGGAGCTTTCGCGAGGATTTTAGTTATATAGTTAGACAGAAGTAAAGTTTACGAAATAATCGTTTCACTGTGTTTGATATAAATATTACGATTTTTAAATGTGAACCAATTTATTTTATTTCTCGTCAACCGTTAATTACATATATTTTTCTAAATATCGTACTCGATTCATTATGAAATAATCACGAATATAAATTTGCACAGCTCCAAATGAACATCCAGTTAATAAAATATTAACATTCGAATTATGCTCCGAAAATGATACATATACATTGAACTTAAGCATCGTATTAATACGAAACCCGTACGTCCAATACATAATTATATACACAAATTGATTTTCGCACCGTATCCAATTAAAATTAAAGATATACATTTCGTTATAAAAAAATCTCCCAAAAAATAGAAAAACCACCTCCCACCCAAAACCCTACAATCGACCGACAAAAGACACTTTCTCCGCATCGGACATCGGCGTATTATACATATAAGCCTCGGCGTCAACAGCGCAGTAGCAGGCAACACCGAGGTCATCCACCCCTTTTGTACGATGAGACACACATACTACTATACTAGTAGTAGTAGTAGAGAAAAGAGAAAAGAGAAAAGAGAAAGAGAGAGATAGAGATACCCACCTTGTTTGCATTCTGCAGCTGAGGTAGAATGCCCTGGGCAAGTCGTTCCGCAGGCGTGCGGGGGTTGGCTAAGCGTTCCTGTGAACGCCAGCCAAGGTAAGGCTGCCGGTGGTTGAAGGACGAGCGGGCGGAGCTCGCGGGCGAGCTGCCCGCACTGTTCAGCAGACTCGTACTCCATCGCGAGAAGACGGGCGGCGTCGGGCTTGGGCTCAGTAGCGTACCTATGTATGTGCAGAAAATGTATATATGTATTTTAAACGTGTGTGCGTGATGTGCTTTGTGGTGTTAGATGGTGTATGGGAGAAAAGTTACTGAGAAACCTTGTCTTGATGTTGTATAATAACAAAATGCTAAGTATATATATGAATTTTGAAATTAAAGCTTTATTTTTGAGCGATCAATGTGTACGTGAATATTATTATTTTGATATATATACACGGGTTAATTTAAAAAATGGTGTAACATTTGGTCTATAGACAATTATACGTACAATATACCAAATAATATTTTAGTAATTGTAAATGACAAGTTAATGATCGTTGCTCGTTATATTGTTATTGGTAAATCATAAATAATTGCACCGTTTACATGCTCTGTTTCATCACACGACATTTACTCAATAAACATAAATCTAACGATGATTGTTCAAAAAATAAAGTTATTATAATCACATTATACACAACATCTTCCACCCTAAACAAAATTACCCTCTATCTTAAAAAAAAAAAAACAACTATAAGCACGAAACGCCACCTCATAACACTATCCTAAACTCATTTCTCGGCCATCTCAACGACCTCCTTCCCGCAATATTCCAAAACACGAAATTTCCGGAACCGACATACCCTCATACACATACTCTCTTACATTCCAGCCTACAAACATCATCCCTACCTCCAACCCCTACACAGCCCCATCGATCGCTTCGTCGTCGCCACTACCCAGACACACACATACACACATGTATACTACTGAAAGCAAAAAAAAAGAGAAATCCTCGGTGCCGCGCGCGCGCGCGCAAGACGAAGCGTAATCGAGTTAACGTCCGAGCTAACTTTACCGGAGAGAGAGAGGTAGCGTTTCCTATTAGCCATTAGCAGGCAGAAACTGTTACGCGAGCGAAATTGGCGTCATGCACACTGCTGCAGTATGTATGTGTGTGTGTATATAGGATAGACGACGTGTATATATATGTATATATATATATATACACTATGTGCTACACACTAAATTCGGACTTTTGCGAGGTTGAGAGCGCGCGCGGCGTGTGTTCTGGCCCGACGGTTTTGGATTGCTTCAAGCACGACGTGTGTCTGAGAGAGAGAGAGGGAGAGAGAATTGCAGAGGTTTGCGGATGGTGTGTTGTAGACTATAATGTTGGGGGGGTTGGTTCTCGAAGTGATTGGTATTTATTTGTGTGTGTACGATCGTGAAAGCTAATTATCATGGTTTCTTGATAGAGATTATAGATTCGTATTATAATTTATAGATATACGATTGGATAGAGTTGTAAACTTATTTATCATGGTGTTATATACATTTTGATTATACGTAAAAAAAAGAAGAAAAAAATAATTAAAACGAAATTATACTTTTTTCGCGATGCGTTAGAAATGTAGAGCAAAAGTGTAGTTGGAAATTATTAAAATATGCTTTATATGATATCTGTATGTATACAAGTTAAAGTAGATAAGACCGGAACCAGGTCAGACGTACTTAACCGCATATAATAGATGTAAATACACGTTCCCATTGCATTTTCTCAACTTTAACAGGCTACTCAGTCATTTTTTTCTCCCTCTCTCTCTCTCTCGAGGTTTCTTTTTAATTCAGTACAACAGTGTAAATATGTGTATACGTTTCAACAAAGATCGGTTGATCATCTAAATCATTTCATATTTCTGCAATTCAAAACAATGTGCGCCAACAACTTCTAACAGTGGAATACTGTATACAAAGGAAGGTTAACTAGGCTGTGTGTATGTGTAGTGGTGCTCTACTTTGATAAAAAAAAAAACAAACAATAATGAGTAACCGGCGTTAAACAGTTTAAATACTGCATATAGTTTACCAAATTCGAAAATTTTCCTACTACAAAAAAGATAGTAAGTATACGCGGTAAATCATGAATTCTATTATTGTATCATTATCAATACTTCGCTCCAGATACTTTCAATCCCCTCAAAAATTCATATACCAACCAACATTTCATTACCACCTTTGTACATTCATATACATCCCTCGTACAACTTCAAAAATACCTATATTCCTTTCTCACCACCATCCCCATACACAAATATAAGGTCTCTCACCTGTGGTCGGTTGACGATTGGAAGACGACGATAGGGACGACAGGGATGTGGTTTTCGAGCCGAGTGCACGCCATCCGCCGTGTTGCGAAGCGTCCGAATGCCTCTTAAGACGGAAACCACCGCCGTCCCTAGCGGCTGGTGAATTCTTGTACCAGTCGGGCACGTTGAGCCGCTGCAGCGAGCGCTGCACGCGCAGCTCGTGCTCCGACGGCACGCGCTCGCCCACCTTCTGCAGCTCGTTCTCCGGCGGCTGTTAAAGAATAGATAAAGGATTATTAGAGATTGGATTGCGTTGTTGATTGATTTAAAACGTGGGTGCGCTGGTGAAAGGGTTGATGAAAAGTATAGTTGGAAATGTGGGAGGTTGATTTTTTTTTGTGTGTGTATGTATGCTATTAGTATTAATTATTTTTGAGGTTTATTTTTTATTCAAAATATCCAGGAAAGTCGGCGGTTTGATACGCAAATATACATATATATACGATTATTAAAACGTAAAAGTTTTATTGATTTTTTTCTTCTTTAAACTGGGAAAACATTCATTTCAACACAATAAAATTTTATTAAAAGTTACGCTGTACCTATATATTTCACATTCAACATAAAAAAAAATAATACATTCCATGAAGAATATTTAAAAAAAAAAAGAGAGAGAAAAAAGAACTTGAAACATTTTCATATAATACGTTCGTTCGTATAACACAATGGTACACGTCGCAATCCAGAACTTCATTTTCCCACTGCTGCGGAGGCCTGCAAGGCTCAATAAAACTTCGTAAAGCGCGTGACAAAAGAGTTTGCACAAGCGCGCGCGTGTGCACGATTATCCGAAACTTTTGTTCGTCACGAAAAAAAAAACTAGCAAGTTCTTCTTTTTTTTTGTTTTTATTACCACGCAGCCGAGAATCATTATTTTTCCGCGCCGAGCGCGTAAATAAGAATAGACGGAAGTTCAGTGCGGGATGCCAACTTTCGTGTCTGTATATATATGTATATTATGAACGTAACGAAAAGTTTCAGTGGTAGCAGCAGCAGCAGCAGCAACAAAGTTGACGTTAAATGGGTTACACGTTTGCTGCATTATACGAAAATTTTGTGTGCGTGATAGACCAAAGTTATACACACTCTCTGCGTTTTTTCCCCCCTCTTTATCTTATCGGAAATTCATTAACCGGAGCTATGTATATGTACCTATAGCTACGAGAATTATGGTTGTACTAAATATAGAAAGAAAAAAACTTCTCCAATCAGTATACTACGTTATTTGTTTACTTTCAGCTATTAAGCCTGGGAACGGTATAAATTACTCCTATATAGAAAGTATATCATACATTATCGTTATTCTAAAAACATCCTCTCACGAATCTCCTCCGTCAATAAATTCATTATACGATTTATCCTAAACATATACATATATATATATATATATATATACTCACTCGGCCCCCTTAAACAATTCAATTCCTATATAATCCCAATAAACCAACCCTCCTCCCTTTACCACACAACCATCAGCCTCCTCTCATGCTCACCTCGTCTCTATAATAATACCTTCTCCCTTTGCCATATACATACACACAAACGATACCCTGACGATCCGCGATAACGTCGTTATCACCAACACACCCACACATTCAGATCCATATCTCTCTCTCTTTCTCTCTCTCTCTCTCATATACACACATACAACCGGAACCCATCGTCGTCTCAGGTTTTCGGTTATATACAGTATACGCGCGCACATTAGCAGAGAGATTCTCTCATTTCCGAATAACCGCGGTAGTATAGCAGCAGCTGCGGCTCTCATCGGTATATAGTGTGCGGCAACGGCGATGCGAGAGTTATTAATAATTTCGAGACGACGAGGGAGAGAGAGAGAGAGAGACGAAGGAAGGGAAGTTATACTGCTGCTGCTGTACGGCGCCTTAGCGATGCTAATAATAACGTCGCGAAGACGAAGGTGGTACACACAGTGGCGACCGGAGGCAGCTGATATTTTGCGAATGAGTGTGAGAGAGAAGAGACTGGGTCTCCAGAGGCTCGAATGGTCCAGATTTGTTTTTTTTTTTTTGGTGTGGAGGTGGAGAAGAGATGGAATTTCGGATGAGGTTGGTCGAAGTGGTATTGCGAGATTTTATTGATCTGCTGAATGATGGTATGAGAAATAATCGTGTTGATATGTGGTTATTGAATTTTTAACGGGATAGTAGTGAGAAGATAAAAATGTTAAACCACATTATAATAGATATATTATACGTCTTATTTATAAAAATATGCTCAACTCTACATTTAACTCCAGTATATCCGACCCCGCACCAATGAAATAATCTTATATACCGATTAAAATTTTTCACAACAAACAGCACGTCTATTTCCTAAATACACCGAAAGACCCAAGGCGACCTTAGAAAACCAAACGGTTTGCCATATTACTCACGCACTTACCTCCCCCTCCCGCATATTGCGAAAAGCAAACTTCCAAGCTCCTCTTCTCCGCGTCAAAACAACTCTATAACGTATATCCGTATACATATATATATATATATATATATATATCTCGGATACATAAAAATCCGGGTGTGGGTGGCAGCCGGAATTTCATCTGGCTGAATATACGAGAGCGAGATCGCCGCATCCGATTTTAGCGAGAAGGTTCGCTGCTGTGGTGCGGCAGCTGTGAAAACAGTACGAGCGTTGTGTTTCCAAGAGAGAGAAACTCAGGGTCAAGCCTGGAGAATGCGCAGAAGCCCGTACACGAGAGGGAGAGAGAGAGAGCTTTTTTTTGCAATGAGTATATATTCGTTAAGATGAGTTTATATGGTTGGCAACAAGAGCAAGGACCATTACTCTTGCGAAATGAAGTTACTATACAGGCCTCAGGTAATTAACGATGCTATTTTTAATAGCAGCTTGCAGTACCCTATAGCAGCGTTTAGAGCAAAATCTTCAAAAAGAATAAAAAAAACACATACAGAGACCACCCAGGGTTTAAAAAATTAATCAAATCCTTCGCTATACACACATATATATATGCGCACATGACTATTCCCGCAGGCACAGAGAAATGTATGTGCGCGTGTATATATATGCATGCTAAAAAAGATCATCTCTCTTATACTTATATACTACTACTACACAGCACGACGACTCTCGTGTATATGAAAAGCCTTCAAGGTCTGCTTGCATTGTTGATGGAGTCATCGTGTGCACAGCGTGTGTACAAGTGTACGTGCCCTTTTGGTAATTACACTCTCTCTCCGACGCGTCTTTTTATACTATACTACTACGTCTCGATTTGTTTAAGATCTCGAGGAGGCACATATATATACGCGAGGCGGCGCGCCGCGTTGTTTTATTTCGGCATTCCTGCGACTACGCGCATATATACGCGCTTGACTTGGCTCAAGAACGAGAGAGAGAGAGATGCGAAGGATTGTTTTAGTTGGGTGGTGGTTAGTAGAGAAGACGAGGGGAGATTCTTCTTCGCGGAAGGAATTTATATAAGGTTGTTGATGAGTTTGGATTTTGTATATCGGGAAGTTGTGTGTATAGTGGTTAATTACATGGATTATGAAAATATTGTAGAGTATAGGAGTATAATAAAATAGATATATAGGTATACTATAATTTACCTAACGGCCTGTAAATAATACTTAAATGAATCAATTTCAAAAGATAATAATAGTAAATACCATTAACGATTCTCGGAACAACAACAACAACCGCTTGTATACGAACAATTACTTCAATTCTACGAAAATGTAGGTTAAGCTGTTTTTTACTTTCATCACTATAATATTATATTCACATTCGCGCGCGTATAATATAGCTTCGTAAATATAAAATAACGCGTAAGTATATTATTATACCCGCAACATATAATATCGCTAACCTCGACGTGTGACTCAACCCCCATCGCAATCGCCTATTTACAAAATATTTACACGTATATCCTACCGCAAAATGTAACGCGCTATTCACCGAAAATCATAACCTAAAAGAACCCCCCGTGGTATACAAAAAAAAGTGTCCCAACGGACGACCTCTTCTCCAATGCGGGTATATATATATATAGGTATACGCGCTTTGACCTGAAAAAGATCAATCGTTGAAGGAATGTAGGTTATCCGCGATTCGCGTGCAACTCGGAAGCCGCGCGTCGTCGTCGTCGTCACCTGCTCGTCGTCGTTGAAGCTTCCGTTGAATCCATTTACTGGCGATTCAGAAATGCAGAGAGAGAGGAAGAAGAACGGCTGATGTGGTTGGATTATTGGCCAGGGTACGAGGGACATGACGACACGGTAGCGGCGGAACTTTATTCATGTGAGTGATGATGATGATGATGTATAGTGTGTTTCGTATGTGTGTATATGGATATACACAATAGAGATATGATGATGGTCGGTTGGCGAACTGATGATGCAGGAATTTTTTTATGTGAGGGAATTGAGGTTGTGGTATGATGTTGTATGTGTGTGCGTGTGTGTGGTGGCTAACTTCAAATTGTGAACGAGAAGTATTTGTACTACATGTGTATATGTGTGTAACGTAGCTTTCTTATTCGTACATGTATATGTGCAAATCTCACAAACGCTGCAAAAAACTTCGAAAAATGGACCCAAAAATTGTTTTTCGACGACACCTTGCAAATTAGGTTTTTCCTTGTTGGTTGGGATATCTAGAAAAGATATCTGTTGTTGAACAAAGTCTATCGAAGGGTATCATTTTTCTGGGACCAATAATCAATTGTTTAAAAATGATTAAAAGTAGCTCTAGTTTAGTTCTAAATTATTTTACCAAAAACAACTTAATAAAAAACTTAAAAAAAAAGAAAATAAAGCTAAAGGGCGAGAGCTTTCCAGATCTTTTTTCAGTATTAGAAAATGTTGATTCATTCAAAAATTACGTGAGTTTGAAGTTGAGCTTAAAATACACGAAAACGGTGTGAAACTTCAACAATCGTTGCAGCCATTGGTCACGTGCATTTTAGGCTCAACTTCAAACTCACGTAACTTTTGAAGGATTCAACATTTTCTAATTCTGAGAAAAGATCTGGAAAGCTCTCGCTCTTTAATTTAATTTTCTTTTTTTTTAAAGTTCATATTACGTTGTTTTTGATGGAATAATTTAGAACTGAACTAAGCTACTTTTAATCATTTTTAAAGAATTGATTATTGGCTCCAAAAAAATGATACCCTTCAATGAACTTTGTTCAACAACAGATATCTTTTCTAGACACCTTAACCAATAAGAAAAACCTAATTTGGAAGGTGTCGTCGAAAAACAATTTTTGGGTCCATTTTTCGCAGTTTGTGTTTTGTATTTTGATAATTTTCATATATTCACGTGTAATTTGTAAACATTTTTATTTTAATAAGAGCCAATAGCTCTAAAGTGGAAAATCTTTCTTTTTGTGTATAATGAATGGCAAAACGTCCGTTCTATGATTATCAAACAGACAGATACATACACCGTAAGCATCTTCTTTTTGCCAACAACTATATAAACGAGGAACGAAAAAAAATTCTACCGAAAGAACAGCGCGGCGCGTGTACATCAGTCGTAATAAACGCACGCAACGAGCCAGCATCAGAAGAACGCGAGAGGCAGCACAGCAGCCGCGGCGGAGATTATTTTTAGGACTTTTTCAAGGCCTACATTTCTTCAAAGACAGCAAAGAACGAGAGAGAAACTCGCAAAAAGTTTCCCCCCGCGTCGCACAGCGGCGCAGTTATAAGCAACGGTCGAACAGTAAGTTTTTGCGCGGCGACTGCGAGCTTTTAAAATCTTGAGTGCATATATATACTCTTTTTTTTCCGCGCGCGTGCTCGCACGTCTAATTTTAAACGAGTGCCAATTCCGAGAGAGAGACGCTTTGTGTATAATTGTCGACGTTGTTCTACTTATCGACAGCGTATATACGTGTGTATGGGCCGCTGGTTGTTCAATTTGCAAAAGCAATTGGCGTAATTACAAAGGTAATGTTATATATGGGTATAATATGGTTATACGTGGCGGGTGTATTGTGTAAGTATATGACACGTAAACAAAAGGGGAGAAAAAATTGGAGTTTTTCAGCGACGTTGAAACATTGGTTGAACGGTTTTTAATAACATAATATGTATGATTGATGATGTTTTCCCTCCTATTTTTAACCTCGTTAACTAAAAGAGCTTCGTCTTAGATATTCCGTAGATATACTTAAATTATTCAAGGATTATTAATTGCTTCAATTAATCGTACATTCGGTAGCATAAAAAATAAATAAAAAAAACCCTAAGTACACTCCTGAATAATAATCTGTCCTCCTTAAAAATTACTGATAAAAACATGTAGGGAAAAATTCCCGCATATTTTCTACTACCAAATCCAATATCAACTAGAATTGTACCGATTTAATTTAAAAATTACTTAGAAACACAGTAAAAATGATTATATTTCTACGAGAGAAATCTGTATTTTTGGCTAGTATTAACCCCTTAATCCCATCCACACATATTTCCATATACTCCTTCATTTTTAAACAACCATATACACATCGCCACCAAAGCCAGCCTGACGCTGACGACGACGACAATGTGCGGCACACGCATACGGACACACAACGCGCAGCCGGTCAATGCGGCCGATTAATAAATCGAGGCGCGCGAAAGCGGAAGCACGGGGACGACCGGATGAGAGAGGGAACGACGACGCGATGGGCGTGAATGAATGCATACGCGTATACGCATATGTATATATATATATATATATATAT
>JAWWEQ010000010.1:1886102-1920775 GCA_035583055.1 Torymus tubicola
TAAATTCTTATAAGAAAAATTGATTTGACGATAAAAGAATGTCACAAGGCCGTTTTCTTTGGCCCCAAGTTCTTATCATCTCTTCTATGACCCATAGAACAAGAAAAAAATTACTTCCAAATTTAATTTTGGTCGTTTTTAGAACCAGTTTAGGGCAAAGTTTCCGAAGAATTTCACATATATAGTTCGATGTTTTGTGTTTTTGTCTCAAAATTGCTCTACCATCCACTAATTTTTTCCTTAAATTTACTTAATATTATGAATATTGACTAGTTAATACATTTCTTCTTAGTTAAGTTTTAAAATACGTGCATAATTTATACTTTTTTCGACTATCTTATTTTCAATTAAGCATTGAAATACGTTTTCTTATACATCGAACCTTTAATACCTTAGTATTACAAAGCAGGATTTAGTGTACCAAATGGGCTACTGGTCAGATTGGTGTATTTTACACCCTAATGCGAGAGCACATGTTCAACATACGTGTACGCCGGGTTGCCTAGGCGCGTGGCGTAACTACCCTCAAGTACAAGCATATAATTTGTAGCAGAGTAGTGTTCAGAATCTATAAATCAAAGGTAGGTAAATTCAATAAACTGCAAATCTGTCAATTGTTTCAAGATGAATCCTTTTTATTAACAATTGTAGCTGTAGAAAAAAGTGTGTCGTTAAGTTTTCAAAATGTTTCTGAAAACCTTTTAGTGAACAAGAATTAGAGTGTTCGATTGATGTGAAACTTAATTTTTTCAGATTCTCGAATAAACTACTTTAAAAAAATATATATTTCACAATCAGAGTTCTCTTATGATTTTAGTATTTACCTACGCAACTCCACCCATCTACGGATTCCTCCAAATTAATTGAATTCTGGAATTTGCTACTATCCCTCGTTACTCCTTTAAATGCTTTGTTATCATTTAAATTTGCATTGTGTTCCCTTGTTTTTAAGTACTGATTTCTTGAATATGTTTTATCTTTGATTTTGTGAAACTTCGATTGTCATGCCAGTCTATGTACACCATTACGTATACTTTTATATTTCTGTATAAAGGGTTTTGAGTCCGTTTAATTGTGAAATAAATAAAAATAAATAAATAAATCCATGAAATAGTTGATTTTTTGTGTGTTTTCGTTAAATTTTCGTAAAATGAAGCAAAATTCTTAGATTTAATTAGGATTTATCAAACTAAAGATCATATGAATATTATGTATCGAATCTCTGAGTCAGAGCTTTTTGTGTGCCGGTGTAATCAACAAAAATTAACTAAGCATAATCATCCCTTAAACCCTTCCTTAACCAGCGTTTAATATATTTCATTCCCTTCACAATCCCGGTTTCACATTACAATACCACCGATCATCCCCTTATACCTCTCTCTCTCAACCGCGATCACTTCACCATCCGTCCCCTTTCCACTTCTTACTCTATTAAAAAAAAAAAAAAACAATACTATACCCTCTCTACACGAAACCACCCCTATATCGCTTTCTCACTTCTAACCCGTTCTCCCCTAATCGCTTAACCCTCTCTCTCTCTCTCTCTCTCTCTCTCTCCTCCACATCTTTGACCCACTCTTTCTCTCTTTCACCGTGACGGCCAAAAACAAAGGCTCGCGAGCGCACTCGACTTTCCGCCGTTTCAGCGCCCTCGAACAATCGCTTATATATATATATATATATATATGCGCGCGAGCGAATTCTCTTACCATTGTCGGCCAGGCACAGCTAAAGCAAAAGGTTTGCAACGAGCGAAGACGAGCCGAGATTCAACCTCCTGGAGGCTAAGCAGAGGTCGACCAGTATCTCGTGGTGGTTCCATCACTGCTGCGTTCGCCGTTGCTTCGCGGTAACCTTGTGACAAGTCGCGTACTGCTGGACAGTTGCGTGGACAGGCTTGGCATAGTAGTCGCGTCATTTCTCTACGCGGGGGGGGAATGAAAAAGAAAAAGAGGAAGATTAATATTGTATTGGTATAAGTGTTAGAGAAAAGATTTTGTTTAGATTTAAGTTAACGTTGAAGGGAATTTTTGTTACATATTTTAATTGTATAGGAAAAATTGTATCATTTTTTAATTTATATAACAAATGTAAAACAACATATAGAATCATTCATTATTTGACAAAAAAATATATTTATATATTAAAAAAAATTTTAAAAAAGCCATCTTTTAATAAAAAAAATACGATCCTTTTCACTCAAACACCGCATGCTATACTCTCCAGTCTCAATAAGAACTTAAACTTCAACCTTTATATAAAGATTTAACGGCTAAATTTTAAAACTTCCTAGACTTCTTTCTCTTCACGCTCGAAGTTCGCGTATTGACTTGAAGTCAAGCAAACGTCCCGTTGTGTTCCACAAATGTCTCGCGTCTACTTCGCATTGTCTTCCCCTTTTATGCATGTGTGAGCACGAACACATTGTCACCCTTGTATATACATATATATATATATACATATATATATCCACAAGTGTTTGAAACACACGTATCCACTTTACACTTTACTTGATTAAAGTAGACAATCTCCATTAAGGGCTATTGTTGGTTCTTTTTGTCTCTCTCTCTCTCTGTCGCACACACACCGGGGGATTTGTCATTCCAGTAAAATGTAATATTAATTCTGTCAGTGAATGCGAGCGCGAAAAAACAATGGCAAGTCTTTTTTTCCTTCAGTGAAATAATGATTCGAGTTGATGACTTTTGTTATATAGTAGCGCAAACATTCGATATACTTTTATACTGTGTTATATGATATGTATAATTGCATTGTCGTAACCTTCTTTTAAAAAAATATGACATTGTCGTTACGGATTAACCGTTATTTTTTTTTCGTAAAATTTTAGTTACATCGCGACACAAAAAATTCTCCTATGAAAATTTACGAATACATATATCTATGTATACAACGAGGTCGAGTATGTGTACGATATATCACGCTCTGCCGGCGTGAAAATAATTGACTGTATAACGTTGGAAATTGCTAACGCGCAGTGAATTTTTCCACGGATATGAGCACGACAATTTTTACAACGCGCATCTATACCTATATGCGCGTTCATCCCGTGAATTGCGAAAAATTGCCTGCATCGATTTTGATTGCTTTTATACCGATTGTTCTTTCCTTTAACTAACAACAGATTACCTTTTAATAAAATCACATGTATACGGAATAGTCACATTTATCGGTAACCGTATTATATTTATAAAGTAAGCGAAAAAGGGTATAGAAAAACCGGATTTTTCGGAGAAGTGGTAGTAACAACGTGCTCGAGTTCTAAGAATTCATGAGTCGAGCGGACGCACCGCTCCCAATTCCACGAAGCATGTTATATTATGTAGCGCCGATCGGAGTCAATATAACGTTTCTGATTGGCTGCATTCGCGTAATGCTTTCGTTATATGTATAGACAGGTGCGAAATGAACCGTTCTCGGAAATTCAGTTATGTTAGTATAACCACGCACAATACTTCATTTCTAAACTCTCACCTATAATGCTCGAGAGGTTGTAACAGCACTCCTGTGAGATCAGGTTTCCTCCGTCTTGGCACCGCAGGCTCGCATACGATCTTAGCAAACGCTGAGTTCTTTCTAAGCGCCACTAAAAGACAACAGGCTCGTTGCAATCCACTAAGGTATCGTCTATACGCTGCAGTGATTTTAGGTACTCGACTAAGGTAGCTTTCAAGGCCGCCACCTTCGTCACGTATATCTTCTGAGAGCTTGAGTAACTCGTCATAGTTTTGAAAGAGGATAAGGTGATCTGCTGCGCTCAAGACATCACGACGTTCAGCTAATGGACTGACGAACCGTGCTTGGCCACTTTTTAAACAGGTCCAGTAGCGCGTTTCACGAACGTTCAGCTCTTCTTCCGGTGGCGCGTCCGCCGCCAGGTTCGGGAAGAACTGTGGATGTGAATAAAGGTTCGTATGGTTGTTATAGGGTTGTTGGCGGGGTTGAAGTGGAAATTGTGTTTTCGTTATTTTTGGGTTTGTTCTGATGGTTAATTTAATGGAAGGGGTTTATATAGAATTTTTATAGTATTTTTAGTTGATGATGAGAAATATACAAGAAATCCAGAGTTATACTATAAACATTTAAGAACCTAAAAACAGAGGATAACTAGTTTGTTATTTTCAAATGCTTGTAACATTACACGTAAGCGAACGTTTTTAATGATTCTTGTAGTTTGAATTTAAGTTCTTCGTTTTTATTTTTACTTACATTCTGCTACATTTATTTGTGCATTTAAGAGTTTAAAGTGGTTTCAATGACCTACAATAGACCGAAAGCTATGAAATTTTTTTACAATATCCTTACATTTTCTATTCTGAAAATGGATATAATAGGAAAAAATTTTTTTTTAAAGTCTTAAAATTATTATTTTATCCAGTAAACTAGAAATTCAATAATAAATACTAATTTTGTTTTTTATTAAATTATTCAATTTTTTCCCTTTCTTTTCAACGAAGTTAATATAATGAAATATTGTGTAAGAGTAAGCTGCAAAACTAACGCGAATGAAATCCGAAAAACCCTCAAAATGACTATAACAAATCTAGAAACAGTTAAATAAAACTGCATATTATAAATTTTTTTAATTTTTTGATAAAATGAGATTTTCCAAATTAAAATTGACTAAAAAACGAAGAAGATTAGTACTCATAAATGAATTTATTTTTAGTATAGGTAAAATCTATTTATAAAATATTGGAAATTCGTTGCTAATAGTATATTTGTGTCAAGATCGTAGGTATATTATGTCGCAAGTGCTTTTTGTGTGTCGAAAACAAATACCGTAGCCACATGTATATAATCAAAAAAGCTCACTTAGATTTTGGTGTAAATATTTTTTGTATTGCACATACTCTTCCACGTTTTCAGTACAAAACGGGACTAATATGTTTAATTGTTATTTAGTTAACATTTTGTTAGAATAAAATTTATTTTTAACCGTCGAAGATTAATAATTAATTTTAAATCATTTTGTAAAAATTTCCCATGATTACTTTTTTTTAACAATTTCTGAAAATTTTTTTGTGGGATATAAAATTTAAAATCTCTCGCTGATAACTTGTGAAAAATAACGCTAAATAATCGAGCTTGTGTTATAAAAAAATATTTTTTTTTATAGAACCTTTGATTCGGTTATATCATATTTCAAATTGAAATGTGTAAATAAATCGTGGAAAAAAAATTTCATAGCTTTTCAAGATTAAATTTTCGAAATGAAAAAACAGAATATTGCAGAAGTCTGCCTTTATCAGTGTAGTTTTATTTTGGATATTTTTATATATTTACTTTATATACTGTAGAATGCAATAGAAAATTTTATTGAAATTGAAATATTGATCGCAATATTTTTTGTACGTTTACCTTTATTGAAAAATTCAATATTTGTTTTCTATTTAGAAGATATTTTGTTGTAGTCGTCATAATATTTGTTTCGCTTATACGCTGTCATTTCTTTTTTTCCCAAATCGATATGAACAACTATAGAATAGTTCGTTCTAAGTAAATAATTTATAGTTCTAATAATAATATATAAAGTGTGACTTTTGAAAACATGTACTATTTTCCCTCTATTTATATTATATAGCGTATATTATATTTATAATTAATTTTATTCTTTGAGTATGTATATCATGTAAATTATTTCAATATTATAATAAATTTTTGTAATGCGTAAGGAATGAATTAGGTAAGATGACGTGGTAAATGAGAGTAAGTGGGTAAAATAAAAAATAAAAATGCAAATGATTCAAGTTTAAAACAAAATTTGTTGCCAACAAATAAGCCAAGTTTTACAGAACATAATGTTGTTTCCGTAATCTTTACACGCACGTATACAAATGCCACACATACACAGTTACACATTCGTCGCAAAATAAAAAAAATTGTAATGTACAATCGACGCTCAGCAGTGACACATACATAACGTAACATAGGAAAACGCATAAATTATATAACTTCGTAGGAAAATAATAATAATATAATAATAATAATAATAACTAAAATAACTAAATAATAATAATAATAATAATTAAATAATTAAACTAATACAACTAAAGTAATAAGCTCTGGTTCGATGCGAAACACATGAAGAATCGCATGATACATGTACATGTATGTATGTGTGTGTGTGTTTTTACGTGTATAATAGTTTTCTGTGTGCGTGAAGCGAGAAAATAAAGGTGACGATGAATGCGATGTAATTCCTTGGGAATTAACACGAAGGGACGACGGGCAAATTTCTTTATATAACACAGAAGCCTCACTCCAGCAATAATTGGCATTTGTTTGCTGTTTCTTTTCTATTTCGTATTGATGAAGTTTGCCGTCAATGAGTTTTCTATATATATATATATCGTCGAACTGTGTATTTACAAATTTATCGATATTTCAATCGTATAAAATATATGTGCGTAATTTACAGCCAAAATTTTGTTCGACGTCAATAATTTCTTTGAAATCATCAATTTGAAAATTTTGAACTATTTATTTACATGTGTGTGAATTTCGTTTTGTAAAATTTTTATGACTGTTCGAACGTCCGAATATATATGTATTTACAATAATAAGCGTTTTAGTTTCTTTTTTTTTCTAAATTAAATAAAGTGTTGGTGTTTGTTAAACCAGTAAAAAAAATAATAATAATTAGTCTAGATTAATGTCGAAATTTACAAAGTAAAACTAAGGAGCTGCCATTTGTACAAAAACGTATACATTTCCATTAATCTTAAAACTATTAACTTAATTAAATCTATATGACTCACTGTTGTTAGCCTCGAATGAAATTTTTGTTTTTCCTCAGAGGCAAGTTAATGTTTTCAATGCGCAAGTAAAACGTTCTAGCGATAGAGCGTACATACATTTTTTTTAACAGTTTTAAGATTAAAAATTTCGAGCGAAAAATCGTTTGTAATAAATAACGAATAATTTATCTATTCTAAAATTAAATAATCAAATAATTTAGCTAGTTAAAAACAATGAGTTATGCAACTCATAAAAATGTTAATTTTTGCATAGTCAGTGTTTTAATTGATCGTGATGGTTCTTGTGTCGACTTGAAAAAAAATGTAGTGTACTCAGTGAATGTTATATGCCATTCAATTAAAAAAAAATAGTGTGTAGATTAATTACTTAGCTACTTAATCTATAGTTCACAGTGTTTTTATTAATTATGTTTAAATTATATGTAGATATCTTGTAAAAATCTGCTCTGTACATATTTAAAAGCTATATTCTGAATCACAGAAAACACGACACGGTGTTTTGTCATGTATCGATGCGAGGAATCGTCTTCCTCGTTAGTATTTTGAACGAAAACGTATGTGTTTACGTTCTCTTCAACATAGTCTTTCTCGTATATAAAATAGTCTAAGATAAGTCGTTACGATAAGTTTATATGGCAACGTAAGTAACGAGAAAAAATCTCCAAATTTAATTTAAAAAAAAAAAAAAGAATAAGAAAAAGAATGCGCTAAATTCTAATAAATTTTCATAAATTACAAAATTTTGTTCAATTCCTATAAACAATTTTTTTTTCTTTTCAATGTGAAAAAATATATCTAAATCCATATAATTTGTACTAGATTATATATATATGAAAATCAAATCGAATTATCCGATAAACAGCGATATACTTTTTTTTTTATTTTTGGACAGATGTTCAGAATATGCTTGATTTCATCATCACTATAAATCGACTCTCATAACATTTCATGTCAAGAGCCAATGATCATTTTGCATCAGTGTCATTAAAAATCTTTTACTTTTCTCTGAGCATAATTGTTTTTTTTTTCTGCTATCATCAAACGTGCTTGAAAGTCCCATCCAAGATGTCACAATGTGTGCGCGTGCGCGCGTTATAATGTATACACGCGTGTTCTTTGGTGAAGCTAAGAAACTCGTTAGCTACTCGTATATATGTATCATATATAATGATTAATTCATGGCCGGTAGTGTTTCAGGGAGAATACAAAAAGAAAAAGGAAAAAAAAAACAATGTGTTATTGAGTTATATGCTACTGAACAGCCTTTATATAAACTCTCGTCTCATAGCAAATTATATATCACTTACTTCCGCACTCTTTCCTCCATAACAGAACATATAGTGCCATCTAACTCTCTAACAAGATAAAAAAAAATGAACACCATAACTCAATAACAACAAATTACTAATATATATCATATAAAACGCTCTCCACTAATCTCATCCCATCCCCATTCCCCTATATTCTCCTGTCAGACGAGTACACCTGTACCGACCTCGGCGGTGAAGGCTATCGCCTGATGATGGCTTCCACCTCCAACGACTGGAGGAGCTTGCAGTGTCACGTTCACTGAACTTGGCCGATGTACAACTGAGCCTGTCGTCGACGTTGTCACTGCATGTCCATGACCACCACGTCGATAGACTTCGAGAATCAATTGATTCGTGGCAGCTTGGATGAGTTCGAGGATATCGTCGCGGGCTAGTGTCACTACGTTTGTCTGCTCGACGAAGACGACGTAGTCTCCAGGGCGCAGTCCTGAACGTTCGGCTGGACTTCCAGGGTCGACGCGCTCTACACGCGGCGGTCTGCCCCAGGAGAGTGAGAAACCCCATGGGACCTGAAATGAAAAAGAGTTTTTCATCGTTATTGATTTGTGGGATGCAGTTATTAAAAAAAAATTTATATATATATATATATATATCTTTTTTATGATCCAGCGTTAAACACCATGTGTATATATAGAATGATTTAATAAAATTAATTAAAAATCAAGTGAAAATTAAGTACTTTCTGAATTCCCCTCAATTGTACGACGTATAATCGCGAAGCTTTAATAACTGTGACATCGAACCGTGATATTCGAATTAAGATGTGAAATTAAACTTCCGTAACGTCTCATTACCGCTCCGACTTAATCTAATGAGTTAATCGGGTTCCGAAACTTCCGCGCCATAATATGTTCGCCGTCGTCGTCGACGACGTGCTAATAATTCCGTAATGATTCGAGGTATATACGCGAACCAGTATATATAGCATTGGACACCCGTGCAAGCGCAATATCCGCCAATGTCTCGGTATACGCTAGTACAATAGTTATTCGCTTTCGAAACAATGTCGAAAGTGGAGCACGCGACAATCACGACGGCGCAGGTGGGTGGGTAATAGGTATATAGTACAATAGCATCGATAGGGAAAAACTGCCGATATACTCGATAATGATGTTTGATAAAAACAAAAGTATGTATATGTATGTATATACGTATACATTCACGAAACATGGTTCGATACCATCGCCTTGTCTATATATAAATACACACACACACACACATACACTAGTTTCAGGTTTCAATTTGAATGTAAATAATATTGTATTATACGTCTCGCGAGTGCATATCGTGTGAGCAACTGATAAAGTGGATCGGTGCAAAACAAGCCGATGTATTATATAGGTACGCACGCCGCGGAGAAAGTTTTAAAAATTCAATTTCAACTATGTTTATAAGTATCTATCCGCGAAGTTTCCTGTATAGGTATATCGGTACGGTTGAATTATGTATATATATACACATATACACACGTGTATACGTAAACACGAAGTGTAGGTATAGATAGCAACTTTATCTTTTGTGGCTTTTAATACTTCCGTATAAGTTTGGTATATGTGTGTATCGAAACGCGCGGGGGCTTATAACCTCGCCAACGCGGGAGAATGTGTCCCAAAGGAATGAGGCGGATACCCAACGACGACGACGTCAAATATTCACCGACGACAACAACTTCGACGTTGAGTTTGAACGCGTCTGTGAAAATTCGACTATACCATATATATATCTATAGGGGTGGTTGAAAGTTTATTTTAGACCGCGAGAACGCCGCGCGCACGTTGGTCGCGACGGTATAGACAGATTGCTTCTCGACGTAATTAAATTGCGGCTGGTATATATATATATATATTCTTTTAGGGGGCTTTATAGGCGAGCAAAGTTGGAAATCGTTCGTAAACACTGGTAGGGATTGTATTTTTCTTTGGTTGTATATATAGGGATCAAAGTTTTAACTTAATATTATAGTTTTGTATGGACAATAGGTTGAGTAGCAATCCTATGGAATTGTTTTACGTTTGGATGACATATTGTACATTGTTCGTAATTATAAGGTATATTTTATTGTTAAATTGATCAGCATTTTGAATAAACCATTTAACAACAAAATCAATGTAACTCTTAGAAAAAGAACCTCAAATTCGCAGGATATACAAAGCTATATTAAAAAAGAATCCTTCCTAAACACACGCACATATGTCTATTTAAAAATCACTCGAACAATTCTCACCTGATTAGCATTAGCAGCCGGCCTGACAAGCCTCCTGGTGACTGTACATGGTGTCCTACCACCTCTAGCCGTAAACCCTGGATGTATCGGTAACCCCGTAAGTGGATCAATAGGTTCGAGCTCGAGATGTCGTAGATACGTAAGATCGTCGCCACTGCCAGCTTGGCTGCCGTTGTTGTTATCTATTATCGACTCGGCGCCGTCTTTCGATAACGGCGGCGAGACGACGGAACCTCGTCCACCGCCTATGGAGTCCTGGACGCCTGAGCTGTACGCCGGCGCGGAGCTTGAGTTTCGGCCTGAACCGGCTTCCAGAGGGTGCCATGTCGCTTCCTGAAGAAAAAAAGATAAAACAAAAGGTTGGTTGGTTAGTTTTGATAGTTTTGAAGGAGAACATTGGGAGATGGTG
This sequence comes from Torymus tubicola, assembly GCA_035583055.1. Taxonomy (NCBI): domain Eukaryota; kingdom Metazoa; phylum Arthropoda; class Insecta; order Hymenoptera; family Torymidae; genus Torymus; species Torymus tubicola. The sequence continues at coordinate 1,896,846 of JAWWEQ010000010.1, forward strand.
GTTGATGCTGTGCCCAGACGACAGAAGTGTTGGTGTATGTGAGGACACGCGATATGTTGCTGAGGTTTGAATTGTGTTTGGTTTTTATTGTGTATTAGAATTTTTAAGATTGTTTAGAGGAAAGTACACGTCATTTTATGAGAATATATACAGATATCGCGTTCTAGTCTACATGTTTGATCGAAATTACCTAATATTACGAAACATCTGACAACGAACATTATACACGAGAAAATACGTATACCGACTATTATTCGAATTTACTAAATAAACGTATTAATATGCTTTACTTTTTTCTTTCCTCCAAACAGCAGATGTTTAAGTATCCAAGGCAGTATAATCATCTATAATCTCGGTCCCTCCTCTCATCAAGCTTTAACTTCTCGATCAAATCACTTCCTTCCACGATCGTATATATATACCAATCACACACATACACTCCACCACACTATCACACTATTATCTCCTCTCCATTACACTATATCACTCCTTTCTCCTCCTCTTCTAATACATCATGAAGATCTTGAGTAGAATACCAGCGACGAGGAACGCCATACAATAGATCGCTACGACTATCATCTTCGTCTAATATATATATATATATTCCCTTCCTTACTCTACACGATCCGTACCGATCGGTGGTTAGCCGACAAGTGGCTGGTAGAGTATAGGAGTAGTGGTGACGGCAACGGCGGCCGCGCAAATAATCAGCTTAAACCGTTAGCGCGACCCTGCCCGCGAAGTCGTATAATGTAACAACGTGTGTGTGTGTGTGTATGGCCGTGCACTTGGAAAACGTAAAGAAAGAGAAAGAGAAAAACAAAAGGGAAGAATAAACGATGTATAATACGCTTCCGTTTGATTATATATATATATATGTATGTACACGCGTTGTATGCGTGTATTATATATATATATATACGACGTGTGTGTGGAAGGGCGAAGCTGATTAACGGAGGTGAGCGTGTAGTGTTTTTTTTTGTTACAAGAGAGTGCGTCGCGTGGTTTCTGGTTGTTTCTGCGTGTACGTAAGTATTATATTTTAGAAAATACGAGAGTTATATATTTCTTTATGTGAGATGAGGAATGAAAATTAGAGAAGTTATGAATATGTATATCGACGTTGATTTATTTACGGTAACGTGTTGAGGAATATTGATGGATTTAATTATTATTTAATTCCCGATGCGTGATAAATTTAATTTACTAATTCAAATGGCGCGTGTATCGGCGTGTAAGAATGTCAACGGTTGGTGTGAATTCATAACGCGTTATATATGCATTTTTAAAGTACGGTGTTGTTTGGTTCTGTTGAAAAATATATTATTTAATGATAAAGTTACCGAGTTTGTTTATTAATTAATTATCTACGACACGGTAATTGTATCAAAATGTTTATCTACCACACACACATATATAAATAATTAACTGCCTCTCGATACATCATTATAGTCGCTCAATTGCGCTATATACAACGTAATTAAAAACTCGAAAGTTCACCGACAATCCCAGCACCTCTACAAGCTTAAAACCAACCATATATATGTACAAAGCCTCTCGCGACATCAAAAACCCCTAACCCCTCTTATATACATATCCTCGTGTCACGCTATCTTTCCTCTATATAACGATCCGTCGCCTGGGCAGCAGCAGTAGCAGTAATATAGCGTCATTTGCCATGCAAACGACGACGACGATGTAGTGGTTGTATACATATATATATAGGTGTATAAAACACACACTCACCTTGTCCTGCGAGAGCGGCAGCGGCAGAGTCATGCAGCCCAGCAGCTCGCTGCGCCTGTAACACACGAAAGAAGAAGAGTCAAAGATTAGTTTGGCACGTGTATATATAGACACATACATGTGTGTATGTTGAATTTGGGAATGTGGAGCAAGCTTTGTGAATAATTTGCGGACGAGGGACGAGGAAACGTGAGAGAAGCTTTTGGGAGAGACCGATGAATACGCGTTGGGGTATGTGACGAAAGCATGAGGATAGTAGTTGAGGTTTCGGACCGCGTGTATGCGGATTATTTCGAGAGAATGTATAGATACGTGTGATGTTGGTTATAACGTTGGGTTCTAAATATCAAGTGATAAGGGTTGAAAGTGACGGAACTTCTTTTTTATTTTTAAATAGTAAGCGGTGAAAGCACTGATGTTATTTATGGTAATGACGAATACGCGAGGTTCGTACCGAATATATAACATTCGACCTCACCGACGTCGTTAAATATTCCAAGTGAGAATGGATAGTCGAGAGAAAGAGAGGGAGTGAGCTTTTAAGAGCGACATTATCTAAAACGTTATTCCCCGTTCCACAGGGACAGGAGGGGGTTGAAATGGAAATACGCGTGCGCTGTCGCTCTCTCTCTCTCACTCTGTGTTTGTACGCGGTCGTGAAAAATTTCGCTCTCGTTTCAATTGCATTCGTTATTATTGCGGAACGAGAGAAAGGAAGAGGAAGAAAGAGAGGAAACCCCCGAGAGTTTGGTCTTCGCGGTTATGGGGTGGAGAGAACGAAAAGAGTTTTCATTCGGATAAAAGCTCAGACCCTTTGAATGTTTAAATGCACGTGGTAAACGTGGATATTGTCCTCGTTGTCACTGTGGAATTGTGAATTTATTTTTACACAGACACATATATGCGCGAATTGTAAGTATTCAGCGGGTATTTTTTTAATATTATACACAAAGTTGCGTGAACTTTCCACATCGCGGAGTGATTTGCATGTACAACCGCGACGCCTTAATAGCATCGCGTGCTTGAAGAAAAAAAGGAAAATGACTACGATAACGGTTTCTTAATTGAGTCCTAAACAATGCTTTTATATAAAAACTAGGTACTATGTAAACAGTATACACCCGGCTATTTAGCTTCTCCAGTCTGATAGCTTTATTTCCTCTCTATATATCTCCTATACTCAGCATTTAAGCATACATCGAATTCAGCAAAGATATCGTAAAATTTTCAGGCAATACTATTGCAAGATTCAGTTTGGGGTGAAAGAGAGAACAGCAGCAGCGGTGTGCCATACTACTTGGGGTATATGGCATCAAATTTTCATGCAAATTGCGTGCACGCGCGGTCTCGCGAAATTAGGAAAGGGAGAAAATTTTCCTCTCGCTTATCTTAATAATGCAGCCTGCCTTTCTCTCTCCCTTTCTTGAATTTCTACCGCACAGACGTTAAAGTGGGTCGGTGTATATATATACGTATATATATATATATATAGATATAGGGTTATTTTTAGCATTTACCAAATTATTTCCTTTACAATTTTTACATAAACACATTGTAAATTTCACTTGATTTAATCTTTACAAATACATATAAAGAATATACAACTGAACCGGCAGCTACTGCATGTCGACCTTACGTTAAAAAAACCCTGGCATTCCACTTCACCCATTTTCGAAAAAGAAAAAAACAGTCTCATTACCAGGGACAACACGATTCTTCGTATATACAGTGTGGGGCCAAGCCAAGGGCGACCGTGAAGACGCGAGTGCAAGAAATTCGGCCGCACACACCACACCGCGATATATATATGCACGCGCGCACGTGTGCGACGACAGTATAACGTCCGTGTATATATATACAGCTACGAATGATATGCGCAGGCGCGGTGCAAATCGATCCCCCACCCGAGTTAACCGGCAGCAGTGGTGGTGGTGGTGACACCCCCGTATGTGCTGCTGCTGTTGGACGCTGTGAACCGTCGTCGCGCTTGTATTTTATATAGAAATATATGCTGTACGATGGTGAAAGAGTTGGGTATTTTTTTTTGAGTGGTTAACGGGGTATAAGAGATATTTTTGGGTGAGGTGAGAAAGGAAAGGAGATTAGGTGGGTTAGGATATATCGGATGTGAAAAGAGGGTCAAGGTGGTGGTGGTGGTCGTAGCTGATGTGCGTGCGTGAGTTGAGCTAGGTGGTAGGTGGAATTTTTAATGCGCTTTAGGAATGGAAAGGGAGGATATACGGATTGATTTTTGTTCGATGCTATGTGGATGAGGAAGAGGAGATTCCGTGTATATATTCGGTTGTAGCATAGTTTTTATTTATCTTATTGTTTGGTAATAATTTCTTATACTGTAACATTTGGAAACTCAAAATGTAAACATAGTATATCTATATATATGGAAGTTTTCTAACAGTGTAGCACGTGTGGGTATTAGCACGAGTGATTTTGACTTATTAGTTCAAAATTGGTATATGGTATCTGATGAGGTAAAAAATATACTACAGGTAATTATTAATCATTTTACACTTCTCAAGTGTATAATTTACAAAATTGACTTTATTTTCCTTTGTAAATTGAGAAAACCATAATAACTATACACACACGCCGCTAACTATCCGTTAATATACCTTAATAAAGCTGAAGCTCGTAAAAAAAAGGAAAAGAAATATGAAACTAGCACATGCGCGAGCTTTCGTCACCGTTTATCGAGCTTTGACTAATCGCGATGAAAGAAATAAGCGTAATTCGCCGGTATACTGGACTTTCTCTCTATATATATATGTATATGTACATGGAAAATTCAGCGCAGCGAATTACGGCAAAGTAGTTATCGTACCACGAGATCGCATTAACAATTACTACGATAAAATCGCCGCGTGTTTCAGCGCCAATACCGATAGAGAATTGCAATATCGATGTCAATCCGCATGAATTTGCCACACGACACACACAATCGATGATACTTTGACGCGTGAACGCGTACATTTTCTTTTCTTTAACGTCGTATAGTATATAATTATTATTACTAAATCGTCGCTTAACTAATGTTTAATCGCATCGACGAACGGTTATATCTATATACTTTATGCGGTTTAAAGGACTCGTAAGGATAAAAAAAAATTAAATTAAATTTTCTTACATCTTGTATCACAGAATTAAATCAATTCACTATATGCACGTAAAAAAAGTCCAACCCTCATCGCGCACTGTATATATAAAAACACATTCACGAAAAACTACACTTCACGTCGCCGCAGTATGAACGACTCTGCGCGATGTCCAGCATTCTCTCATTCTCGCGTGGTATAAGCGAGCGCGCGCGTTATTCTCTCACATGTAACCTTGCGCCACCGGCGGCGGCGGCGGCGGCACACGCGCGCGAGCGGCTGATTGCGTCAATAATAATAATGGGCCGTGCATCCTTGGCCGACTGTATATACGAGCGTTATAGTGTGAGCGGGGCTGGTCGATCGCATGCTGACCCCCGCGTGCCTGCGAACGCGAGAGAGAGAGAGAGTTTAGAGTGTTTAAGGAGGGTGAATGGAATGTAGGATACATCGCGTGTGCGGTATGGTTATTTTTAGGTGTAGACGCGCGTGTGTATATAGTAGTGGTGGTGAGTAGGGATTGGTGCGTGAATTTATTAACGTGAGGGGGTGGGGGTTTATTTTGTTTTTTTTTTGGAGGAAAAGTGTAGTAACGAAGGAGGAAAAGGGGAGATAAATCAAGTTTGTTGATGTAAATTATAATCGTGGTTATGGAAATATGAAATTTCTGGTGGATGATAAGGAGATTGAAAGGAACAATGAAGTGATAGCGTTGTGATGTTGGAATAATCGTAATATTATAGAAAAGAAATAGATGAAAAATAAGGTTATCGTTGATGCTTTGAGGAAGGAATTGAAGAAGACGATGACCCATATAAAGTTATACACGGTAGTAAACGAGCATCAGGTGTAATAAATGCTATAAAAATATACAAAACTCTAACGACTTTATGTAAGATAATTGTAGAAGCCTCGGTTGCGTATATATATATTCCTGCCGCATTCCACGCTCGTAACAACTTCTTCAAAGTCTATAAGATCGTCGGGTAACTTTGTTTATTTTTCTCAACTGTCTCGACCGAGACGACACGAGTTATTACGCGTGCCATTATTGAAATTAAAACTATAATAACTGCATTGCGCAATTTACTTCTATCTTTTAAAAAATCAATTTTGTAAAAAAAGAAAAGAAGTAAGTCAATGTTGTCGCATTTATATCTATACAGTGTACATATACAGGGTACATTTAATTAATTAAAATAAATCCAACCAGCTGATATACACCAGAGGCTATTCAAGGACACGATTCGTTTTTGATTTGCGACACGAGCCACGTTATAAAACAAACAGAAAAAAACCATTTCGTCGAGATAAATGTTTGGCTTGGAAAGTGCAATCGATCCCAGCAAAAAAGCATCGCATATATAATAACAAAAAAAAAACATCCTCTGGCAACATTATACAATCTCACCATTTATATCCTTTACTCTAAACCGTTACCGTAATGATATTCTCAGCACATCTTCTATACAAATATATATATAATAAAAACAAAAAAGAAACTCACCTTGCCCTACGGTCACGATGCCAAACAGCGATGTCGAGGTCGAGTTTATCCTGTAGCGTCGCAGCAGTAGCACCAGCTAGTAGTAATCCTCCACGCTGGCTATTATTGTTACTACTAGCTGTACAATAAATCGCTGGCAGAGGTAACGCTAGAACCTCGTGAAAGGCGGGATTCGGGGTGGCGCGATGGACAGCCGTGCGTTTGACGCAGCCGGCCTCGCCACTCGCCCGGTCCCTTAGGCTTGCCTTCACGTAAGCGTGGATCGGGCCTGAATGAGCGCGTCGTAGATCCCTGCACCTGGTTACTGTTTAAAAAAAACGGGACACAAGAGAAAACCGCGGTTGTTAGAACACACACTTTTTTGTTGTTGCACTTTTTGTATTGTCACTTTTTTAAGATAGGATTATTGGTTTTTCGTAATTGTAGTATATAAGAGAAGAAGATGTTGAGGGTTGTGGAACAATGTATTTAACATTATTTAATATTTATACTTTCCCACAAATTATAATCCACCACCCTATAACACCAACATCAATCCCGAAATATGACATTCCAACTAAAACTCTCTTTCTCGTCCCTTATCCCAAACTCTTCGAACCACCCCATCAGCATATATATATATAACATCGAAACTTTTCCGGTTCCAACTTGCTCTCGATTAGACCGTCAGTGAGTAAAGTTAGGCTCCCTCTCTCTCTCTTTTTTTTCATCGCAAGAGGGACAGATTCGGGTCGCAGTGTACATATATACATATATATATAGAGGCCTCGATTACTACACCGGCAGTCGCGCGGCCGCGCTTGCTTTCAATATTGAAGTCGCGGCAGAACCGCGATGATTCGTTAAAGAGCGGAGGGATGCTCGTCACGCGCGCGCGACGGCGGCTGACTGGCTGGCTGGCTAATTTAATTAAAATCAATAACCCTCGGTTGGCCGTCGTCGTCGCGGTATGTATATGTATATAGCTGTGAAACTTTCATGTCCTGTCGTCGCACGTGAAAAAAACTCAATCTCTAGTGAAGTTGGTTACATCGAGAGGAGATCGTATAACGAGGCAACGGTGTCAAGTGGCAACGACGACGACGACGTATACACGTGTATATATATGCGAGACCAAGAGATTATATATTTTACATAACGTATAGTGATGATTTGTTTGTATAGCATTGTTACATATGTTATACATATAGATATCCCACACACGTGTAGTATTATATATACGTGTACATAACATGCGAATCAATTTTGCTAATTAACCGTGCGACGCGTCGACGAGAGACTATAACACGAGAGAGAGAGAGAGAGAGATTGTTACGTAAAAGGTAGGGATGATGCTAGGATACCTCATTACGAGAGAGAAAGAGAGGGAGTGAGTTACGTAACGACGCGCCGCGCGCGAGTGAGTGAGCGGGAGCTTTTAACGGTAGCAGAGATGAATGAACGATCGGAAAGTGTGGGGGCGGCGAAGAACAATGGTTATAGAGGAAGCCGAGCATGTGTGTGTGTGTAAGCACGAAGAGTATAACGTATAGATATATAGATGAGTGCACGAGAAGAGAGGTGAGGTCTGACCGATGCGGCGGTAGACTACTACTTCGTCAGATACAGAGCGAGGCGGAGAGAACACGAACGATGTACGTTAGGGACCAAATTGCTCGTATAGATGTGCTGTCGTTATATCTCTTATATATATATATTTATTAGCCGACGTTGTTGTTTCGGAAATAAGAATATTTATCGTAATGTACGTGTATACTATACAGAACACGAGACCTGCTTGTTTATCTTTACACGCACGATTGCACCCTTCATTAACTCTCAAGCCCCTTTACCCTCGAAATACCATTCGCCTTAGGTTACTTCCGGCTTTCTATATATATATATATATATCTATCTTGGACTTGAGATTAACTCGAGCTCAACGCGGATTCAGCTATACAAGTGATTTCATCCGAATGCATTAGAGCATACCGTCCTCGTTACATATTCATCTATCTCTTATATACTCTACTGTTGACTTCTCGTCTTAATATTTTCAATCTTACTCAAATCCCAGAACGATCGCGAGTTTTTTAAAAAAAAAGCAAAAAAAAAGGTAAATACTATATAAAGGGTAGAGATGTCCGTGCCAGAACCTCGCGGCGTTCTTTCCAATCGATCATCCGTACACACATACACATACGTTGTGCCGAAAAACAAGCCCGCGCGACGCTTTCGTATACTGCACTTAAAGGTGCATCCCTCTCTCCACACACACATACACACACACACATATATACACTGCTTCCGCACTGCACCTCTCGCGTAGTTGCTTGCAACCGTTGCAGCATCTTCCTCCTTATTCTATACAATACTCTTTCTCTCTCGATCTACCTCTCTCTATTCCGAAAAAAATTCACTTTGGTTTATCCACGATGATTATAATCTTCTTATTCCACGTATATACACACACACATACACACTCACATGTAGAGAGAACCGTAGGCACGTATATATTACTACTACACTTTAATACACTTCACAAGAGATAACGAATAGATAGAGGATAGATAGTAGTAGTAGTAGTAGTATTAAGAGATGATGGTATAATCCTACTAACCGCAAAAAAAAATCGAGCGGCAACGACGGCGACGCGAGCGCGTGTCTCGCCGACGACAACTACTACAAGGTGGAGGGTCGCTGGGTTACTGGAGTATAGAGACACGACGGTGTACGGGGGATCCGGACGGACGCCGGGGCTGCACCCGAACGCGCGCGCAGCACACGCCGACGCCGACGCCGCCGCCGCCGCCACCGCGGCGGAGCGCAGGAGCGTAGCTACGTCACGTTGGCGCCCGTTATGGATTTCACGAGTGAGTTATAGGGAGTGTGAGAGTAGAGGGTTTCTATATGGGGGTATTATGATCGATATAGAAGGATATACGGAAGAAGAAACCGCGAAGATGTTGAGGATTTTAGGGTGATTTTTTGGGGGGTGTAGAGAGGGAAGGGGGTAGGAATAATGGGGTGTTGGATGGAAGATGATTCGGTGGTGTGATATGGGTAACGAGAAGAGATAAACGCGGGTAGAGATTGTATAATGACGCGGAACTGATGTATATGTTATATTTTGTTTTGGTTATATATACATATATACGTCTGACTGATTCGGAATATTACTACTGGAAATTGGAATTTTAAAGATAAACCCTTACGTTATATATTTCTTAAACGAATTTTCATCTCGCTATACGAACGAGTGGGGAAACCATAGAACTTGATGTAATTTATCGTCTCTATAATATAACAAGCTCGGCTGTGAGAAACCATAAATTACGAAAATTTTAATGAAGGATCAAAAATCAACGGTAGGTAACAGCAGCCGTAGTTGAGTTTCTCTTTCTAATTAAATTTATAATTCAAACAACAGAAGCCGTTACTCAGGACAATATCTCACGTAAAATCCCATTACCTTAAATCTCGCGCTGCGGACTCTTTTCTCTCTCTCTCTCTCTCTCTCTTGCTCTCTCGCACGCGCGGTTAATCGATACAGCGCGCCGCGTTGCTACTCTCTCTCACTCTCTCACTCACCCTCTCATGCAAATGTATATATATACGCAACTGGACATACATACACGCACACCGTGTATATATATATATATATACGGTTAGCGCGTGCGATTTAGAAAAAGATAAATGGAATGTTAGAGGGACGCAAGCAACGACGACTACTGCGACAATGGATATAGAAGAAGAAGAAGAAGAAAAAAAAGAGGGGCCAACGAGATTATGTTAAAAAGCTGCTGTTGCCTGCCCTCTCTTTACGAGCTAAGAGACGCGTACGTACATACGCGCGTCCTTGAGACGAGGTAGCAACGCGATATATATATATATATATATACACACACAAAGCATCGCGCGCAGAAAAAAAAACGCGCGGCCTTTTGAGAGGTACACAGAGTGAGAGAGAGAGCACACCATCATCCCCTTTTCGTATGCTAATCGTGTTCTAAGACGCGCGAAATTCCCAGGACGCGCGAGCACTGACGTGCGCTTTAAAACTCGTCGGATATATACGGAGAAGAGTAGTTTTCGAACGCGCTCTCGTTTTCTCTGTCTTTCTTTTTTTTTATAACCATTTGTTTTGTTAGCCCAGGTATAGTGTGTACTGGTAATTTCGATGGCCGATGGGAAACGATGCGCGGATCTGCATAATGCACACGCGAGCCTTTCGATTTGGGGCGAGTGCCCGCGAGCATTAACTTTTTGAAATTGTAATTGCGAGAGAGAGAGAGAGAGAGAGAGGGATGATTTGGTTTCGTTAGGAGGAAGGATGGATAGAGTATCTAGTTACGTGAGGGTATACGAGTGAGATATATATATATTTTTTTGAGAGAGGGGAGTATAGGTGCGGAATTATAGTTGTAGCGATCTTTTTTTTTTCTTTTGTAGAGAGGGATGAAATTAAATTCGTTGTATAGCGTGTAACTGGAGTCGATCAACTGGATAGCGAAGAAAAAAATAAATTATAAATGTTACGTAATGTATATAATAGAGTTTAAATAATGAACAACATTGTATGCTTTAAAATTTAAAGATTCCAACAGCGTATATATACCACCGTTCAATATTCCTATCTTAAAAGAGAGCCTGGCGAACCCCGTTTCACCCATCAATCACCGCATTTTCCCTCGCCCCGAAAACCTTCCACCCTCTTCTAATCTCTTAAAAAAAAAAGAAGGAGAAACCCAGAGAAAACGAGGTTAAGATTCTGGAGGGGGGTTAACACTCACTCTTAACGTGTATCTCCTCCTCGACAGCGTAGCACTCGATCTCGATCGCGCCTCTGTTACCACCGCCAGTGCCACTTCCGACGCTGTTATCGTTGCTTCTCGGGTTGCTGTACTCCTGTCCTGGCGTCTCGGGACTGTACTTCAAACACCTACGTACCGTCGCTACTAACGGTGTTTCTGGCGTGCCAACAGCTGACATCGTTGTTGTCGTAGCGAATGAATCGAGAAGCGATGATTTTGGACTATCAGTGTCCCAAGTGCCACTGTTTAACATCGTTGTGCGTTGTTGTTGTTGTTGTTGTTGTTGTTGTTGGTCTTTACGTTGTTGAGATGTCGTCTCAGTCGTGACGAAGGTATCCGTGACCGTTAGCTGAACTGTGGTAGTCTACACGAGAAGAAGAAGAATTGGGCGATGTGAGGTTGTTTGTTTTCATATTCCGTAGTCGGGTGGTCTAGTGACCTAGATTTATATAGTCGAGGGTCGTAAGGATGAGTATAAATATCGTCAAGTAGATGTGTGGGAGTAGTTGGTGTGTGTGTGTGTGTTTTTTTTTATATTTATGCGTTTGGATGAGTGAATTCGCTTAATTCGTTGGGAGGGGAAAGTGTCTTTTTTTTAATTAGCCAAGCGGCGTTTACAGTTGAAGACGCTCACGAGAGCTCGCTTGCCTGGGATGCGCGCGAGGTGTTTTATTTTCTTTTTCGAGCGTAAAGCGGTTCTTTAATTTTTATAACTCGTTGCTTCGTTTTGCTTTTAAAATAATTATGTTGTTATTATAATATAAAGATCTAAAAATACGCTACTCTTCATTCAAAATTATTCGAGATTATAAGTACACAATATATCTAGATAAAAGACTTGAAAAATAATTATTTCAAAATGCATACCGTTATCGTCACAGTCCTCTTCATCGTTTCACCATCTTCCTCCTTCGTTTCATCCCTCGCCACTTCCATCTCTTCCTTCCTCTCATCTTCCTCATCCTCCTCCATCTTCTCATTTCCAATGCCCTCGCTCCCACTGCCACTATTGTCCTCGACCATCATCTCGGAGTCGAGATCCGTTTCCAATGCAAGCCTCTTCACATGCCTATTAACCGCTTCAACGAAAGGCAGCTTCTCATGCTTTGCCCTTTTACTCAACGTCTGGCCATCCTTATCTTTCGCTTGCCTCTTCCTTCTGATTCCTCGTTGCCTCTTTAATGTGAATTCACCTTCAAAATCTGACGGTGGCGAACAGAAGGCCCATGACAACGGAGATGGATTCTCTAAAAGTTGACTAGCCGAGGAGACGCTGCTATCGTTATGAGTTGCTTTACCCTCGTCGTCCTGTACCGTTGGCTCGAGTACTGTCTCGTACACGTGGTCCACGTGTTCTTGTTCCTCTTCCAGCTTGGTTACTGGTGACGTTGGTTTGGGTTCGGATTCGAGGACCTTTCGCCGTTCTTCGGAATCCTTGAGCAGGATCTCGGCAACACTTTTGCCACCGAAATTCGTCTCTTGCTCCCTGTGAAAGTAATCGGAGACGGGTGTGAGGTTTGTTTTGTCCAGGTGTAATTGAAATTTGCGGGTATAAGTTAAAAATTTCAAGGGCGTGTTGGTGACATTTATGTGCTTTGGGTTGTAACTAATCCCGAAACGACCCCCGCGGTGAAAGAGTTAGAAAAGGGGAGTTGGAAGGTGTCTTGGACTACGGAAGGGTTGGGCTTTTTTTTCGAATTGAGATGTCTAGGTAAGGTCTGAATTGCACACAGCAGGGGGTAGGGATCACTTACGCAGTCTATTCTCTAGGAAGTTTTTCATATTAAATTGCCTATGCCGATGTTTCCATTGGTCTTACAGATACGCGACTGGGAGAGAAAAAAAATTTCACGCGTATATACATGTGCAATTTCAATTTCAGCATAACAATGAACTTTGCTTTGACAACGTTATTCGTTAATACTGCTTCATAATCTTTAAAAAAAGGTACCTTAGCATATATCATAGAACTTCAACTTACCTATTAAGCACCTCCGTCACCGTATTATCCGTATTTTCGTACATCGGCGTATCCTGTCCTAGCTTCAGTCCAAACAGTTTCCCCACCAGCGGCGTCTGTCTCACCTCACCCTTCTCACCCCCGTCTATGCTCATCCTCTTCTCTGTCAGTTTCGTGTGATACGGCGTCTTGTTCCTCGCGTGTAACTTCGTGAGTCTAGCTAGTTTGGGTAAATACGGTGTATGCCTTTCCTCTTTCACCGCGTACCTCCTACTGGCAAACGGCAACGACTCGGATTCCATCACATCTTCCGGACTCGTAGCCATACTAATCTGTTGGAAAAAGTCCGACACGTGGGACTGTAGATGATTAGTACGTGTTTCGTTCACTAGATTCTGTGGTATCTCGTTGAGTAGAGTTTGTGGGTCCACTGGTAAGGTTAATTTTTTCGAACAACTGTGAAGATGTTGACGAGGTTGAGGGAATAAGGTGAGTGGCCCGATGTCTGTGTCCACGCGTGGCGTGCTCTGGTAGAAGCTCTCGATCACCGGCGACGTGCCCGCGTTGCGAGACAGTGACTGACGCTTGCCAGAGCGCAGGTTCGGCTTCGTTGCCTGTGAATTGGTATAGTCGAGATGTGCCTGTGAGTCGGCGATTATTGTTATGGTAATTGGAGAATTAGTGTTTGAATGCCGTGTGTGTGGAAGTACATTTAAGGAGTAGATTTAGAAAATAAAAACGTTCATGACAAAATAAAGCTGTATAATATTTTTTTTTTTTGCTATTGTATTCTTGACAGATTATTATGCTAATACAAAATTATAATTTAATAAAAAAAATACTCAATTATGCTTTAAATGTAATATGACCATTAGAATAGTATAAAACTTGAAGAAAAAAAAATAACTGTCACTTAATTATCAACTTCTTTGAACTTCCCCAAAAAAAAAAACCGTTACTCTTTGACTTCACTTTACCTTCCCACGCCACCGCAATCCCATCACAAAATCACTTCGCAATCACGGGGTCTTCCCCAATTGTCCACCCCTCTATCATCATCAGCATCGCCATCATCAACGACGACACCATGCGACAACACCCCTAATAAACTACTCCTCTCCCCTCTTACTCCACTAATCATCGTTCACTCACCTGAAAGTACCCTCTCAAATCGCTACCGTGGCTCCGGCACCTTCGTCGCCTCGATGGTGTACGCTTGGCCGTTGACACCGGACGTCCATTACCCGAGGACACGTTATTACCATCTACCGTCGTCAAGACGTTGTTGTTGTTGTTGTTGTGATTATTATTGTTACTCCCACTACTCGTTCTCGATGAGCTCGACGCTGCTGGCGGTGTATTTGAGAGATCGCGAAATGGCCGTCTCGTTGTTGAACCGGCAGTGTTTGCATTGGAAGCTGCTGTCTTCCCACCGCCTGGACCGTGGGGGGTCGAGCTCGCTGTCGAGAGCGACCGCGACACCGTCCACTTCAGCATCTCTGGAAATATAAAGAGATATAGAGGGTTAGATTCTGTAATACGAGTAGTCGGTTAAGTGGTAGTATAATATATAACGATGCGCTATTGTATGCGTGCGAGAACGATGATTGAGCTTATATATATATAGCGTGCCACCGCGGTGCTTGCGGTTTGGATTACAGAACGAGGAAATTGCGTAATTCGGTGATAGCTATAATAGAGAGAGAAAGGAAAACGGAGATTGCCTTGCGTGAGTATCTAATTGCGTGTGTGTATACGGTTGGAAAAGAATCGTACACTATGGAAAGAGGGTAAGTTGTATATATATCGTGATTTCGCGAATGATAGTAATCGAGTCTGTCTTTTTATTACATTCATAAAACGCGATATTCTATGTGTATATACGTCTACACGTGCGTTACTATAAATGTATCGCAGAGACATCAACCCAAGGACATACCCATTTACATTTAACTCGGTCCCCCCGCTCATTACATAATTTCGCAATTTCGCAGTAGCGATCGAACTCTCGCAATAAGCAACCCCACAAATCAACCACCCTCTCTCTCTCTCTCTTTGGAACTTAGAAACCAGGACAAGGCTATGCGTGTGTATAGCGTGTATAGTACGTATACCGTACCGATAAACAACCGCGTACATCACTACTACTACTACTATTACAACAATACGCACGATACCAAACGACCGCCTCATTAATATTTTCGCCATATCGTCCACAGAAAAGACGTTGCCACAGTATAATACTGTCACTGCTGGCTAGCACAACTGACAAAAAGGAAGAGGTGTATACAGTAATACTTACAACACACATATCCACCCTCACACCGTTATAAACGACATATCCTCTTACCGAGTATGTGTGTATGTGTATGTATACATATATAACGACAATTTTGGGTTCGGTCTCTGGTCTCTAACCACCCCCGTGTGTAACCGCGAGACCGAGAAGAAAAGTCAAAAGGGAGGAAGAAGGCGGGCTCGTAGATAGGGCAAGATATAGCCGAGTTTTGTGCTACTATACCCGTAATCGCGCGTGTCACACATATACACACGTGCACAACAGCAGGTTGTTCGTTTCTTCTTCTTCTTGTCCTAACAAGTGCCAGAGAGAGAGAAACTCGGTCAAGGAAGAGAACTAGACGTATACCCGAAGAATAAGACACGCACGTTGCTTTTTAACGTTATCTCGACGCGCGCGCGTAATTATGAGCGTGGGACGACGACGACGACGACAACGGAGACGAGGAAAATAACACAGGAAGGTAAACGTGCCCGTGTGTGTGTGTATATATAGGTGTGTATAAAAAAACAGAAAGAAAAAGACATATCTATATATATGTGTGTGTGTGTATATACGTAGACAACGGATAGCACCTGCTGCGGCATACGGGAAACACAGAGAGAAAGAGAGAGACGGAGAAACAGGTGAAACGCGGCGGCGGTGGCGGCGGCAGCTCGCACACCTGAGGCCCCTGTCGACGAGTTAGCACTTTCGCGTAGTGGGTTCACCCTCGGACTTTAATAGGCTACCTAAACGGCCCGGGCGTGGCTCTCCTTCGGTTTAATGAAACGTGGAGGTGCTGTTATTATCAGTATATATATATGGGGTGCACTTGTTCTTACGTTTGTTTCGCAAGGAGGATGATGATGATGATGATTGGCGGTTTTTCAGGAAGTATTGTGTGGCGGAGATCGCGTGCGAGGGAGGAAGTATATATGTATTGTGTGTGTGTATGTACGTACAAGTGTCTTGAAAGTATATAGAGGAAGGAAGAAAGGAATGTATAGGTGGTGAGGTATTGCGAAATGGTGTGTGACGCGTGTAACGTATGTGTGTGTATGTGGAGATAATGGGAGTGCTGATAGGACATATGTTGTAGTGGTAGGGGTGCTCAGTGACGCGTGGAATTGTGTCACCCTGATTTCGAAATATTTCTTTAAGTGGATCTAAGAAATATGGATGGTTATCGTTTGGTAATAGCATAATTTGCTAGAAAAGTGAGTAAAAAAGATTTTGGTTACGCAATTAATGATAGGGAAATAAAGTTTATATATATTTAGAAACGCAGCGATTTTCGTTATCAATATAAAATAAAAAAAAAAAATTCATTTGCTAATTCTCAACATACGGCGAATGTATATATACCACCACCCACCATCAATCACCCTCAGCTCTGAGCGCACACACAAGTACTCACTTTTGCACATTGCAACGCGACAGTGTGGAATGTAACGTATTTCAAGGTGCACGTGGGCTGAGTCTACGTTGAGGCCTTTTAAATTTCGGTGTCGGCGAGTAGGCACACGTGTAAGTAAGACGGAGAGTGACGTGGCGCGCGCTCGCTTAACGTCTTTCACGGTTCATAAAGCGCCGCGGGTATTAATCTACCCCCAGAAAGAAGAAGAAGAAGAAGAAGAAGGAGGAGGAGGAGAATTGAGCAATTACGTTGATGGTCAGAGTCTCTTTTTTAGTAGCGTATAGGTTGATATTGTATAGGTTAGTAATTGATTTTAAATTTCTTACGATACGTATAATGTCGTTTATTGAGCTGTATAAATGGGTTTTTACGAGGTGACAGCCAAGTTTGCGATGTGTATTATTGGTTTACGAAAGTATTTATTGGGTTTCGAGAGGGAATGCGTCGTAAAACGAGATGGAAGTAAATAAAGTTTTATACTGCTGTTCGTTCTTTTATTTTTTATTTTATTAAAATTTGAATCGAAACCGCGGTAATAAGCTATACGAATTTTCAATTATATGCAAATAAAATTCCTTATATCTTCTTATAAATTCTACATAACAGTTACATCGATAAAGTAACGTGTAAGTTACCAACAAATATCCACAAACAAACCGTTTATATATATTTCCCAATACCTTTCTTTCTTCAATATATATCTCCAATCGGAGACGACCCCTCCAAAAATCTAAAATTCGCCAAACCCCCATAAAACAAACAAAACGACGAGTAAAAAAAGCCAACCACGTAAAAATTCTATCGCTATAATGTACACGTTCACGTTTTACACACGCGTTCTTCCCCTAAATCAAAATCCTGCTCTCGTTTCTATCGCTACTATATATATATACCACTACCACTATACGCGCATCACGCACCTCGTAAAATCGATTCCCATGAACGAAAAAACCACGCGCGCTCAAACTTGCCACATCAAAGCCTCTCTCTCTCTCTTTCTCTCGCGGTGAAATTTCAAAAGAAATCAGACTCGCTCGCCCCCCTTTTTTGCGCGAAAATAATCGCGTATACGCGCTAGTATATAGGGATGAGACCTCTACTCTCTCTCTCTCCCTCTCGCACGCGTACGTACATATATAACCTTGGGAATCGTTCGCGACTCTTTTTCTCTGTCTCTTTTCTTTTCTCTCTCTCTTTCTCTTACCTTGCTGAGTACGATTTTTACCCCACGGTATGTATATATATAGAGAGAGAGACAGTACCGCGACAGTGGTAGTAGCAGCAGCAGCAGGTTTTAACTTTTAACGGTTCCTTTCTGGGGGGGCGAGTCGTGGTGTATTGTCGGTCGGGTATATAAAAATACGCTAATTTACATACCCGGCTGTTGCCAAGTGAGGGATACGGAGGGATATGTGTGTGTGTGTGTGGTGTATATATAGGAGAAGGGTATATATATGTGTGAGCGCGTGGAAAAAGTAGGGTGCTTTTCGGAGTTCCCGAAGGTTAAATACATGCTGGTCGTCGTCGTGGTGGTGAGGGTTTTGGGGATGTATGAGGCTGAGGTATAGGAGAGAGAGATAAAGGAAGATAGTGCGAGGAATGCAGCAAGAGGTAGTTTTGGAGTAGAGAGGAAGAGTGGAATCCGAGGAAACTATATAGATGAGAGATAAACTTTAGTGCTTTGAGACTAAGGTCAAAATAGTGTGACGTTTTGGAAACTTTGGCATTGATACTTTTCAATCGTGTACATGTATATAGACAAGTCTGGTGTATAAGTACACACACACACATAGGTACACAATATATTATAATTAATTCTACGAGCTATCCGAGAAAAAGAAGAAATATTCCCTTAATTAGTATACATAATTTTCGCTCGATACCGATAACAATCCTAATCCTAGAATCTCACCACCAAATCTCTCATATACCCCATGTGTACGAGTCTATATATCAAAGTAGGATACATAGACTCCTCCCTGCCCTTATATTATATTATTTATACATCCTCCTAACTTCAGTCTATCCATTATACAGAAAAGTATATGTGCAAGATTTTTATACGAAAATCAGCTGATTTGAATATATGGAATTTCGTCGGCGGCCACTCGAGTTCCCATAGATTTACATTACACACACACGCACACACGAATCGTCCTAACCCGGCATAATTTCTATATATATATATGAGGCGCGACGATGATGGAACCAGCGTTATAATTAAGACAGTCGTACACGCGCGCGCGTGTGTATATATATTACTAATTAGCAGCTATAAAACGTATGTATATAGATACCAGCGCGGTTAACTTTACAAATTGAGAATAATCTAATCCACATCGTACCGTCGTCGTGGCTTTGCTAAAAATATATATATACACTAAACCTCTTCGTACCCGGTCACCGTGTAAAAAACTATAATGTATAAACCGTCTAAACACCAAATCCATATAAATACACACACACCTGTCGCAATGTAGTAGTACTACTACTACTACGTACTACACCTCTCCCGATAAATTACCATAACGGCGCGCCATCGACATAACCGCGACACTTATACATATATAGGAACCCGCATATGCCCGTTGCGTCTCGTAAAAAGAAGGGATACGTATATACGGCTCTTTAACCACGCACGTATATAGAGAGAAAAAGCGATGGAAAACTGCTGCTGCTGCTGCTGCTGCGACACGCGTAGCATACATATATACACACACACACACCAGCGGGGTAAAATTCGTCTTACTCGAATGGGTAATAATTCCCTCTCTCGTACTCTGTCGGCGTGTCTGGCGCGCGCGCGCGCGCGCGTGAGCAGCGTTCGGGGGCACCTGCCCATATGGCGGTGTAGTTGTAGTAATGTAGCAGCGGCCCATCTGGCAGTGCAGGCGTGCGCGCGTATATACAGCGCTCGATTTTTTTTATGCTCTCGTACATATATATATGTATAAGCGTTTTTCCTCGTAGTATTATCGAGAGGTATGGTTGCGTTTTCTCTCGTGTCGGCGTTGTGTTTTTTTTTTCTCGCATTCATATATATATACCAGCGAGTGTGTAACGAACTGTGGAGAGTAATTAAATTAAACGCGCGGTGGATCGAGAGCGATGTATATTATATACGTGGTGTTTGTTTTTTAACCGTTGCTTGTTTATATCTAGATTGTATATGTAGGTATGTATGTATGTACATCGTTTAGGAGTAATTAATTATACAATAATCGCTTGTTTGGCAAACAAACGCTATTAGCGGTTAATGAGATTTCGTTTATTGACTGTAGATGTATAGAAGCCACGGTATATTATATATATATATGATGGTCACTGCAGCGCTACCGCCGCGAACCATGTGGTTCTCTGTAATTTGGTGTGTATATAGCCGCCGCGTGTGTATATGAGCTCTCAATTATAACGCCGAGTCATGCGTTGATCATTATTCACGCTTGTTATATATATATATATTATATTTATAGGCTACCGAATTGGGCTTATATTAATTCTTAACCCCTTGTATATACACCATGTACACGTATATACGTATATTGCTAACAGGAGGAGGTACCAAGGTCTTTTGAAAATACCGCGCGCTCTTCACCGCAACGTATGGTTGTGTCCTATTTTTTCTCTCTCTTTCCTGTATATAGCACTTTACAGTTTGAAACTGTCGACGTTAATTTTTATTTGTCATTCCCTCAAAAGACACACGTGCGGTTCTCACACCGTTACATATATATATACACATTCTATTACACATCTTTCACTTCCTCCAAATATCGTCGCGTACATCCATAAAAAGAAAAAAAAACACATCCGCACGTGATCTATACATCCACCGCAGTGAAAATTTCGACTTTTTCAACGTATATTCTTTCGTCTCCTTCGACACTTGGCGCTTATATACGTTTCTTTTTATTTTTCTCCCTCTTAACTGAAGGTCGTATTATACTCGCGCGCTGTTTTCTTATCTTACCTCGGCATCGTAACCACTTATATACCTATAACCCTGCGCACAAGATACAAGGGCCAACGTCCTCCTTCCCTTTATACACGTCGCGTGCGCACACATACACACACGCCGCGCGCGTTACGAATTCATCGCGCGTCATTAGTCTCTCTTTTTACACACACACACATACACGTATATACGTATGCACAGATGTACCGTAGACCGTGTACGTCGACGAAGTCGAGCACGTCTAATCGGATTTCTGTCGGTCAGTCAGTTTGTGTGTGTGTATAAAGCGAAAGAAACCATTAGCGCGCGGGTGCAGCGTATTTTTCACGCGCGCGCGGACTATACAAAATCTCTTTCCGATGATCCATTAGCCATTCCGGTCGTTAGATGTGTATGTATGTGTGTGTTCGCGTCATTGGGTTTTTCGAAAAAGTCGACATGGTCAGTATGGGGTGAATTGTTAGACGCGATTGTTGATTATATGTCGGTATAGTGGACATATACTTTGGGATATATATACGCCGACGTTTTCGTGGTAATTGATGCGAGTTGACTATACTGGACGTAGGTGGGTTATACGTATATATATAGCATATATTGTGAGTTTAATGGTTGTTGGCGGCTTTGGGAATTAAATGGCGCGTACGAGGGTATTCGACACGTTTTTGTCATTTTAACGATATGTGTGATATCGAAAAACAGGGTACGATGCGGTTGCGAATGGGGAAACGGAATTTTATACCATAAATTTTCGATGAATATCGTATAAACTTTTATTTTTATTCTATATCTCTAATCTTTTATAAAAACTTGCCACATTATACGTAATCATCTATGTTTCACCTAAAAATACCCCAAAATTAAGCAACACAATCGATCATATATAAAAACAATAGCACAACACACACATTTCTATCCAACAATCACTAACAATACCTCCAACAGCTAATCCGCTCGAAAGCTCGTGCATCTAGTCCAGCTCGCCGACTCTCCATCGTCAATTCTACGATCGGCTGCATACGTTGTACATATATATATACATACATACATACATACTCGTGCATTACACACGCTATATATACTCGCTCGAGCGCGTTTACAGGCACCCGCGTATATATGCACGCATTGTCGACGTCGCGCATATGTGCCGCTTTCTGCGTGGATATATATATACACGCCTGCATATGTGCATCGCGATGCATTATATATATATAGCTGCAGCAATAGCAGTAGCCGTTAATTGCGAGACAATCGATTTTCCCGGTCTCGTGAGCATTTCGCTTTTTTTTTCCTCTCTTTTCGCGTGTGGAGCTAAAGTCACTTCATTGTTCTTGTAATATAGTGCGATATGTGTATGTGTGTGTGTGTGTGTGTGTGCGATGGGGTAATTTGCTATACGACTCACGTTTATGTAGGCGAGGGTGTGCGTGTTTAATCGATTTGCGATTTATATTTTATTGTACGATAACAGTTACGAGAATAATAATAATAATAATAATAATATAGTGTAACGTTTTGCGCGTTGAAATAAGTGTAGCGTGAAAATTCGTATATGAAATTCAACGTGAATAAACGCGTCGATGGTTGTATAGATATATATATATGTATAGGAAAACCCGGTGGACTAGAATAAGGCGATCATCCGATAGCATGCTTCGACGCTTTAGGAATCTACTTATCGACTGTCGTTGTCCAAACAGCCGTCGTCGAACCATAAATTTTCCCTCAAAAAAAAAAAAGAAAGATCTCTCTGGTTGCCTATAGATAAAATCTATATATCTATACATAATCCACTCGTCACGCGTGTACATACAGATACACACATATTTGAAATCGAATTAACACTATATACGTCGAAATTCACGCACATATGTGTCTTCCAATTTCACGCTTTGATACTTTCAAGAGAAAGAGAGAGAATGCGATGTACTTTCACCTGATGAGAGTACGCGCGCACGCGCGAGATTAGCACGATGTTGATGATGATGATGATGGGAGATCAAAGGGATAGATATATATATATATATAGTGGAAGGGATAAAGATAGGGAAGCTGCGTACTTTACGTGTGCTGCTCGCGTGGCTTTTGATCTTTTATCGGGAAAAAGGGACGATGTGGATGGTGATGATGAGGAGGCTTGTTTCATTGGACGTTGGTACGCGGTGACGTATATTTGCTGTATAGAATGAATTATAGAGAGGGGAGATGATGATCGTGTGGGTTGTTGTATAGACGAAGGGATTTTGTAATTTGACGAAAGCGACGACGTGTGCCATATGTTGATTTTTGGTTGTTGTATACGTATACGCGCGCACGAAGTGTGGGAAAGGTCGCTGAACTTACGACAATGTTTATACACTTACAAATTAACGTATACAATTTTTACCTTTTCTACTAAACATATTATATAAGTGGTACTAACCCACAAGTCCGCACCGACGAAGAACAACAAAAAATCTCGCTAATCACTACCTTTTCATTAATTTCACCGGCACACAGCCGCACTCAAAACATACCACCCCGTCGAGAGTTGGACGCACGCACAAGGGGTTACACTATACTCTCCACCACCACTCGCCGTCTGTTGCTGCAACCATCATCATCATCATCTTCACCACTATACATATAGCGCTCTCTTTCTCTCATACCGCAGCCTCTCCAACGACCATAATATATACAAGGGTGCATATATCCAAGATCACAGAGCACACCGTGCGGAGGGCGGTACATATATGTGAATCTTATCAGGCAAAGATCTCTCTTAGGGGGTGTTGCCCCTGTGAGTAGTAGTAGTAGCGCATATATATATGCGGGGTTCGCACAGCAGTGCAACAGCGATAAGAGGAAGAGAAGGCGGAGTAGTTGTAGTAGTAGTAGTAGTAGTATAGATCGATATAGGGAGAGAAAGAGAGAAGTGAGCAGTCGGGTTGATTAGACAGGGGGTTGTTGTATATATACGCGTGGATTTGCGGTTGTAATTGTAGAGAGTCGAGTTACGAAGGGATGTAGGTCGGAGGTATTGGTTGATCGTTGTGGAGATGTTGTTTTGCGGAGAGAGAGAGTGACTGCGTGTATATTGATTTTGGGAGAATGTGGAAAGTTGGTTCGGTGTTATGAATAATGTGTATGGTTGTAAGGAATTGATGCTTAGTTTTTGGTAT
>JAWWEQ010000010.1:1930625-1970014 GCA_035583055.1 Torymus tubicola
AAAATTGCGTGTTTGTGTATATATAACTAAAAATCATTTAAAAACCTTTATTAAAAATAATATAATATCAAAATTTTCAATATTAGCGCGTGTCGAATTTTAGTTCGATAAAACGGTATTTCTTGAATATAGGATTTTTATATAAAGAAAAAGATTACATCAACTCCCCATTAGGTATCTGGTATTAGATTAGTTACATCCAGCGTTCACAAAAAAAGCGGTCGCCCATTCGAGCCAATAGCCAAGTTCGAAAATATAAAAAATTCAAGCAAAAGAAAAAATAATTTTATGCATTGATAAATACAACAAAATTTTTTCTTTTACTTGGATTTTCAATATCTTTTGGCTGATTTGAATTTTGCGCTGGACGACCCGCGACTACTTTTTTTGAGAACGCTTACATGCACACATATACTTATATATGGAGGATATCACCGGCGCCCCCTCCCCAAATAGTATAAACTAGGGTTAATCAGAGTGCTACGCGCACCTATATTCATCTTTCATTTATTTAAATATTCGAGTTCGAGATTCAAGATCGCTCGAGAACGAAATAGATTAACGCCAAAATTATATAAGTAAAGGATAATATTCGAACGTCGAAAATTAAAAAATTGTATTTTTTTTTAATTGACTGTATAGAATTCGTCGGTACTGTAGAATTTAATGATATTAATAACTGATAATTATTTTAATTATGTTAAAAATAAAAATTAATAATAAAAACTATAAATGAAAAAAATCTAAAAAAATTCAGGGTAACATATGGGATGGTTACGAAGTGATTTAGGTAATTTTAAAAGAAAAAAAAATTTTGATTTCTCGATTCACCAGAGAACTGCCCATATATATACACACACATGCGGAGCTGCCGACTATAGGGCGCTAGTCGCTACGGACACGACGCCATGAATAAAGAAATAAGCTTATTATGTATATCTGTGAGTTTCTCTTTATGAGTAATCTCTTTAGCTCGCATACATTACAAATATGATTTGAAATTTAGGTGTGTATGTAGGTGAGTGCGCTTCGTCGCTCGCCACTGTTTTTTCAATTTTACTTCTGATTCTTTTTTATTTCTTCAACTTAAAAATTTTAACATATTGTAGCTTAAAAGACTTCTACTTTTGAATGAAAACATTTATTATATGAAAAAAGATGGTATACTTCTAGGAAAATGATTCTGAATTTTCAATCCAAGTTTTCGTGGAAGAAAGCATTTTTGACACATTTTTTGACCTTTTGTCAGTACTCCACTATGAAAATTCGAATGCATTATATAATCCAAATGCATAACAGTAAACATAACATCATTAGAACCACAGACCACTACAGGATGTTAAAACCTTTTTCGTCATCTGTACCTGAATAGGTATACTTACATACATTTGAATAGCGCGCGGTTGTCGCCGTTACAGTATAGCCAACAAAGCGGCAGTATTGCTACGACAAACATATATACGCACGAACAACGTGCCTTTTTGCGTATCAAAAATTGGAAACAGTCCGCGCACTGCATTCGCAGCATGTCACATGTAACTTCGTTAAAACGTAAACAGTGAACATTATTCCTAAAAAATGAATTTTATAATTGATACGCAGGGTCAAAGTGATCTAAGTAATAAAGACCGACTGCTGGACAGTGATGATGACGATATTGAACTTGAAGATATTGGTAAATAAGTTTTATTTAGTTTCATTAAGATTTTTTGTTTTTAAGGTTATGTTTACAGAATGGTTTCTTAATTAAATAGAACTTAGTAATGTTTTATTTCTTTTAAATTATAGAGATTAATTATATTAAATAAATAATTTAATTACAGGTATCGATCCAACCAAAATTAAATCAAGAAAAGCAACTGTTAGAAGTAAGAAATCAAAAATAGATCCTAATGACATTGATCTTAACGAATTGGAACGTGACTGGGGTTGGGAGACAAAAAAACATAAAAAGACTAATATAGACAAGTCTGTAAAAGTTATTTTAAATGATATAATACCTGTTGAGAAGGTTCTTAAAAAGTCTGCAATAAAGCCTGGTTTTGAAAGTTTGAAAAAAGTGCCAGGTTATGATGTCAATGACAAAAAGATGAAAGAATTTAGAAAGAGACAGCGAGAGAAAAACAAGGGCAAAGAGTGGTTCAATTTACCAGCAACAGAAATGACAGATGAAATCAAACATGACCTGGAGGTCATACAAATGAGATCAGCATTAGATCCTAAACACTTCTACAAGAAGAATGATATGAAAGTACTACCAAAATACTTCCATATTGGTAAAGTTGTTGATACTCCACTAGACTTCTACAATGGACGATTAACCAAAAAGGAACGTAAGCGTACAATTGTTGATGAACTTATGGCGGATGCCCAATTTTCCAAGTATAATAAACGAAAGTATAAAGAAATTATTGATGAGAAGAAGAAACTACAATATAAAGCTCATAAACATGCAAAGAAATTGAAGAAGAAGGGAAAGAATAAGTAAAAGTGGAGTGTTATAAGGCGTATGTTAAGGTGAATATTATTATTTTGTAAATAAGATAAATAAAACTTGTTTTGTAACAAAACTTTATTTTTCAAATTTTTTTAAAATATAAAAGTAAAGAAAATCAACGCATTCCTCCTGTGACATCAATTGAGGCCCCATTAATATAAGAACTTTTTACAGAAGACAAAAAAAGAATTAACTCTGCTACTTCAATTGGTTTTCCTATACGTTTTAGAGGGATTCTTTGAATAAACATTTGTCTCACTTTATCTGGTACAGTTGCAATCATTGGGGTTTCTATAATTCCAGGCAGCACAGCATTTACTCTAATGCCAAAACTGTAAATGATACAATATTTCCATAAATTAGTCTATTATTTATTGTAAAACAGAGAAAAAATTAATATCCATTATTTATTTCTTACTCTCCAAACTCCATTGCTGCAGTTTTTGTAAAAGCTTCAACACCTGCTTTAGATGCAGCATAATTACTTTGTCCAATGTTTCCTGTTTTTCCAATAATAGAAGCCACATTAACAATTGAGCCTCCTTCCGATACTCCAGAATTAACCATTGCTTTAGCAGCGTATTGTGTCATGAGAAATGTTCCCTTCAAATTGACATTAAGTACTTCATCAAAATCTTGTTCACTTAATTTTAGTAAGAAGTTATCCCTAGTGATTCCTGCTGAATTGACCACCAGTGTTGGTGGCACCAAAAAGTGCTTTTTTGCACTATTGAAAGCATCCTGTATGCTATCTGGACTTTTAACATTTATCTCAACAGCAATATGCTCCAAACCTAAAATTTTAGTAATATTTTAAAAATATAAATATCATTACAATTTAATAATAAAAATTTCTCTTTTTTTCATTTTTTTTATGTATTTAAATATATTATTTAGCACATTTTACATAAAAGAAAACAACAAAATCATTCATGCTAAAAAGAAATGTTATCATTTGGCAATTAATTAATTACTATTTGCTCAGATTATAACTAAAAAATGTATAAAAAAACTTATATAAAAACAAAATACAATTTTTCATTGCTTTTTACATGTAAAGGTTTGATGTATATTGATAATGATACAGTTGAGTCTTTATATAAAGTATAACATTCCAGTCAATACCTGCAGCTTCTCTATTGGATATTTGTCAATATCACAAGGAAAATCTTATACCTAAGATAAATAAATATTTGCAATAATTTACGCGAGGTACAAAGTCCGAATCAATAATTTTTATTATGTCACTGCAGTGACATACTTTTTACGTTTTTAGCACGTGCGCGCAACTTGAAACGTTGTTTTCGTCAGAAGTTGTTTTTAAAAATTTCTGAAAATAATACACAAATAGACTATATACGTATACATATATTATGAATATCTTTAAAATTTCGAAACATTTATTTTTACTGTTCTACAAACTAATGCAAATTTAAAAAGTTGCTTCACTTCTGGAACGCGCAAAATTTCAAAAACTTCAAATTCGTCTTCACTACAAATCCAAATTCAAACCAGTCGATTTTTTAGTATAGAAAACGACACTTGCCACCCTCTATATACACCAACTATGGTTTCCACTACAACTTCAACCCTATACCAACCAACCATTACCAACCTCCAACCTATCTATTATACCCAAAACCAATCGAAACCCCAAATCTACCTTCACTCCATTAACACCATTCAATCCTCTACTCCCAAAAAAAAAATCCTCCCTCACGTATATATCTAAATAAGGTTAGGTATGCATCCCCGCATGAGCGTCGAGCAAGTGCGTGCTGCAAACGTCATCCAATCGTTTTTCACTGCACCCTCCATAGTAGCATACTACAACACGCACCCCCTCCCGAAAAATCCTTTTCCCCCCCTTACCATCGAGCTGCGCGGCCGTGTCCTCGGCAGCCTTGACATTCTGGTCGGCGGCGATGACCTTGGCGCCTTCCCGTGCGAACAGCCCGCACACCGCCCTGCCGATGCCGCTGCCCGCGCCTGCGAACAGAGAGAGTTAGCCCCGGCCAGAGGAGAGAATATACGTCAATCGTTGCAAGCACACGTATATATATATATATGACTATATACGTTCTATACTACCACCCCGGGGCTAGCACGTGCGTACACGCGCTCGAAACACTTGCTTCATCCACCCTCCCTCTTTTGGTAATATATGATGGCTGTATACGTACAGTACAGACAGAACGAGAGAGAGAATGGGTAAAGTAGGTAGGTAGGTATATAGGTATAGGTCTTTTTGGTATAACAACCTGTGACGATGGCGAGCTTGCCCGCTAGAATCCCCGTGGCGACGCTCATGGTGTGTTACGTATATCTATGGTGGAGAGAGAGAGAGAGAGAGTGAAAGAGCTTCGATCGTATACGCGTGCACGTTTGCAACTGACGCGCGCGAGTATACAGTGCGATGTGTATATGATATGGCGATGTATATAGAAAGACAAGAAAGACAGAGAGAGAGGAATTTTACGTGGCACGCACTACAGCGTGATTATATACTTTGCGTTATAACGATGATATACTTTTTTTGTTTCTTTTTACTCACGTGAGAGTTTGGTTTTGCCCGGTTATTTAGTTAGATTAATATATATTTTGCGTTTACGCGTTTGGCTTTGAGATACGCGAATTTTTAGATATATATTCGAGTATATATGAGACTGCGTATAGATAAGATCTGTTTGTATGTGTGTATATATATCGGCTATGCGATTCGAAAGGTAACGTGTCGAAACGTTGAATAACGCATGGATATACGTATATATAGGTGGTCGGTGAGTCTCCGGCCTGTTGCTAGACTATACTGGAGCTAGCTGAGTGTCTATCAGCTTGAACTAGCGATAATTTATAAATAGATGCGATATCGGTAGAGCGGTGCGAAAAGTTTTTGTTTCTTTATACGTTGTGCATAGTCGATAGATGTCACAGTTTTTTTTATGCGTGGTAATTTATTTATATATGTACGCAGTTCGCGTGCGAACGTTTGTTGAAGTTGCGGTTGAAAGTTTTTGATAAACTGTATTAGATATATAAGGGAGTAATTTATCATGATCAAGATAATAATATGATGTATAAATGTTGTTGTAGTATCATCTGAATATAAAAATTAAATGTATGCTACTTGAAATAGCATTCTAATTTCAATGTTTGTTAAGTAAGATAGGTCGATGCGCAAAACTATATATTATTGTTAATTTTCTGTTTGATAGTTTTACTTACATTGCTTACATCAGTCTTTTTCTATGAAAAATGTTCTACTCGTTTGTGTTGTTATATAGTAATTTTTCGAAAGAAAAATATTCTTTTATTTTACGCATCTGAAACTTTTCAATAATTTCGAAGTAAACTCCTTTTTTTCTTTTACTATTTTTAACAACTTATCTGTATAGTGTATAAAGAATTATATAATAATAATAAACCGCGTAACCTTGTATTTATTATTGCGGCGGATAGTTCGATCGTTTTTCGAAGCTCGTATTATATGATAGTATATAGAACGTTTACGGCTGGCATCGGAAAATGTGCGCTCCCGTGACGTCACGCGCCGCTAAATAATTTCTCCTCTCTCTCTCTCTCTCACACTGTGACGTCACAATGGGACATTAATTCTTAATAAAGTTTGTAAACATCGTTCCCCCTCGTATTGTATGTGTATTATACGGGGGAGGAAAGGCGCGCGGAGAAAAGAAAACCATTACGGATCAAGCATTTACGTCACGTCAAGTGTGAATTAAGCTGCGATATGATCATGGTGAAAAATAATTATAATTGTCGCTATATATAATAATTTCTGTTTACTAAAAGTACAATGACTATAGAGATATGATTGTTCATGTTGTATATGTATAATAAGTGTACATATACGGGAATATGGATACTGGGGAATCACATGTAAACATAATTATATATATAGGTGTCAGCCCACATCGAAGTATATTTGAATGAAAATTTCTACCTCTGCCTGGATGATTCTCTTATTGAAGTACCGCCGTGCGTATATTTATAGCATCGAGTGCTACTATTTATATCAATTGTAGGATGAGAAATCAATTTAATCTGAGAAAATTTCAAACGGTATTGGTAAATATGCGTCACTGATGATCTTCCCCTTCGGATTAAGGATCCAATCCCGTATACGTTTATTAAAATGCATATATTTATTAATTAGGATTTATTATTATACGTTATATTGTATTTTCTTTTTTTATTTATTAATAAAAATCTGCAAATTTTGATAACATTTAAGAAAAATCAAAAGTAAATCAAATTACTTTGGTGAAAATTTTTATAAAATCGGATGCTTCCCGTCAAAAAAAAAATAATTCATAGCCAATATATTGTCCATAGTATGAGCAAAACATGAGCCATACTTTTCATATATGTGCAATATAAAGATGTACGTGGGTGATGTATCGCCATGGCGTCGAAGCCAAATTTCGGCCATACTATTTCCTATATAATGCCGATATCACTCTCATATTTGGTTTTCTTGCAGTATGAGATAAATATAAGAAAAATGTTAGATATAGCCTGGCCAAATTGTAGGCTGGGTAAGGGAAAAAATTGGAAAAAGTGCTGATTCAATTTCTGAATCGTTGAAAAATATTTCTAGAAACAGATTCTTGTAGGTAATTACCTATATCAATATCCGTTTTCCTCAAATGCCCTACATTTCATGAGCATTGCATAAACGTTCCCGAAATTGTAGAAATCGTAGAAAATCACGAAAAATACATTCAAACATTGCATAAACGTTGCCGAAATTACAGAAATCGTAGAAAATCATGAAAAATCCATACAAATTCCCATCATTCCTTTCTACATTTTTTTATTAGTTCTCCTTATCATTTTTTTTTCGTAACCTTAAACATATTTGAAGAAAAAATGTTTCTATCAATTTTTCTTTCAAGTGTTTCATTTCCGTGATAAAAAGCACAACTCAAAAAGGAATTATTTCAATTTGCCATTTCAAAGTATCAGAGTCAAATAAATTTGTCCAAGATCAAATAAAGTTAAAATAAACAAGTCATACCTCAAGTTAATCAAGTCTTGAATGAATTTATTTGACTCGCTAGTACTCTAACATGGCAAATAAAAATAGGCCTTTTTTGATTTGTTCTGTTCTTCGAAGGAACCGATGATATATGGTTATTCCAGGATAATGGAGTCATAGTGTTTTTCCTTGTGCTCCTTTGAAAAAAGAAGTGCACCTTACCATTTTCTATTATAATTACATGATAGAGGACTATTAAAAAGTACAAAAAATCGTATAAAGTAATTGGCAAATTTAGAAATCCTGATTTACCCCAGTATCCAGTTTCACCAGTTTCATCCAGTTAATATTAATAATGTTAATATTATTTGATTGAGCTGTAATGTGCGAAAAAAATAAGAAGTAATTTATAGTGTTTAATTTAATTAAATAAATCTCTAACAAAGAGAGTATCTCAAATTCGGATCATGGATTTTTCTCAAATTTTGAGATATAATTTTAAATACCGAGATATGAAGAAAGCGAGAGAGAAAATTAGATTCTAATTCTTCAATAAACTGAAGTTATCGACACTTTCAGTAAATCACTTATAAATCAATAAAACCTAGAGCTTCAATTTCACGTTTATCCGATGCATATTTTGTTGCTTAATTTTGAACTATCGTAACTTTAGAACAAATTGATATTTTTTAATTCTAAAAGAAGTAATGGAAAGCTCGCACTCTTTAGTTTTATTTTACTTCTTTTATAATTGTATCTGAGGCTTACTTAGACTAAATAGTTAAAATAAAAAACATATAGCACTTTCTTCAGTATTCCCTTAAAATACAACTGAAAGTGCCGATAACTTCAATTTATTGAAGCGTTATTAGCATATCTCGGTATTTAAAATCATATCTCAAAATTTGAGAAAAATCCGTAATCCGGATCTGAGATAGTCCTTGTAAGTTAATATTTCCCGTTAAATAGCATCTTTCAGGCAGTTTTTTTATTTGTATATTTGTATATTTTTGTTCCTCATTAGTTCTATAGACTATCCATCAATATTTGACATAAGTAAGCATAATTATTTATTTCTTTACATTACAATCACGAAATGCGAAACGAACTAGCTTTACAATGTACGTTATTCGACGCATTCGTAAACATTTTTACTTTATAAATTTCATTCATAAAAGTAAATACAATTAACATACGTTTTAATTAAACCCTGCCCTAAAAACATCACCACACTTTCTTCTAGCTTCCCAATTACATAGCCTACCCTTTATGATGATGACCTCTACCTGGTCATTTATAAACAAATTCCACACTAAAAAATAAATATCAGTACACTTTTTCAACAAAATCAATTTTGCGTCAAATAAAATCATTCTATAAAATCCAACACATTTCATTTTCATCCGTACATCCTTTAAAAAAAAAAAACACAACTCCCAATCCACACCATATTTCGCACCCTCTCCGAATTCTCCCCCTAAATTACGAACTGCAAATCTATACCACGACCTCTTCACTCTATACCCTGAAAATCCCCTCATAAATCTCATCACCTCTTCATTTACACCGTTCCCCGTGTGCTCAGGCATATACTCAATTATCAAATCCCTCACGCGCTTCGACTCCAAAAATAAACTCCCTCCTGCATATATATATGTATACGTGAAACCAAAAACCTTCTCCTCAAACGATCACCGCAGCGTGGCGGTCCCTTCAAAGCTTCTTGCTAATTCGAGATATCCTCTCTCTCTCTTTCTATATCCGAAACCTCACCGCGCGTCAACATTAGTAACCTCCTCCGATCGATCAGTTATGCTACGCGTGGCGCGCGTTACTTGCGCCCGCGATTATATTCAAACCGAGCCTCTCTCACTGTATATATATACGCGCCCGGCTGAACATAATAATCACTATACCTCGCGTATATATATATACACACACACACATGTATATATATATATCTATATACGTGATTTGCACGCGCTGCATACCCAATCGTGACGCAATAAGCTCTCTCTCTCTCCCGGTCTCCTTCCTTCCTCGTATTATACCTGCGCGTAAATACGCACGCATCATATACACACGCACACACGCGTATAATGCTGCGCATGCGGGAAAACAAACAAAACGCGCCATCCCGTAATATATATCCACGTTCGACGATCTTATATATAGCGTAAATATCAGCCCTTAAGGAGAAAGAAAGAGAGCCGCTATGGGAGAGAAAACAAACCCCGGCGGCGAATTATTTATCCCTGCAGCAGCAGCGGTAGCAGCTGCTACCGGCGTATGACGTAACGCGCGTGGATTTCCTCCCTACTACCTTCGCTCTCTCTCTCTCTCTCTCTCGCTATATATACACGCGGGCGAAAGGAAAAGTGTACGTATATATACATATATATAGAGAGAGAGAGATATCTATATATACATATATATGCAGAATCACGCGCGCGTGAGCGGTCGAGGCCGGCCTCGTCGCTCGAGTCGAAAATTCATTGTCGAGGCCTTTATATTCCTGCGCGCGTTGCGAGGATATATGTGCCTGTAGTAGTAGTAGTAGTAGGGTCCTTTTTCGTAACCGAGCGTTTGCGTAAGACGGAAAAAAGAGAGAATGGAGAATCGTTAATTTTTGCGAGGGAGGATATATAGTGTGTATGTATAGGTGGATGAATATGCTGTGAATGTTTGATAAGGGACGCGGGGATTTATTGTAAGGGAATGGAATGGTGGATAGGTATAGATTTGGAGGAATAGAATGTGTCGATTGGGTTGGTGTATTGTTGTATAAGGAAAGCTTGTGTGGAACAAGATTTGGTTGTTTTTATTGGTTTCTGTAAGGCAAGGTGTATGTATATATGTATTTTGATAAAGGGGGATCTTTAAGTTTCGCGTGTTATATGTGCGAGGTGAGTTTTGGTGGAATATTGAATCGTTGACTATAGCTTGAATTCTTATTGCTATATATGCTCTCTATAAAGTTAAATTAGTGAAGAATCCACTGATGATTAGTGAACATTGCTCCATACCGAAACATTAGTGAATATTCACTAACTCTTAGTGGAAATATAGACACTATTGAAAATAGTGAAACTTCTCTTTTTCAATTAGTGGATAGTTCTATGTATTTCCACTAAGAATGAGTAAATATGAACTATTTCATTAGTGAATATTCACTCATTTTTAGTGGATTTTTCACTAATTCAACTTTAGAGAGTGCACTACAACAAATTTCGAATATTAGTCTTATATTTTTAAGTATTATATATATGATGCGTTAAAAGATAATTTTGTATAAAAACATTTTAGTTTACAAGTACAATTCTTTAGATAAAAGGTTCTTTGAAATTAATTATCAGTTTTCAAATACATATTGTGACGCGCTAAATTTTTTAATTTTCACATATTATATATAGTAAATTTGAAACTAATATATCTTAGATCTAGTATTTGTATATATAATTTTTCCTTTGAAAAGTAAATTGAATTATAAAAATTATTCCTCATCGAACTATACACTTTAAATCTTTATCATTTTCATACCATATATACCTATATTGATCTACATAATCAATAAACTTCCATTACATCGGAAAGAAAAAGAAAACATTAAAAAAAAAACTACATTTAAAAATCTTCCAATCCATCCGCACAGCACAACCCCCGAAAATTCCCACTACAGCCATCGGGTATATCCCACCCTTTAACCCACAGCTATCACCACTGCATGCAATTATAGACACCCGCACATGACCACACCAGCACAATCTATAGTATAGTATAATATACATGTACCAACCCTCTCTTCTATATCCCTCAGTACACACACCTATATATATATATATACACGCGTGCTTGTCGCCCGGGCAACGTATCATCATCTGTACACCTCTTCCTCTCTTCCTCTCTCTCTCTCGTATACACAGCCGTGCACGAGCTCGCGCGCGCGCGCGCGCGTATATGACGTCAGTCGGCGAGCGAGAGTACGCACGCGGCGTGGCCGGGTCCTCGCCGACTGACGTCATACCTAGCGCACGAGTCGCGCACACCGCACCGCTCTCTGCTCTGCTGCTGCCGATGCAGCGGAAGTGCGCGCAGAGCAGCTGTGCTCACTCGCCGGCCGGGAAAAGCTCTCTCTCTCTCTCTCTGTTCGCCGGTGTTATATTTATACACACGTATATGTATATATGTATAGATGATGAGGGAGAGAAACGTAGTAGTAGTAGTAGTAGTCTGGATGTATGTATATATATAGGGATTGTGTCGAGTATATGGCCGTGAAAAGAAGAAGAAGAAGAAGAAGGGTGGAGAGGGGTGGTGGTTTTTGGGTTGGAATGATGATGTGCGCGCGCGATATGGTGCTATACTACGAATTACGATCGATGAGAGGAAGAGTTGAGGGGCGGGATTGCATAAAGGTGCACGTGCGGCCTTGTAATCATGTTGTTTACAGCGCGATGAGAGAGAGAGAGAGAGAGAGAGAGGGTTGGGGTGGTATATGGATTTATAATGTGAAACGGTCTGGGTTGGATTCCGGGGAGATGGATATATAGGAATTTTAGGGGTTTTAGTGAAGTATTTTTCTTTTAAAGACTGGGATTGTTAGTATAGAGAACGAAATTTTTCGAATGTTTCTTTTGATTTGGAAAAGTTCGGTAGCAGTAGAAACAGACAGACATAGCAAGACGTACCGTTTTAGTGGTGAATTTGGGAAAAAGAAGTATACATAGTTTACAATGTATTTCCTGGGCTGATTTTACATTAAAAATTTCATTTTCTACTATAATGTTTTCTAAAGTAGAAATTTGAAGCTTCTTAACGTCTATATAACGAATTCCAACTGTCGTGAGCATTATAATACCGTCTTGATTCATTCACGGATCTTTTATACTTAAAGGTATATGTTAGTGAAAAAAAAAGTAACTGTCGAGTAGGTAGTAATAAGGTACTACGTCAATTTATATATTATAAGTATTAAGTTTTTTTTATAGGTGTATAAATAAAATTAACACCCAATCCCAGATGCAGAGGCTATATGAAGCAAATACGAAGTGGGTGGATCGTAATTTTAATATATCACCTGTTATCTAATCGTTACGGTACACCATACGATACGTTGTTAATTAAACCAATATTTCATATGAATATACGTGTTTATTATTAGTATAAATTTTAAAGGTAATTTTTCTCATAGAAATGACATTTTTTTTACAAATGATGGCCGAGATGATGTCAAAAATTTGTGTTGCTAAAAAAGTGGTTTTGAAACGATGGTATAGCGATAAACAAAGTTGCAAGCTCACTACAGCAGCAGCGCTTGTTTTAAATTTGGCGCCGGTTCACATATATATATAACCGCGTGGATCAATATGAACTTGCATTTTGTCAAACTTCAAACGTAAACATTAATGTAACAAACAACAATTTCAAAAGCCTCGCAGACACGATACTTTTTTAGCATTTTTCAAATAAACATTTACATTAATAATTAATTGCAAATAGAAATACGTCATATATATACGTATGGCTATAGTTCATTAAAACTACTAAAATATTTGGCGAGCTTGGGAAATAAAATGATTATAACAATCATTTCTTATGCATAAAATGAATTTTTTCTATATAGTACTAAGAAAGATCTACTTTACGGACTGTTTTCAGGCCGTAAAACGCTACTTTACGGACACTGTAAGTACAGTTAAAAACAGTTCGTAAAGTCGAACTTTACGGATACTATATCGAAAAATATGGTTCGCACTACGGCCGTAACACATTACGGCTTATAGATATATACGAAAAGTTCTATTCTCGCATTTTACGAAATTCATCACGTACTATATACAGATTCCTAGATAAACTATATCCAACAGTGATAATCGATTTTTCGCAATTAATTCATTCCTTCTCCCATAACCACCCGATACAACCTAATAACCTTCCAAAACATATTTTAATATTAGAATTTCTACAACTCAACCCATAACCACTTCAATTCCACATCCATTACATATCAATCCATCCTCCACCCTCAAACCCCACCAAAAATCCATCCACCACTGCATATCTATCCACACAGCTGTATACTCCCAACCCCCATAAAATCCCTAACTTTCCCTCCCTTCCTCTCTATTCCACCTTACAATAGAGTTCACCATACCCCTTTTCTCTCCCCTCCTTTTTCTTCAACCCCCTTCATATATATATATCAGCTATATAATACAACGACGTTCTCGGGCGCCCGGGCCGCGCGCTACTACTACTACTACTACTACTACGTTACCCGCGCGACCTTGCTCTTCACACCGCCGACGCGGCGGCGGACAGCGGCAGGCTTGCGCATGTGTGGTAAAGGAGGTGGTACCTCTATATACACACTCCGCTCTGCGCGGCGGCGGCGGCAGCGGCGGCGGCGGCGATGTGACTCGTCGTGCGCTCTTATGTCTCTATAGAGTTTTAGGTAGGCAGTAGCAGCGGTAGCTCG
The DNA here is from genome assembly GCA_035583055.1 of Torymus tubicola. Lineage (NCBI taxonomy): Eukaryota > Metazoa > Arthropoda > Insecta > Hymenoptera > Torymidae > Torymus > Torymus tubicola. The sequence continues at coordinate 1,944,600 of JAWWEQ010000010.1, forward strand.
CGGCATATCAGTCGACTCGACGACGCGAGGACGGATCGACATATATATATATAGTTGATCTGCTTGCTGCACGCACGCATATATATATATATACCTTGTGTGTTATGTGTGAAGCTTATAAAGTGTTAGAGAGTTTAACACGTCTGCAGCACGTGTGGATTCGCGCGGTTACATACTTATATCTGCAAGAGCTTAACTGGTGTTATATCTTATTATTATATATAGTATTAGCCACGTGCTGTAAAAGAGAGGAAGGTGTTATAAGAATTGCTGCAATATAAAGGATCGAAGAAGATAAAAAAAAAAAGAAGACGTATAGTGTGGCTGGTCCAATGGTATATATATAATATATATACACATACAGCTCCAAAGCGCATAGCGGAGCACACGCAGTGCCTGATATATACTACTACTTACTACTACTACTACTACTACTGGTGGCGGCGGTCGTGCGAGAAAGCGCGAGGACCGTGCAGCGCAACGCCACCTAGCCGTATACACATACTCGTCGTCGTTGGACGTCGCGAATTTATATATAAAATACACACACATATCGGTTCGCGCAGTGTATAAGTATATAGTCATTTCTTTCTCTCGCTCAATCTCTCTCCCACAGTCGCGTCGTTGTCGAGCGCAAGGTGAGAGCCAAAGAAGAAAATTCTGTATATATATATACTTTATAAGAAAAGAGTATATATAAGTACCCATATATATATATACACTACGCGCCATGAGGGGCAGCCAAAGTAGTAGCAGCAGCAGCAGTCTGCGCGTCTGAAACCTGAGAAGAGAAAGGAGAGCGTGGTGAAGAAGTATATAAGAAAGAGAGAGGAGAGAGAGAGTCTCCTCCTCCACCTACAGTGTGTGCGCGGGCGCGCTCGCGCGCGTGTAAAAGGAGAGCGAATACACCTAAGTGTATACGATATATAGCGTGTACGCGAAAGAAAGAGCCGAAGAGAGAGAGAGAGAGAGAGAGAGTTCGGTGTATGTGTGTGTGGTCGCCAGCACCGCACTCGGCGTCCTCTCCCTGTGTGTAACACGGCGCATATATAAGTATATAAAGCCGAGGCAGTAAGTAGAAGCAGCAGCAGCAGCAGCAGTATCAGCAGCGGTGTAAGTAGTAGTAGCTCCTGGTACCGCGACAACGGCATGCCGCGCAGGAGCGATCAAGCAGTAGCAGGAGCAGCAGCAGCAGCAGCAGCAGTAGTCACGGTGTCGTCGTCTCCATCTCCGTCGTCGCCCTCGTCCTCAAGCCTTGCACAAGGCTCCTCACCCTTACATTACAATCATCATCATCATAATCTGCAACCTCAACCACATCAATACCATCATCATTATCAACAGCATACGAGTGGTAGTGGAGGTGGTGGTGGTCATCATCGTAGGGCGATTATCGCCAGAAGGTGGAGGACTGCGGCTGAAGCTGAGCTCAGAAGCTGAGCACGCGCCCAGCATTGCCATCCGCATCTTCTCGAACAGCAACAATTGTCGACGGCGATAGCGACGACGCAGGCCGCTGTTGCTGCTCAGGAATTGTTAGCGGGTCACCAGGATGCTGCGCCTCCAACCTGCGCCGGGACAATGGCCGTGATCGGCGAATCCAGGTGAGTGTGAGAAAGAGAGAGAGAGAGAGAGAGGGAGTGTGGCAAAGAGATATGGAGGTTATTGAGTATAGGTAGTTACTTTGTCTGGATGTATGTATGTATGTATGTATCTATATATATATGTGAGTGTAAATGTATGTGAGAGTGTAGTTTTGAGCCATTTTGAGAGAAGAAAATATATGTATGTGTAAAGGTAGGTTACAGAAGAGGGCAGGTAGTTTTTGAGACTATGACAGGTGTAAGTTGATTTACTAACTGGGTTAGAGCTGCTGATGTGAGATGTATCTATGATAGATACATGGTTAGAGAGGTAGTTGCAGGGCTTTATCAGTAGCGAGCTTGGTAGATGTACAAGAGTAGCGTAGTGATAGAGGTTATGATTTTGAAATATATTGCACTTAGATGATTGAATTACTTCTTTGGAATTGGTTTTTAAATACTGAGAGAGCGCAGTGTGAGTGTATGTAGCTAGCGCTGTTACTAATTTGGAGAGTTTTGTAAATATGGTCATTAACTGTACTAACACAGAGAGAAGGGGTATTATTATTGACTCATGTAAATACAGTGATAAGCAATGATGTGGTTAATAATATAATTAGTCAGTTACTGATTGGATTAGGGAAATAGAATCAATCACCTCATATTGTTGATATATCGCTGGTTTTTAAGTATTTCTATGTGCACTGGAATAACAAGATTAAAAATGGAAATTTTTCTTGGTCATGATAAATTAAGTAATTAAACTGAAATGAACATTTAGTGATAAAAGTAAATAATTTATTAACTAGGATTAATAAAATAAAGTATGATTTTAAACAGAGAAGGATATTAATGACTGCAATATTTTCTAGTTTTTTTTTGTATCAATAGAAATGGTTTTTTTACTATTAGAAATACTTTTTAATTTTATTTGATGATATTAATTCATAAAATGCTTAACGTAAGGAAATTGCAAGTTAAATAATAAATTTTTCTGTTGAGTGACTATAAAAAGTTTTAGTAAGAAATAATTGAGTACGATTATTAAAACATGAAAATTATTCATTTACATAAAAGTTTCACTTTTTAATATAGTAGTCTTTTATAATGCCTGCATGTTTGGATGGCACAAATGACCTTGTGAACCGATACTCTCATTATTTGGTATTCACAGAGCGTACCATCAGCTTCAAGGCTGTGATAAGCTTAATTTTAAACACACTTTAATACTTACTAAAAATGTAATTTATCATATGGATATAATTAATTCAATTAATTGATAATGTTATAAAAAAAATTATAAGTAATCCTTTTCGAGTGACTTTTATGATCTTTTAAAATTAAATTAAATTAACTGGTTGATGATGCATAAACTAATATTGATAAAATCTTTTGTGATACAGGTATTATCCACTCATCCCAACAAAAGAAATTGCAGAACATTCAGCTCGTCGCAGCAAAGGTAGAACAGATTCACCTTCTGGTCGTCGACATAGAAGAAGAAGGGTTCGTATGACCCTTGAGAACACAATGTGTTCCCGAGGGCCAGATCAGGGTGACTTCAGCGATTCTGAAGAAGCCTATTTGGACACTGATCCATTAAGGTAATATTTTCAACGACTAAAAAGATTTTGAAATATTTATTTATTAATTTATTTATTATGATTTTAATACAGGCACAATTGCCTAATACAGTAAAGAATTGCGATTTGGTTTGATGAAATTTTTAGCAGAAATATAAAGTTTACATAGTCTTGTTTAACGCCAGTAAAATGTTTATATAAGATAAGACAGTAGTAAAGTATTAATGTAATATGATTTTAACTATTAGTATTGTATGATTTTAAGTATTCATATAATTTAGTATATTTTAACACATATGTTGAGTTCTATATTAACATTCCACTTAAAATAAATAAAATATTTCCAAATTTCTTTTTTCATATATATTTATTAAAAAAATATAAAAGTCTCAGACTAGTATATTTTTTTATTTTATACAATAAATAAAAGAAAAATTTTTATTCTATCGTATTTCTGCTCCAATTCATTATAAATTATAAATTAAAAATACATTTTTTTTCAGGTATGAGCTGCGCAACATACAGAGCGTGATCAGCGTGATGCGGGAGAACATCGACGCGCTGAACAACCGGTTCGCCGGCTTCCAAAACCCGCCCGCCATCTACCTGACCGAGTACCAGGAGCTGACCTCCAAACTCCACGAGCTCGAGACCAAGGAGCAAAAACTCACGGAACTCCTGAACTCCATGGCGGAGAGCGCGGCGGCAGCTACTAACAACGAGGTCTCCACGTCCGAGTCCCAGTCGAGTGCTAGTAGCGGTAGCAAGCATCATCGCAACAGTGGTCCCCGTACACCTATAAAATCCCTTCTGCGTGCCCATCTGCCCAATCAGCAACGCACCAGTGTACAGGTGCGCGAGGGCCTATCTCTGCGCGACGCTCTCGCCAAAGCTATGAAGCTAAGAAACCTCACGACGGAGATGTGTGTGGTATACTTCGTGGGAGGAGAGAGTACTAACAAGTATCCGATACCTTGGGACACGGATATCTCCTCCCTCGACTGCGACGAGATATCGGTCGAGATAATCGACAAGTTTCCCATCGCCACGTCGATATCGCACAGCTTCGCTCGCAAGACTTTCTTCTCGTTGGCGTTCTGCGAGTGCTGTCACAAGCTTCTCTTCCAGGGTTTCTATTGTCGCACCTGCAATTATCGCTTCCATCAGCGCTGTGCCAACAGCGTGCCCGCGCTTTGCCATCAGGTACGCTTGCAGGATGCTTACTATCAAGCGCTGCTTGCTCACAATCCGGAGATCACTACGGGTATTCTACAGCTACCGTCGAGTTACGGTAGCGGTCTTGCCAGAGGTATGTCGCCTTCACTTACCACGAACACAAGGACCACGAGGCATCCGCGTACTCTTGGCCAGCAAGATAGATCGAGTTCCGCGCCTAATGTTTGCTTTAATATGGTAAAGCCTGTTGTAGGTGCCGAGGGTATCAATCTTGACGATTACGCGAGATCACAGAGTCTGAACAGAGCCGTGGATACGACGCAGTCGCCCGTCTCACCAGGAAGTAGTCCCACGAAGCATAGCCAGTCTACGCAAGCCAGTCCCACGAATACACTACGACCGAAGCGACCTAGAGCACGCTCGGCTGATGAGAGCTCGAAGAATTTGCTAGCGCCGAGAGAGTCAATCGAGGATTGGGAGATACCTGCTGATGAGATACTCTGGGGACAGAGAATTGGTTCAGGCTCATTCGGAACGGTGTATAAAGCTCATTGGCATGGTCCCGTCGCCATTAAGACGCTCAACGTTAAGATACCCACGTCTGCGCAATTGAAGGCGTTCAAGAACGAGGTCGCCGTTCTTCGGAAAACTCGCCACGTTAACATACTGTTGTTCATGGGTTGCGTGAGTAAGCAGCCGCCGTTGGCAATCGTCACTCAGTGGTGTGAGGGTTCCTCGCTGTATAAGCACTTACATGTAGTAGAAACCAAGTTCCCCATGGTTACAATGATTGAGATCTGTCGACAGACCGCTCAGGGCATGGATTATCTCCACGCGAAGAACATCATTCATCGCGATTTGAAGAGCAACAACATATTCCTTCACGATGATCTCACAGTGAAAATTGGTGATTTCGGCCTCGCCACCGCCAAGACCCGCTGGTCTGGTTCGGTGCAATTTCACCAGCCTACTGGTTCCATCCTGTGGATGGCACCTGAGGTCATACGTATGCAGGAGGACAATCCCTATAGCTTCCAGTCGGATGTATACGCCTTCGGCGTCGTCCTCTACGAGATGTTCACAGGGTCGCTGCCTTATCCTCAAGTTAACAATAAGGATCAGATATTGTTCATGGTGGGTAGAGGCTATCTGCGTCCTGATCTCGGCAGTCTACGCTCGGATACGCCGAAGGTGATCAGAAGACTTACGGAAGACTGCATCAAGTTCTCACGTGATGATCGGCCACTGTTTCGCCAGATACTGGCGAGTTTGGAGAGCCTAATACGTGGCTGGCCCAAAATCACGCGCTCTGCTTCGGAGCCGAATCTCAATAGATCACAACTACAAAGTGACGATTTCATCTATACATGCGCCTCGCCCAAGACGCCTGTCAACTTTAAGTTCGGAGCTTTCCCGTTCTATTCGAGCGGTGGGAACATTTGAAATAGAGCCCATGGTGGCTGCCACTATGGCGCCCCCAAAGACACGATAAACATAACGTCGACCGTGGTCGAGAGCAATCTGTACGATACTTTTCTGAAACTGTACTGGAGAAGGAGAAGAAGCGAATGCGGCCTCGGCAGGGAAGCGTAGTACTAGTGAGGGGACTTTTAGTCTCTATTCGCGAACGTTCTCTAGTTGGTGAAAAGTAATGTTTCAGAAAGAAAGACAGATAGACAGAAGTGAAGATACTTTCTATATGAATGTTATGAATGGATGAAGTAAGAGAAAGAGAGAGAGAGTGAGAATGATGAAAATGATACCGTTGGCAAGACTCGTGGATCGAGCAGTCAATGATTACTTGTGGAAAACAAACGTGCTATACTGTTCTTTACTTTCGGATTAACGATAAAATGATGTATATATAAATTGTGAATCTATTTACAAAAGTATTAAAGCTTTTTTGAATTATACAGAAAAGTGATACACGGCGGTCTCCTCAGCGATTGAGTAATTACACTGAAAAATTATCGTGAATCGAAAATAAATATGTGTTCAAACTATTTTTTGACAAATATTTATTTGAATCTAATATTCAGCTGTTTTAAACAAATATTTATTCGAATTAAGTGAAGAAAAAAGTCTCTTTTCTTGGAAATATAAAATATGTATTAGCTTCAAATAAATGTGTGTTTAAGGGGCATTTAAATAAATGTTATTCAAATTTCATACTTTTTCAGTGTATTTATCAATTCTTTACAATTACTTTTTATTTTAGCATTAAATCGCGATTGCAGAAAAGCAATGCAAAAGAAATTTGTTTTCCAAAAGCGATCACCGCATTCTATTATAAGAGAAACAGAGAAAATGCGTTTGATCAAATCATTCACAGTCGTTAATGGTTTGGAAACAAACAAATGTGCTCGATTTCGAGCCTTGATAACTGCGATTGTTCATGTACATATATGTATACATAATTCTGTATGTGTACACATACTTCCATACACTTCCACACGTACACAAACATCAACGAGTAAAAAAAAAAATTGTAAAAAGATGTCGTATTCTACATTTTTTAGGCTAAGGCGATGATTGCTTTAAAATAAATATTACGATTTTAAATGTAATTCGTAATTAAGCAAAAAAAAAGGATTCTTTCTGTTCGCTCTATTTATTAAGATGGTTCTATGGAACTGTATATACTTTGCGTTTCTGATAAATCAAGAATGATGTGTAACGAATCGTACGAAACGCGAGTTTCTTTGCCTTAATTTTCCTCAGCTAACAAAGAAAAAGAAAACATTAATTTTTAGTGCGAGTCCCTTTTGACTCGCTGTAAAGCAGCACGCGCGCACTTTTCCTCTACGTGCAATTCACTTTAGGAAAATGGTTAATTAAATGTAAATTTTGAGAATAAAAACTACAAAAAAAAAATCTTAAGAAAATTTAAAATGGAGACATTCCTAATTAAGGAGCATAATCGAACCTTAAAAAAATTCTATTAACCAAAAACACTAATTCCTTAAAGCAAAAAAAAAGAAACGCCATGAATAAGAGTTCGTGCATGCGAACACGCTCCATCACATATTTATTACAGAAAAAAATATCAACAATACACCTACACAAACTAAGATAAACGAAAAAAAAAACTAAAAAATAAATGATGAAAAAAAAAACTGCAAATACGAGACATATGTGAGCATAGTGATCCGTTCATTTTTTCGCGGCATCCTTAAAAAGGATGTAAAAACTAAGGATAATTTTACTAGGCGATATATAAGAGAAAAGACACGGCATTTAAAAGTTGCGCGCGGCGATAACGACGGTCTGTGTCGTCGTCGTGGAAACATTGTAATTCCTAAGGAGTGGTCGATAAACAAACAAAAAAAAAAGAAAAAAAAACATGAGACTTTTGTACCTTACCGAACCTTCTTTCTCGGTTCTCGTCTCGAGTATTAATAGAAAACAAAAAAAAAAAATATAACAAGCTCTTATCTAACGATTAAGTGCGAGCAAGCGAGTGCACGTGCGCGCGTCCCTCTCAGGCGATTTACTATTGCGCGCGATGGTGCGATGTATATTATTATTATTATACTTTTTCTTTCCTCTTTTTTGGATTTTTTTTTCTTGTTTTATAGCGGAGAGTTGACGACACAGAACCACAAGAGCGAGTGAAAGAGTATGTGAGAGAGAGAGGGAGAGAAAGAGAAATGTAATCCATTACACGAAAGTACTTCGCGTGAGGAAAAAGTACTTCAGTGAGCGTGAGTCCTGTGTCGTCGCCAATTGCGTTTGTAAAGTGTGTGTACATCGCGTGTACATGTGCGAGAAATTTCTGCTGATGTTTTTCTTTCTTTATTTCCGTTTGATTCCGCGTATAGCCTCGAAAAAAAAAAACAAAATGATGTGTTTTCCTTTCTTCATTCTTTTGTAAAGCCTGTATACGTCCGTTACTTTGATTCGAACGTTCGATTTCATAATTATAATAGATTTGCAATAACTATGTACTTCATTGTTTGCACGGTAAATTATTTATTCAGTAACTTCGTAACGATGATTTACTTCAAAATTTTGTCATCTGTATAACGTTTCTTGTAACACATAATTGGATTTGTGATCTTTAAAAAATTGTAAATAATTATTGAAATATTAAAATATTCAATAAACATTTAAATTCATTTATGAACAGAAATTATTTCTTTTTTACCCGTTACTTTTACAACGTGAGAAAGTTTTTCATAAAATGTCAGTTACTATGCGCATCACTTTAAAGGCGACGAAGTGTTCTCATACGTTTAAATGGATAAATTAAGCTAAAAGTGTTCACCCCAGAGTTGCACAAAACTCCGATTGTACAAGCTTTTGCCACTTCAATTTACCTGATGAAACTTTTATTCTGCAATTGAATCTATTTTGGATTTTCCACCTTAAATGGGTTACATGCAAAAAGTATCTTAATAATTAGATTTTCGTATAAAAATTCTAAAAACTATTTTAAATCCTAAATTGAAATCCGTGCAATGAAAAAAAAAAGAAAATGCTTTGAAAATCCTACAATAAAACACTAACCACCCCTTTTTTTCAACAAAAACATCTATCACTCCTCTTATCACCTGCTCACAACAACAAAAAATTCGACTTTATTAAAATTTTCACCAGCGACCCGAACGAATATATATCAGCATCCTATATACCCCCTTGTATCCAATATCACTCCGATGACGCACGCACTGATATATATTTTCCCCATTGCACGTACACACATATATATATATAAATACGCGCATGCACCTGTTGAAAGTCCACGAACGCCTGGAAAAACGGGAGAAAATCAATCGGCGCCCCGTAAATTACCGATGCGCGTCCTGATTTCCTGCGCAGTTTGCGCCGAGAAAACGTCGAGAAAATGTCGCGCGTTATGGTGGAAATTATTTTGTCTCGAGACGATAAAGATTCGAATGTAATGAAAGGTGCAGTGTGTGTATTATTATTTTGTGTTTCGTATAATAAATATCATGAGATGTTTGATTAATTTATGATGATTCTAAATACACAAAGCAGAGTGATATACATATATATATGTCGGGTTTGTTTTGTTTTTACATTTGTTTATTTTTACATTTACGAGCGCGTTTTATGTTACTTTTATTTTTCCAATTTTTTTTATTTGTCAGCATAAACCAGCATATTTTATACGTTTCGTTTGATCGCGCTTGTATATATATATTATCAATGCAAGGCTAGCACAATACGCTTATATACTTGCAACCTCGGAATAAATATTTTCCGATTAATATCCAAAATATGAAGAACGTAAACTACAAAAATAATAATTAAACGCGCAACTTTCTGATATTGCTCGTTATAATTGAGCTTAAACGAAACGTAGAAACTGTGCGGTATATTACGCAAAGAGTAGAAACGTACTTTACGAATTGTAACAAGACTCTTGAGACTTTATTCTAAAGGCATTGAGATTATATAGCAGCTGAGCAGATTTCAGAATTAAGCCGATATAGAATAGGATGCATTATTAGACGCACTTTGCAATGTGCTTATATAAATTTATAACGAACGCACTGTTCCAAGTATATAATATATGTATACGCGTTTCTCGTTGTATATATTTATTATTAATTCATCAGAGCGCAGCATAATTTGATATTTATGATCATTCAAGTGAGAGAGAGAGAGAGATTCGATGCTGTTTTTCATCAAAATAAATGGATTTTCTTCGCGTGAAATTGGGAATCCTCTTCAATTCTAAATCGCATAATAAATTTATAAATCAAATTATCGAATTTCAACGGTAATATTATTCGGCTGAAATATATGATATTTTAAAATTCTTTATATAGTATAAAAGAGAGACGAATAACGAATGTTGTTTTTTTTTATTTACTCGGGTTTAACAAGGATACAATACAAAGTTTATGGGAAAAAAGTAATTTCAAAAGGAATGTTTGCTTGCCATTGGGAATTATTTTTAAACAACAATGAAAGCTAAAATTTTTATTTTCTCGAAAACATTGTTTCTTCTCGGCTGAAACTTTTTTGAATCGAGCGTATAATAAAAATTTGACATTCGCAAAAGCTGTAAATCAACGTTATACAACGAGAAAAAAAAGGTCTTTGACACATTAGCTTCCTTATCTTATCGTTTATACATATATCTTTTCCGTATAGTTTACAGTACGTAACCTATATAATAAGAAACTTTGCTTTGAAAACTTGAACAGCGAAAATCACATCTATATAATATAAACACTGGGTAAACTGCAGTGACCACCAAACTTATACCAATTACTATACTCCAGACGCGCCAAAATAATCACAAGAACGACCACTGAACCACGCAAAGAAATCATCTTTCTTTACCATTCCACTTGACATGCAAACATCACACATGGCGCCTTGGAAAAATAAACTCTATATACGCTCTTATATATATACTTAGCAACTCGCACGCATTGCAAGTTTGCGCGTCGGATTATCGAGACCTTAGAAATACGTACATCGCGGTCGTCCCGATTCCATTTTCAATTACACATAACCCGGGGGATTTCTTACCAACGTTGTCGCGCTGTCAGTATATACGGTTATTGCCTCTTGGGTACGTTTATTTCATAAATTCAATTGCGTGAAATTAAATTAAAATTTGTGCGATGCGTGAGATAGTATACTTATACGCGAGATAAAAAGGTTAGAAGAGTGTCTGTAGATTCGTAGATTGCTTTGTTATAAGAGTGCATGATGTCGTTTTATTAAGTACTGTATGAACTGTAGTATTGATGAGTAAACGCAGGTTTAAAGTAGGAGAGAACAACGCATACAAATTTACAATGTTAATTTAATTAATACTAATATAGTCATCCCTATAAGCGCGCGTCGCGCGCCACTTTTGTTTTTGTAACATATAGCACAATCCATAATTACTCCCACGAATCAAATCACGAATAAAGTGATTTCACCACAAATCTGCCATAGGAATTAAACAAAAAAAAACCATTAATTAACCATAATTGCCGTTATTAAAACATATGACTGTGTATGTGTACGTCACATCGTCATACACACATTTTATGATGACATAACATTTTAATAATAATATAACGCAAATTCCATCGGATTTTACAACTTCCGCAAAATTATTTAACCGAGGCGTTCCGCTATAAATTTTCGCTAAATAATTAAGCGAAACATAATATCGGGACCAAAGCTGTCGGGGAATAATTAACGAAGCCCGATTGTCTCCTCTGCATAATTTACCCTTCCTCGAAATAATTTATATCGGTTCACCTCCTTTATAACCGCGCTGTGTCATATTATTTGTCCCTTTTTCATACGCACTTTGCCTTTAAAAATTTATACGTACGGTTCTCCAATAAATTACCTCGACGTAATTAACACCTGACATCGATCGTAAATTTCTCTTGTAATTAATCCTTATTGTTAAGGAATTTGTGGCCACTTACCGAATCCTTTTCCTATATAATGAAGCTGAAGATAGCCGCTTCGGAGGAACCACTTCCAGAGCCGAATAGGGTGCCCTGATCTTAAAATTTTTTCAATTTCACTAAAAAAGCGTTTAGACTACTTTATATAGATCCAAAAACTGTCAAAGTGTTATCCCAATATTATACAGTTCACAAAGTTAAACTATAAGCAGTTTTTTGTCGCTAGGTGTTGAAACACATTAAATACGTGGTCTAGGTGCTAGAGGCAGCCGATGACGGAGTCTAGGTGGTGCGCTCCTTGGTTTTTTGCCTCTAGGTGTTTAAACATATCAAGTTCGTCGTCTAGGTGCTAGAGGTAGCCGATGACGGAGTTTAGGTGGTGCGCTCCGATGTGTTTATTTATACGCATTCGATGAATACCATCAGCTAGAGGGAAAAAACTACATATAGCGCACCAACTAGACTCCCTCATCGACTACGTCGAACACCTTGATCACGTACTTGATGGGTGAGGAAATCTAAACACAAACCTGCGGTTCGGAGCTTTTCCCTTTCCGCAGCTATTGAAATATATAACAAGTAACTTTGGGCCCATTCAAGAAATTTTCCAATTTTAATTGTACAATTAAAACCCAAATGCTCAAATTTTTTCTGATTTCTTTAAACTCATCATTAAGAAACACATTCTACAAATAATATGAAATTTTTTATGTATATTAATGTTAATAATGTAATACACCGTGGTCGAAATTAATCATTATCTATTCAATTACACCTCTCTTCAAATTGAAATAATTTTTTTCATAAATATACAAAAAATAGTATATTGTTAAAAATATTATAAAAACTTTCGATTTGCGTTTACGAACTTTTACCCTTATAAAGTTGTGAAATATCACTAAAAAAATTTTTTTAAAAGTATTAAAAATAATAATATTGTTAATATAAAACTTTCTACGAAAGTATAAAATAAGGTAAGTATGGACGTTTTTTCTGTATAATCTATGTATATAAGCTATAATTATATATATTCAAATTGATCAGTGCAAATCAAACAAATGAAAGCTGTGAAATCAATTATCGATCGTCAAGTAATGAGTAACTACTCCCCAAAACAACTGTATGACTGTTCTGCAAAATGCATTCAAATTTGTTCATTCTTCTATATAAATCAAACACAAGAAAGTACTGAAATCAGTTTATTGTAGTCAAGTACCCATATCAATTGACTTGACTGACGTAATACAATTTTTCGTACCTTGCGTGTAAAATTACATTTTACGCCCACATTATAACTTCAACTAAAATTTTCAGCCAGCAGGCATAAAGTGACGCCTAAGAGATGTAACAGCTCACCTACTCCCATACATACTTGGCGGGCCCGACGGTTTGCAGTTCAAGCTGTAAACATGGTCATTTTCATATAAAATGTATATAAATGGGTCGCTTTTATGTATATGAGCACATCCACCGAATTTTCAATTTTGAAAAACACATTAAAGCACATTTACTTCTTTACTATAGGTCAAAAGAACATGAAAATAAGAGTTACTCATTTTTTTGTTGTAGCTATTTTTAGGCACGACCGTTTCTCGGGAGAGCTTTATACTTTCATCAGGGCGAAAATTGTAACACTTCAAATTCCGAAAATGTACAACATAAAAATCATTTCCCACAGAAAATGAGTTCATTTTAAGCATTTTTTCAAAATGTATGTATGTCTGTACGTATGTAAGTAATCAAGTAACCCGATTATCTCACCGTAAAATTGACGGATCTCGCAGATTTTTTAATTCTATGTTCGTCTAATTACAAGTAACATATGGTCCTATATTGAGCGAGATCGGTGAGAAATTTAAAAAAAAACGTCAGAGCTTTTAAAAATATGAAAAAAATGATTTTTCAATATAATGGGTACAAAATGAAATTAAAATTCTAAAATTGCAAACGCATCTGCTAAAACTAATAAAAATATATCTTTTTTAGATTAAACATTTTTTCTACGAACAATATTTAGCAAAAAAATAGCGGAAAAACCGCTTAAAAGATAAAAAATAGCCGTTTTTTCGCTATTACGTTACAGGATTTGATTTTACACAAAAACGTTAAATGTAACTTATAGATAATATTAAAATAACACTTTTTCCTGTTGAACATTTTTTTTTCTACAATCAATTTCTGACGAGTTAAATCCAAAAAACGATTTTTAACGCCTAAATATACATAAAATGGACAATTTTCGGCTATAATTTAATAGTATTTAATTTCACGCCAAAATGTTAAGTACGAAAGTTGTAGATAATATTAAAACAAAACTTTTTCCTATTTAACATTTTTATATAAAGTCAATTTCTAACGAGTTAGACCTATAAGAACAATTTCAAACGCCTAAATGTACGTAAAATGGACAATTTCGGCTATAATTTAACAGGATTTGATTTCACGACAAAATGTTACACACAAAAGTTGAAGATAATATTCAAACAAAACTTTTTCCTATTTAACATTTTCATACCTATAAAATGAATTTCTGATGAATTAGATCTATAAAAACGATTTTTTAATGTCTCATACACCCTATACAGTCAATTTTCGTTTATTATTTAACAGAATTCAATTTGACACAGAAATTTCAGATACGACTTATATAACTAGATCTGTATAATTTTATTATTATAAATTCAGTTTTTATTTATTTGTATTAGAAGTTGATCTGTATAATTTTATTATTATAAATTCAGTTTTTATTTATTTGTTTAAGTATTTGAAATGTTGCAATTTCCACTCCAATGAAAATACAAGATTCTCCTGAGCAGTATGGTCGTACCTATAATGTAAAAACGAAGTTTTTATATAAACAGCGGGGGGTTGGCCCGTGATAGCGCGCAGAGGGGCACAGCCCCCTAGTTTATCATCAAAAATTCCTAGGTTTTACGAGCTTTTTGTATACGTGCGATTTTTTATATGTTCGGAAAATTCAGAGAAATGTTCTCGTGTGACCTTATGAGTTCGGCACTGTGACATTTTAACGTATGGATAATATATCTTCATAAAAGTTCAAATCTATAGTTCACATCTATGCTAAGGATAATATAATGGTTTCTGTGGATGTGCCACCCAATAATACACTTTTTTTAAACACAATGTAATCTTCCGTCAAATGCTGTAGATTATTTTAGAAATAAAGCACACATATTTGCAAGGCATCATTTTTTCGTTCGTCGAAGAAGAATATTTTACGGTTTTTAAATTTACAAAAAATAATGGCTATTTTTTTAAACGATACAAATAAAAAAATGACGCAGTGTGTCGCCTTAATCTCGCCATTGACAATACCAAAGGTAAGAATGAGATGCAAATTAGAAAGTGTATTCGAAACTTCCTACATGGGTATATACAAATTCCATGTATTTACACATGAAAATCAATGTCTTTTCCTTTTTGTAGCGAGTGAATCGAAGTGATTTTTTTGAAAGGTCACAACGGCGACTGCTTTATTTGATTTTCCACGATGGGAGAGAGAGAGAGAGAAAAAGAGATAGAGAGGGAGAGAGATTGAACGCGTATGGGGAGGGAAAAATCGCTTCGCATCTCTCGCGCTAATTTTCCGTCGCCCCGGAGTACCAATTACTCTTCGTTCTTTCAATTCTACGCGACGTGTGTCAGCTGCGTCGTTGTAGGTAGAGAGGAAGAGAAAGAGAGAAACACGATTTGATTTGGTTTTCGAGGGGATTTGTGATTCGAATGGAGGTTGCGTTTAGATTTGCGTTTAAGTGTGACCGTGATGAAGTCAATTATAAATTTCCATCGTGCGGTTTTTAGTTCATCCTTACATACACCAACATTAAAATAACCAATGTTGACAGCATGTAAACATAAAAAATATAACTTACAAATCGTTTTTACTTCGTCCGTCACTATATTTTTATGTAAGTTTTGTTTTTATATTTGTCAGCGAGTTTATAGAATTTGTAGGTCATTTTATAAAATCAAAAAGCAAGTATTTCGTTTATAGTCGACATATAAGCTAAAAAATCCAATTAAAAATGGTGCGCGCACAAGGTAAGGTTTTTTTCCCTTGAAATTCGTGTAAAAGTAATATCAAAGGTTATTTTTTAAATTCATAAAAGCAAAGTATTTTGCTTGTATATAATGAACGTGATTCGCCGAATTTTCAAACGTAAGATGTGATTTTAGATATGAGAAGGTGAGGAGTTTATCAAGATTATGTTCACGAACAATGCCATTGGATTAACGGAATATATATGATAAGGATGAGTCATTTAATTGTCTCTTTTGTAGGTAAAAGAAAAAATATCTTCAATTGCTTTATAATTTTATATTATTTGTATTATAAGAAATTAAGAGTTTTCTTATATTGAAAAATATTGATTTTTAAAGTGACTAGTTAATTGATAATATTTTCACAATATTGATTGAATTAGGTCACATGTCATTTTATACGATCAAAATTAAGCACATTTTACATTTATGCTCTCTTTAATTATCATGAGAAATTCTTCGTAATACGCGTATATATTTGGTATACTTTAAATCCCTTTTTATAATTTTTTCTCAAAGTATTTACATAAGGAAACAGATAATATTCCGCTTAAGGTAGCCTTAAATCTTATTTACTTTGAGTTAACCTTATTAAAGATTTCGAGAACCATTAAAAACGGAGAATATAAATACGCAGTAATTTTTCGAACTATATACTAAATTATTACGTTAATTTGACGATTACTTATATAATAACCTTAAATTCACAGATCGCAAAAATTATCATTCAAAATTCAAATTAAAAAAATAATTATCAGAATTAATAGCACCATATATCCTGCATATATATATGCTTTTTTCCTAAAACTAATCGTCCTCTACGATCATATACGTCACCAATATAAAAGAAGAAAAACATCCAGTCTGTAATAATAATACGTAACAAAAGAAGAAAAACAGAAAAACTACCAACCCTGGCAGCTACTTTGTATAGCGGCAAAGGTCGCTAAAGTCGTTCTTGCAGACATACAGTGGAAAGATTCCAGTGTCGCCGTATAGTCGTCGTCATCGTCGTCGCGTGCGGCGTCACTATACCCCAGATTTATTTGCGCTTGCCCTTGCGAATCTCTTTCTCTCTCTCTCTCTCTTTCTCTCGGAGTGCTTCAATGAAGCCTCACAATGCCTTTCGGCACATTTTCCACGCGCGGATAGCGAAGCGCGTGTGTATGTGTGTGTGTGTATTTTGTATATACACAAAAGTACGGTTCTGCATTGTATACGGTTATTATCGCTACTTACGTATACGTATGTATATATACATGTACGTACTTGTACCTACAACAGCATATTATATAGTCAGGGAGGTTTCCGTGGACGATTGGATATTATATATAGAAGTCGAGAGACTGTCAACTCAGCATAAGAACGACTAACTGATGATGTAGTCGTCATGGTATCGCGATGTTATAGATCTTTTCGTGTTACGTTTACCAAACACTGATGGAAAAAATTCTTATACGTTTTCTAGTAATTTCGCCATATCAACGAAAAATACAAATGTTTCTATTCAAACATGGTAAAAATTACTAGAAACGTATATAGTAAAAATTACTATATTTCTATGGGGAAAATTTGTATTTTTCGTTGATATAGCCAAATTACTAGAAAACATGGGAATTTTTCCTTATTATATTTTTCTATTAGTGTACGTCAAAGAAAATCTTCATAACACCTTTCACAACCGGCAAACGCTAAAAATGCAATATTCCTCATCGTTTAAGTAATAGCCTGTAATTCAGAGGCTATTGAATGTTTATATAGAGGCATTATTGTATATATCATTGTATAAACGTCATATATATAGCCTAAAAGTCGACAATACAGCGAGAGATATTTTAGAGTATATGAACTTTTTTTTCCAACTAAATTATACTATTAATGTAATTAATAGTATAACGCTGCTGTATACCATTCAACTGTTCTACCATAACATTTGAAAGACTATAATATACGATGACCGAGCTAATATCACAATGACGAGTGCATCAAAAGTTACAGTTATTCTTTTGCTGAGTTGACGGTCTCTTGTCTTCTATACTTTATCGTCGAAAACCTCCGTGACAATATATTACACAGGTATACACCTAAGTGTTATTAAGTCAAACGTCAAAGTAAATGTTTGCGTTGGCATTTCGAAAACTCGCGGGGTTTCAATACTCATATATGATAAGATTATAAGAATTGCTGAAATTACGTTTCTTTTTATTCGGAACAATAAATTCCTATAACATATAATATAGATCGAAAAAATCGAGAAATAATATGCAAATTCTTCACGACAGTGCAGCAAGAGATGAAAAATATATCACATTTATATATATCTCTCATGCCCTCCACTCAACGTCAGCATAATAATTCTCTCGTCACTAATATATAAATGTATCTCATGCGCAGTTGACAATTAGCTACATACGCACGCGTCTCGCATAAAACAACGCGGAACACAACCCATAATATACATACACCAAACCACCACAAAAAAAAAGAAAAAACAAAATAACACGTGTCCCCCACAACACTAAACATATTCTCGCTCCCCCCTGGCTTATCATTTAAAGCACGCGTATAGGTATATATTATAGTTCTTCCCCGAAACAAAAACCTCCGCCAATCACTCGTCGCGCCCTGCGTCACGTGTATATACATATACAAAGAAACTGACCTTCTATATATTCGCGTGAAAACCTGCGTCACTCAGGGGCTCCCAACAGTCCCATCGTATACAACAACAACGCGTGCGATGAATTGGTATATATAGTAGTCCGGCTGGGCTCCTTTGTTTTCTACGAAAGGAGAGAGAAAGAGCCTCAGGATGATGTCGGGTTGGTGCGAGATATGTATACGTGCAGAGACAGTGACGCGGTCGAGTGCGACTTCCCGCGCGCGTGAGTGACAGTGAGTGTGGTGTATATATAGTTGTGTGGCTTTTTTTTTGTCTTAGCTTCCGAGTGTTTTTTTTTTTGGTGGTGTGCAGTTTGATGGATGGGTTTATTGAAGTGATTGGGGAAGGAAAAGTAGGGGGAGTAGAAGTGAGAGTGCGGTGTAGGGTGCTTTGATGTTTTGGGGTTTAAGTAGTGAGATTTATCTATACTGATGAGCGTTTATAGTCAGATTTGGAAGGTTGCACATGACTCGTTATAAGTATATCTGTAGAATAATTGTAGAGTACTATGTTACATATGAAGCGTTTCACATGAAATCTCTTAAGACGACGCACACGCGTCGAAATTACGTGCTATTTCCTATACTCGTATTAATGACACTAAAATATACCGAAAAAAATTTGATTTATAACCGTTGCCTACGTATTTTTTCCTCGGCTGTCCAATCGTGTAAACAGTTTTTCGAAAAATTTTCATTTTTATCTTCAAAAAATAGAAAATATTTTATATCTCAAAAAGTATATTTTTAATATAAGTAGGCTGAGGCAACGAAGTCACTTCGTTCAAAAGTTAGACGAGCTATCATAGTTAGATAGCATAGTAGTTAGTGAAATCATTGTTTCTCAAAAACGGACAAAACTGACAAAATCAAAAACATCAAATACGTTAGCACTAAATTAACAACAAAATATAGGATGGATATACTGATTTGGTAGTTTATGAGATGAATGCCGCAGATACATACAATAGACAGACTCCTTGAATTCATTGATGAAGTTTTTTAGCTGCATACAATATAGCATTGTATACTACGGAGAAATCAAACATATTTTCATAGAAAATAATTTCTACCAATTATTTACATAACATTTAAATAGGATAATTTAAATTTTACTTTACTGTAGATTAGGCGTTAAATTCTTCCAGCGCGGTGCGGTAAGTGCACTGTTATCATTTCCGACTTTCTAAACTATGATACTGTTACTGTTTGTCAATATCAAAGAATTGTAATTTCTTAATTATACTTATGTAATATCTTACCTCAAGACTAATTTGATAGCAACAAAAAATTCTATCAATTTTGGCCGATGGAGAAGGTTAACATTTCAGAAATAAATCTAATATTCAAAATTATTTTTTTCCATACTTCGATTTTTTTGCCTTCGGTCCCAACTTACGGGGCCTGATATCTAATATCTTGAAAAATCAGTCAAAATCCCTTATCAAACTAAAATTGAAATACTGTTTGCCATAATTTCAATGTTATTAATAGAAAATTGAGATATGAAACCCTTCTATTTGAAAAAAAGTTCATGCGAAAATTCCTATCAGATCAAACATTGTGCCGTTATAAAATTTGTTTCAAAATATTTACAAACACGCGCTTAAAACATTGAATTTTTAATTAAAAAATGTATTATCAGTATAACGTTTGAATATATAGGCATTTTTCCATGAATTTCTTTCAGAATAGAAAGATTTCATCTCAGCTTTCTAATGGTAACATTGAAATTATAAAACGTTGTTAGCTAGGAAGATAAGTTGAGTCCAGACGACGTACCTCGCGCATGAAAGGCGTTACGTGATCTACTCTTTCGGATTCTATTTTTCAAAGAAAAGAATTTGATTTCCTTTTGAAAAAATATCCCATAAGATAAATTATAAAGTTCACACTTAGGTTTATGAGATAAATTAATACAAAATAGGTGTAGATTTGGAGCGGTATAATGAAATAAACAACACGTTGGGTAAAACTATATAAAGTATGAGATTTATTGGAAATGAACTTAAAAATCACTTATTACGTGGTAATACAATTGCTACTTATAGCGTTGTACTTATACATTATGCGACTTATCCCGTGATACAATAATCCTTATAATTTCAAAGGGATCAGATTCCCTTCTGATCGACAGTTCAACGTCGAGACGTGTATACGAAAAACGCACTCACCCCTCTTCACGCATCTTGGTCTGCGTGCTCTATTGTCAGGCACTCCTTAAAACCTACATCTAGGGCATAGAATATGCTTCTTTTACAATTTCGGAGTATTATAGCCGTCGCAATTCACCAATCAGCGCTACACGAGTCGTTTCGCGGGTAACAAGACCCACCACCCCTATTTTCCAAGAAGGTGTCCACGCCGGCTCGCTACATAAGAATTTCGAAATTTCCAGATCATACTGGCGCGTCACACTTATTTTTTTTCTCAAACTTTGTTTACAATCCATTTCCAAGTTGAGGAAAAAATACAAACGCTTATATAGAATAATTTTCCAGATACATTTTAGTATCAAACAACTCACATATATATTTGTTGATTATTTATTCTCAACCCTTCTTTACTACCATACATTTTCGATCGAAAACTAAAACTATACACAACCCTCCCGTAAACAATTTACCTCATAAAATCAAATTTCTCGATAAAAAACGCGCCCGGATGCCTCTTGGATTTTCATTCTTCACCGTGTCACATAAAAAAAGAATCCCCTCATAAACGACACCAGATATTTACGACCACAATTCTTGCAACCACCATACCAAAAACTCCACCATCCATTCGCCTATAACACAATCAACCGTAAACCCTAAACTCTCGAAAAAAAAATAAATAAAAATTCGTCACAATAAAGTAGTCCTTAATACAGAAATCAATTTCCGCATTACTCTCTCTTTCTCTTTCCCACCCCATAATCGTTTCTCTATTCGATTTCATTCGGCCGAGCGTAACGTCGTTTTCCCTCACTCGCGAGCGAATGCGTTTTTCCATCTCTCCGACACGTTCCCGCCGCGCGTCGATATAAAACACGAAAGCGTTCCACGTATATACGTCGCGCCCTGTTCTCACTCGCTCTTTCCATATACAATATAAATCCGATAAAAGAGAAAGAGAGAGCGTTATATATATAGGCATATTTATACATATATATATATATATATATATATATACACGAGAGAGGATGCGTACATATAGGTGTGGACGCGACGTGTTGTCTGCGAGAATAAAGCTGGAAATAGAGTATATATGTGTGTGTGTTCGTGTTTTCTTTTGCTTCGCGTCGATTTTTATCTATGAAAATGGACGTATAGAGGGAGTTTGATTTTCCAGTTAACGTGGTTTAATATACGGATGATGTTATCTGTTTTATAAATATAAAGATGTTGAAAGAGAATATATAATATATACAATTACTTTTCATTCATTAACTTATGCGGTTTATTGAAAATACTTCATACGTGATTTAAATAAGATCGTTACTTAGAATTTTACCTATCCTTTAAAGATACCTCGTCAAAATATATATCCAACATCACTCATATATATCATCCAAAACCTCAACGAATTCGTGTCATCAAATTACCATTAAACAATCATAATTCTCTCAACTCTATCCTATACTTTCTCTCTCTACCCACCAAACACACACCATTACCCCTATGCACTTCGGGTTCCTCCTCTTCAACTCTTTTTTCCTTCCTCTCGCACTATACTCTTCCATCGTTTTTCACGCCACTTCTCGTCCCGGGAATCCCCACTGCGAAGGTCGCTCCTTCCCTTATTAATCCCCCCCTCGTGTACCCTTACGAACTCTCGTCAATTCACACACACACACACATATATATATATATAAAAGTACTATACTTTGTCCGCGGTGGGGGATTATATCATTATGATGGCGCAAACGACGAGAAAAAGGCGACCTACGTTGCTGCTCTTTAATTCCATTAAAAAAAAAAGTCTGTACTTGAAGCGACTTTGCGCCGCGCGTCGTGTCGGGTTTTTTCCGGTTTGTTTCGATTTTGCGTATATATATATATATATATATAATGTTATAAACCGATAGAGATGTAGGAGTGTTGGGAAAAAAAAGTTGAGAGGGAGTTGATGATTCGATTGGGGGATGTTGTATAGAGCGAGTTAAAGGCATGAGCTTTTGATTGAAACGAATCTCGCGATAAATCGAGTTAGCAGCGGTCGGGTTAGTTTAATTGAGCCTTTTTGATCAAACGATATAGAAGATCTCGATATGTATATATATATATATATATATCTCTATATAACCAAGAATCTTGTGCAGTTCAAAGCTAATTGCTTATATTATACTCCAATTGAAATATATTTAAAATTTTTATTTTCCACATAATATATACCATTTCAAGTTTTTTCTTAATTTTTCAATCACGACTATAATAGCTATATTATCCACAATGATTAAACAATTTCAACACTCCTTACCTATATAACCTCTACCACTCGTAAACACCTCTGGAATAAATGTTAAAACAAATTAACTCTCGCTTATATATATATACATCCTTGGAAAAGCTTTTCGCTGCGGCAGTGGTGGTGGTGGTGGTGCGATAGTGATGCGCGGCAACGTCGCGGCTACTGATTGAATTACGTTGTATTTACGCGCTATACTATGTACCTATATACAACACGCGTGCAACAGCTCTATATAGCCAGTTAGTTACACTGTATACTTCCTTCTCTTTTTTTTTTCTTCTGGTTAATACCTACTTTTCCTGGAATTTCGCAAAACCGCAAACGAAAAAAAACCAATATATATTAACACCTACTATACTATTACTACTACTACTACCCCTCTTTGACTTCCTGAACCTTGAGGACCCCCCGCCCCTCTCCTCCCTACTCTTCATCATCCGAAGCGCAACAGGCTCTCTCTCTCATTCTCTCCCTCTCCTCTCCGAAAAACAATCTCCCCCCTCGTTGCTTTCCTGCTATACCTTCGCGAACCATATTTCCTTCTTTCCAACGTCCACTCTCTCTCTCTCTCTCTCTCTCCTACTGACCTATCTTCCTACCACACATACTCTCACTCCCTACGGGAGTCGGTCGGTCGGTCGGTCGGTCTGTCTACATACACACAGTACATATATATATACAAGAGAAAGCAGCAGCAGAAAGCACACACTCTTGTTATATGTATGTATGCTGCGTGTCTGCTCTCCTCTCTCTCTCTCGTTCGTTCGTGTATATATATATCTACACATAGAGAGAGAGAGAGACCCAGTGCGCACGCATGCGCGATCGTGCACGCGCCCGCATAGCATAGCGCGCGGCCAGTCGATGCTGGAGGGCCGTCGTGCTACGAGGCGGTGGTACATACATACACACACACATTTACCATACTACCGCATATTCTATCCGAAAATTTTCTGTTGTCTCTCTCTTTCTCTCTTACTTACTTGCAGTGTCCTCCTCTTCTTCTATGTTATATACATACATGTATATACCTAAACCCTATTGCACAGAGAGAACCGTGCGGTTAAAGATAGCCGGTAAGAAGGTATTTTTAGGTCTCCGAAGTATATAAGAGAGTGAGAGGTGTGATGACCCGCTACTACTACTACTACTACTACTACTACTACTGGTGCGCGCGCGCGTACACGTGAACTCTCTTTTCACTCTCTCTCTCTCTCTCTCTCCCTCCCTCGCGAGCGAGCGAGAGAGAGAGAATAGAAACCGCGCGCGCGGGGGTACGTACAACACATTGGCTGCCAGTTGCGCTTCGCGCGCGCGTACGTCGACATCATGAAGGGCTGCTGCTACTGTAGCTTATTATTGTACCGTCCGACGTGGTTATACCTGTCGCGTATTAGCGCTACCGTGTGTTACAATAGTTCTTACCTCGTGCGTCTGATCATCTGTTGTGCTATTGTTGTTGTTGTTATTGTTGATATGTGTGCTTAAAATAAAAGTGTGAGAATTAATTGATAAAAGAGAAGAAGAAGAAGAAGAGAACAAGTGGAGAGAAAGAAGAGGAATTACATTATTATTTTTGTTTTTATTTACTTTTTTTATTTTTTTTTTTAAAGAGACGATGATGCAGGACAACTCGGCGGGTGGCTGCGAGTAGTAGCTGCCAAACAACTATATATTCTCCATGTGAGTTTACATGTATATATGTGTATATAATACCTGAAAGCTTATCGCTCGATCGACTGATACACATACGTGTATATATATATATATATATATGTATACATATTCGTGATTTGCCCTCGCATGCGGGTTGCCGGCGGCTCTGTCTCTCTCTCTCTCTCTCTCTCTCGCTCTTTCGGGTTCGCGTCTTGCGCGCGCGCTCGCTTTTATCGATTCGCCGTTGCCGCCGCGTTCTGGCACCGCCGCCGCCGCCGCCGTTGCTCTCTGAGAGAGCTAGCTAGGTGAGCGCCAGAGACGTGTAACTGACCTCAACGAGAAGAGGAGGGAGAGAGAGAGAGAGAGGCTAATAATCTGGTGATATCAGCCGATATATATCACGTGTGTGACCCCCTGACCCTACTCTTTGTATTGTATATAGTACAGGTATTCTAGTCTCGTGGGAGGTTTTTTTTCGTGATGAAGAGAGGGAAGAGAAGCGATAATATGAAGGGGGTGAGAAAGAGATGAGAAGGAGAGGATTGTAATGATCGGGAATAATGACAGTTGGAAGTTGGATGGGTATTATACTGTGGATGTGAGAAGCGATGATTGGAGGGATGTAGAAGGTTTGGCTTTCGGATGAATTAATCCGGGGGGGAGAAGGGCTTTGTGCGCTCTCGTTTGTGTGCTAAAAATATTGATCAATTCGCGTGTATAGGATGTATATATCGGAAAGTTACAGAAAGTTTGGTCGTATATATATATATATATATATATATACGTTGGAGGTGAGATACGGGTGTCGACTATAGTGAACACAGAAGTAGATAAAGGTCGGGTGT